>OX403589.1:19015000-19398528 GCA_948107665.1 Lomographa bimaculata
CCACTATATTTTCATTCGTTTTTATAGTACAAAAGCGATACGCGATAGATGTATGAAATTGTTGTCTCAAATATATATACGAACAAAATATTATAGAAAAATTTATTCAGAATTTAAAGACATGAAAATTAGAAAGAAAACTTATATGTATTTTGTTGTTAATAAAACTACTTACCATACTCACCAGTATTATACTGTTACCAGTTTGTTTCGTATTCAGTAATTAGAACTTCTATTGATAGGACATTCCGCGGCGCAGATATTTAATATCTGTTATTTTATTACAAATACACCTGTTTTTAATTTAATGTGATTTTGAACTCTTGATTAAAGTGATATATTTTTAATGAAAAGTATTTCTTTTAATTTTATACAAACCTAAATGCCAAGACATGTTTAAAGTACGTAATGACTGATGAACTTATACAAGTATACTTATTACTATATTTACGATGGTAAAGAATCCTTAGGTAATAAGTTCTAAGTGGATTCCTCACACATCTATATCTATTATTTATAAATCCGAAATATGTGTTAAATTTGTATTTATGAATGGTGTCGTGCCATCTTCGGCCGCATCGTCACATTCCATCAGATGAGATAGAAGTACATGATGATGTAGATCTCATGAATACAGGCCGCGCGCCGCCCGTACGGTCTACGCGACGCGCGTACTCGATTGATGAAGGACCACTTTGAGAAGCACCGATTTATACCGGAAACCTATTACCATTTATATTTTCCGGTATAAAAATTTCCACTATGCCTATCTCAAGGATTTTGTTGCTAAAGTAATGTTTTTTTGTTTCCTATCTCTATGGGTATATGTGCCTACCTCTATGGTCTACCAAAGATCAAAGATAATGTAATCATTATGAAATCACTACGTAAAGTATGGTTGTAATCTCGGGTTGAGTATATATTCTTTTCTATGTTCTACACATCGAAATAGGAAACAAACCTACGGGTTGTAAATTACTGAAACTACAAAATCCTTGATACTATTTACCTACATTTGTCCATAATACATTGTCATATTGGCGCATTATTGGGTAGGTAAGTCTATGTTATTGGCATCGAGATAGGAAACAAACCTACGGTTTGTAAAAGGAGGGTTGACTCTGTCGAAAATCTGTGTCCTAGTGAGAGGTCACAAAAAACCCCTGTGTCCCTTTTCTTTAGGGTAACCCTGATTTTGCGATTTGTAGGATAACCTTTTGAGCCATCTGAATTATGTTCTACTTGAATGATATTTAACTGTGTAATCATGCTACAATATGATATCTAATAAAAATCTTATTATAAAGTCATTCATAAATATAAACTAAAATATACATATATGCGTAATTAACATCCACACTGATGTTTCAAAACGCATTTAAATTTAATTAAAATTATATATATTTACTAGTATCTATTCGCGGCTTCGTCCGCTTATCCGACTATAAAAATATATACGTATATGTGTTTGTTTTTATACCCAGAAGAACGCCGGTTGGGTCAGCTATTAACTATTATGAAAGACTAAGTTACTTTCGGTTTAATTGACCGAACGAGCGCAATGCGGGAACGAAGCGATTTCATTTCAGCTTGGGCAAAATTGCTTTCGTAGGTCCGGATTTCCGGTTGTTCTCCTCTACAGGTCGCATTTCTCAACCGATTCTCGTGATATTTTGTGAGCAGGTTCGATATTTTTCAATGGCGGAGATATTTGCTGTAAAATTGTTGTAATAAGCTTCTAGATACATTTACAACCCATGTTTAAATTTATATCCTAGAATAAAGATAATCCATGCATCGATGACAGATATTATTACTACATTGATATGTCAGAATCTTGGTAAATATTAATATTATTACATACTTATATCAAACTAATTTATTCATCCGAAAGTTTGTGTGTAATTGTGGCATTATTTAAGTATGTCTATTTTCTCTTCACGCGGCAAAGGCTGAATGAATTTTGATAAATTTGGAATGTACGCAGCTTATGCCTAGGATTAACAAATAGGCTGCTATTTAACTTGACAAACGCAGACAAAGCTGCGGGGCGGCACAGCTAGATCATTAATATATCCATAAAAAATCCAATGAAGGTAAACCCTAACTTTTATGACACCTAACTGACATAAATTGTTGTGTACAAATTATTGTCGAAGAGTGTGACCCAATGCAAAATTAAAAATTACTAATTTCTTCAAGCCAACGCTAACACAAGATTTTAAAAATGAAACATATGCCATAAATTTTGGCCTATAATAGTTATATATTAAGAAAAATATAGCAATGCTATAAATTATCAATAGGAAATAAGCATACAATTTACATACTGTCAAGTTTTTTTTTTTGAAATCTTTATTTTTATAAAATTACACCCATAATATAATTTTCTTATTTAATTGATTTTTATTAGGAGTTTTAAGAAATAAAATTAATGGGATTTTCAAAATAGCAAAGCGCTCGCTATTGGCTAAGCTGATCATGACTAAGTTACACATTTTTGAGGTCACTGATTGGTCAACTTTGCTTTTATTGTATTTGTTTTTTCAAAATAGCTGTGTTTAAATTTGCTAAACTTTTTTTCTCCGCTATATGGAATCAATTTGAACTGACTTCAACTTTCCGAAATGTATCCCTACCAGTAACTGACCATCTCGAGTTACTCGGTTTGACTATAACTTCAAAGCTCAATTTCGGTACTTTTGTCGAGTCAAAAGCCCAACTAGCTGCAAAAAAGCTGGGAATCTATAATCACATCCCCGTTCTATAATCGGACAAGCAGACAAACTGCTAAGCGACACCGCTATATGGTGGACATTGCATAAATGCGCAATAAGCGTTTTGCCTCCACATTCATTGTGCGAACCGCAAAGGAATGGAGCTCCTTACCTGAGTCGGTTTTCTTGATGAGCACAATATGGGAGTCTTCAAGTCGCGAGTGAATAGGTATCTTCTAGGCAAGCTTGCTCCATCGTCGACCACATCGTCGCTTACCATCAGGTGAGATAGTGGTCAAAAGTTTACCTTTATTGAATAAAAAAAAACCTGATTGCATTTTCCAATGCCTATTTATTCGATATGAGATGTATTGTTATGAAAAAAATTTTTCTTTCCGGTAATGTATTAACGGAAACAATCGAATAAAAATGTATGCATATTCCATATTCACAAACGTATTAATCAATATAATAATAATTGAGCGTCAAGAAAGAACAAACTACAAACACACTCACAAACTTTTGCCTTGATAACATTAGTAGGAAGTATGATAGTAGGATAACTTTATTTTGTTTTTATAAATTGCGGATGTAGTTGTGTAGCTTGGCTTGTATACCCATATATCAAAAATAATATCAGAAAACCTAATACTATTAGGGAAAAAAATCGGTTTGTTGAGAATAGTTTGATAGTAGGTAGGGCATTTAGAAACATATTCTGTAAGGTTTCGATAAAACATATAATTACGACAGATAAGATAAGATCTTATTATTACTACAGACTATAATTTCTACCATTGGGAAACTTTTTTAGAACTAGTCGCTCTGTGCGAGAGGGACACAGGGGTCTTTTCTAACCTTTCACCCGATTTCATCGGGACCGCAACCACGATTGGTTCTTTATGCAATTGATACAACGATTTGACATTGTAAATACGCTCTAAGTCAGTTGTGATAAGATTCCATGCATGTTTGATATTCGGCACTGTAAGTTTGTCAGTTATCCATCCTATTACTTTAGCTACAACATCCTTGGTTATTGGTGACCATCGAGATAGGAAAGAAACCTACACAAAATCTGTTGGTGACACATATAACAGAGTGATTACATTATCTTTGGTGACACAAACGGAGTTATTACATTAACGTTGACAATATATTGTCAATGCT
The DNA here is from genome assembly GCA_948107665.1 of Lomographa bimaculata. Classification (NCBI taxonomy): domain Eukaryota; kingdom Metazoa; phylum Arthropoda; class Insecta; order Lepidoptera; family Geometridae; genus Lomographa; species Lomographa bimaculata. The sequence goes on from OX403589.1 coordinate 19,018,888, forward strand.
TGAATATAACAAATATAAGCGCACTGCAGTTTTCAGTTAATAGCGTATTTTGTTATTACTGGGCCTCTAAAATGCCAAACACTAAGCATAAAGACATGTCCCATTCTCTCCCCAACGTACGACCCTACCACGTCACTAGCGAAGTAGACATATCGAGGCGGATGTACAGCCTTTCATTATCAAACTTGAGGAATGCTTCGGAATACTCCGACTACTACAACAAGCCGTCGCCCTTTGTAAGCTCAATTTGTAAATACCGAGGATTCATGCTCAATACACCCCGTATTGAGAGTAAGAATAGCCATTCAAGCCTTGTGAAGGCCGTCAGAACAGAACAATTTTATGATAACGCAACGCTCTAATATTGTGCTTTTGTGCTCTTTGGGAATTAGACGACACAGTTTTGACCTGGGTGTCTAGTACGAGTAGGGCTTCCATCCGTCCGGGTTTCCCCGGATTTGTCCTAGTTTAGAGGAGGTCCGGGGTCCGTCCGGGGTTTTCAAAAATGTCCAGGGTTTTTTAAGGTTTTAAAACTTGATTTTGTTTATAGACCTATGTGCGTACCAGTGCTTAATTACCATTACATAAAGAGGGGGAAAAAAACAATTCTAGTTTTCACAAGGGCCCCTTTGGTTTGGTTTGTAATATTTCAGGTTAAAATGTAACTTTTTGTCACACAGAATATGAGGTGGATCCACGGGTACAATTCAAAGGCAAAAGTAATCAATTTGAATAACTTGGGTAGCACGACGTTATTTTATGCAGCGTCCTACTGCGGCATCGTATACAATTGGACTACAAATTCCATGAGGATACTTCAAGGCCACGTTAGAATGCAATATTTCCCTTCACTATATTTCATAAATGCCACCCTGAGTTTTGAACTATAATAGTTCAAAATCCTCCGCGGCTGAGCATTGTGCTCGTGACCTTGAGATAATAGGTGTTGCATCTCTTAATTCCCACTGTAATTTCACTAGAAACATTGCCCTTCAATCCGAGATATTTTTCAACAGACTAAAAAAAGGAGGTTCTCAACTCAGAATACAGAAGTTCTTTCTGTATTCTGAGGTTCTCAAGTCGACTGTATGTTTTTTTTGTATGTATGTTACGCGATATCTCCGCCAATTATGACTATTTTTTTTTTATTGGTAGAGGTGGCTTCAGAAGTGGATCCATATATTTGTTATCGAAATCAGTCAAGCCGAAACCGAAGTAAAATCTATGTACATTCCAAATTTCATCCAAATCCGTTCAGCCGTTAAAGCGTGAAGAGGGAACAACTTACACACTTGCACACTTACACACAAACTTTCGGATGTATAATATTAGTAGGATATATTAATTTTCTTATACATTTTGTATGGAACGGCATTTTATAATTTTGAACAGTTTTACGTCTGCCAAACTTGGTAAAGTACTAGGCGAGCGTTTCTATTATTTTTGTCACACTTTTGTTCCTTTCCGCTTATACGTTACCGCAGTAACAAAAAAAAAGCAACAAAACCATAACGAAACATGTTTTATTATTCATTCAAAATATTACATTGTAGTTAAAATTTGATGACGTGGGTGAATTACTTGCGATATTTTAGTGAAAGATCTACACTAATAACAACCAGTAAAAACCAGTAACAATAATTAAACGCAAGCAAAGCTTAAATAAAACCAACTTCACCGCTTTATCTTCGGAACCTTGATCAGATTTAATGTATTGAACACGCATTATTGACTATAACTCAAAAACAAGAGATCAGATCTAGATCAAATTTCAATGGGACCACAAGAAAAGCACCAACTTTCAAATAAAAAATGAATCATCAAAATCGGCTCACAACGAAAGAAGTTATGAGGTAACCTTTGAATTCGGTTAAACGAGAACATCGTCAAAGTAGGCGTACAAAATAGGCATTATTGACGATATTTCAAAAACTACTGATCAGATCTTGATCAAATTTAAATGGGATCAATTAGAAAGCTTAATATTTCAAATTTTTTTTTTTTAAAACCGTCTCACGTGGAGGGAAGATATGAGGTAACAAACATAAAAAAAAAAAAATAATAAAAAAACGTTAAAATTGGGTAAGTCGGTAAAACCAGAAAGAGGTTTTTGTGTCAGAATGGCGACTGCCAGTCGCCATTCTTTTTTTCGTTTATTCGTTTATTCTCTCAACGGCGGCTTTAAATATGGTAGCTGCAATGTTGCCAAATTCAAACATACCTAAAATTGAAGATTATTTAGCTCTAAACCGTTTAAAACGGGTAACAAAAACTGGAATCCATTTTTGGAACTTTCTCTAGGACAAGTTAAAAATTCATTCTTTTTGATATATTTTATAACTAAAGCATAAAGCTGCATTGTAATTTGAATCTTTTATCCTTGTAAAATAACTTATAAAATAAAATGCCGGTATCGTTACATTGAACTTTTTCAAAATAAGTGAGTTGGACGTGCCGGATTGGGGGACTGGGACATACGAATTTTCATACATTGCAAAATCCGATGGATTGTATTTTTTTGAAATTTTGAATCAATTAATGTGTTTTTTTTTTGTATTGTTTATTACTTTTTACGTCAATTTAAATACACACTATGATCCTGTGCTCAAATCGATCAGCAATTAACTATACACAAAAAGTTATAGGTATGCATTCTAATTCTCTGACACTGAAATCTTGTTTTGGCAGAAAATAAGAGAAATGCTCAGGCAAGCATAAACATGAAAGAGGTAAAACACTTTTTTCTGTACCCGGCATTGCAATGCATGTCTGCATACAGTTAGTTATTAATAAATTTACAGTCTTAAATACATTACTCAACAGTCTTAAATCTAGTCTTAGTGATGTTGTGGTACCTACCACAATATTGCCATACGATATCACGTATAAGATCTTTTAGAAGGTTCTAACTACAAGATCTTACTTAGATAATTTCCAAAACATATTCTTTTAAAAATATTAAGTAGGACATGCGAGGCAAAATTACAACATACGTTCACTATAGTAAGCGAATAATCTATTGGGATATGCTGGGTAAATGTATATTTACTTCCTGACTTAAATACTTTTTTTTTGTGTCAGATAGGTATCCATTTGGCCGCTATCTCACCTGATGGAAAGTGATGATGCAAGCGTGTCATACTACTTACACGATGGTAAGTGAGAACGTAAAGAGACACGTGCTATGTAGATATCTGTAAGTACACGTGCCTTTATGAAAACATTTTTTTCTAGCGACATGTGGTATCTTCCATAGCAGCTGACGCGTATGGTCGATGGCTTGTCACTGCGGACTCTGGTCCAGAAAATAGCATCATCATTTGGGACTTCGCAGACTTCTTCCCGCTGAGGACCATGTTCTCCCCTCACGGAACGGCGAAGCTCATGAAAGTAGCTCTCAGCGCCGATGCAAAATATTTGCTGACGCTAGCTTACACTGACAAGACCGCCGTGTATTGGTGGATATGGTCTGAATCCCGTAATGAACCGCACGGTATCTAATCATCGCTTTCCCATCTAAGTATCTAACCTACTGTTGACATAACCGTTAGAGTATTTAATGTTGTAATAATTTACATAGATATACGATCAAGCCGAGATGGCGCCTCGTCGGAAGCCCGCCTTGTAATTTCAAATCCTACGACGGGCTTGAACTTCGATGAAGGTAGCCTAATGAAGAAATCCATGGTCGTGACATTTCTCGTGGTAGCCTGGCTCGCTACCCTGTACCGAAATAGTCACCACACAAGCGGAATAAAAAAAAATTCTGATCGCACCCTTGAGAGCCAGTCTTTCAGATCTAACGTGTTCACCATCTTCGACCACATCATCACCACCATCAGGTGAGATAGTGGTCAAAAAGTTATCCTATCAAAGATAAACATTTCTCACTTATGTAACCTGGCATTATTACTTTTCAGCGAAAGTAGAAATAGATTTACCTAAGGATTCAGTAGTTGAGATGGAATTTAACCCTTACAATTCGATGGAGTTTCTACTGATGACGAGGTCTGATATCTGGATAGGCGCACCCAAGGTACCTAAGCGAATCTTATTACCCATTAGCTATGCTGTATAGCTGTGTACTTATAGTAAATGAATTCGTTTACACATAACGTGTAAAATGGTTTTTAATTATAGAAAATATTCGTCAGCGAGAAGGGCGGCGTGATAAAAGAAACAGAAAATTATGAGCTCAAAATAAGAATGGTCGAAAAATCGGTACACGCTCTCTCCGCAGTATCGAAATTGAAGTGTTTTACGTTTGTGAAAAATACCTCTCAAGTGCTGGTGGGTACTAATCGGGGACACGTGATTATCTTTGGTTATTCCATCGAATACAAGGAATTTGTCAGTGCCTGTGAATACGAGGATTTGAAATTTATAAAGATATTGAAGATTGAGAAATGCAAGATTAATGTTATCAAAAGTGTAGATGGGTAGGTAATGGCATAGTAAAAACAAGTAATAATATTTATTTCATACCACTACATGTTTTACATATAAATAATAATACTTATATTTTTACTATGGTAATGGAAATAGAATCTCAGAGAAATGAGGAAGCCAGGGATTTCATAAAATTCTAATTAACCTATAGCATTTTCTCGCTTCTCTCGTCGTCGCATATCTATAATCTATATATCCTTTATGATTAGCCTTATTTCCTTGCCATGTCTTACGTGATTCCGTGGTATCTCTAGGAATTCAACAAAATCTTTAGTATTCTCTTTCCCAGCGACATATGAGACCAATTTAACGTATTTGTATTAATGAATAAATTTAATTTCTGAAAACTAAGTGCTAATTTGTCGTTAAAATATTTGTACCGCAGGGTGATTGTGATCGGTAACAATGTAGGAGAGATCCACTTCTACGACGAACAAATGAAGCTGTTGTACTGGATCCACGGGTTCCAGGTGGACTCCGTACGAGATCTGTGCTTTAACGTGTCACCGCGCAGCTACCAGTTCTTTGACGCCGAGTGTAAGCAGACCAAAAGCATCGACGTCAGTTATTTTTGGTATTAAATATGTCTCATCTGCATGGCATAATTACACTGGCAACTAGTTCTTTCAGCCGGAACTAGTCGTTCTAGTGTACTGCTATTCAGCTCTTTGTCAAAGGGGTAACACCGCGCGCTGCCCGGTCATGCAAGAAGTCCCACCCGCCTTTGTTGACGCGAGAAGTATTTTATTGCTACCTAGGGAGTTTTACCTCACAAGTTTCAGCTTTAAATGTGAAGCCGTTTTTGAGATAGACCCCGGGACAAAATATGTCTAAAAACGGTTACCTAGTGGCCTACCATTTTTATATTTTCTAACATAGTTTTTTTCTAAAACCGGTGACTCTACAGAGCTGTTTTCAACGATGCAAGGGTATATAAAAAAAATATCATTTTAATTGTCATTTCTGGCTTTGGGCCACCGCTTTACATATTCTCTGATAATTTGAAGTATTTGTATGGTTTAGACGCTAGATGCCTCTGATAGACGGACGGACGGACAAAGTGACGAATCACCCAAGTCAACTTAGAGATCTCGCTTCGCTCGAAAAAATGTATTAATAGAAATTGGTGATATACAATATTGTTGAGTGTGGTAGGTATATTATTGTAGAGTATACAAGCACAATATTTGCACTTAGAGTGGATGCTCGGCGCTTTTTAGAACTGATTCTCCATTCACTTCAACTGCACCAAAAACGACTAAGCCGCTTACAATTATTTTTTGTTATTTAGGTAAGAAACGATGCCTTTGTTGGGAGAAAGTGGTTACCGATAAGGACCCAGAGACAGGCTTATTTAAACAGAAACTTTTGAAGCATAGAATCCCAACAGATGCCACCGTTAGCGAAAAGCCATTCATCGTCAGAGATTTTATTATTTGTAAGATAATTCAATATTTTAATATGTACTGCTTTTGTATTCAATTGCCAACGTAACTGAACAGATGTGCTTTTTTTCAGGTACATTGCAGCAAGGAGTTTCTTTTGTAGATTTTGTCACAGAAAAACTGGAAACCGTTCTAGATAACAAAAGTTCGACTGCTACGTCGTTGACAGTTCATCCAGAGAAGTAACTGATAACTACTCATTTCACGATATTTCATCACAACATGGTGATGTTGGTGATCCTACAACACCCGGAGATAAACGAGTGCCCCCAATACATCATCTCTCTGCCCTTAATTCACGTTAATGTGCCGTTCTTCTACCTTTTTAACCGATTTCATAAAAAGGAGGAGGTCCTCAATTCGACTGTAAATTCATTTATTTATTTCATTTTTTTTTAAAGAATTTAATCTGAAAGGGTTCCGAAGTAAAGCGGTAAAGTCGGTTTTTTACCGGCTTCAAGAAAGAGGAGGTTACCTCGTTTGTATTTACTTCTTCCTTAGTGAACCGATTTTGATGTTTTTTTTATTTGAAAGTTTGTGCTTGCCCCTGTGGTCCCATTTAAATTTTATCAAGATCTGGCTAGTAGTTTTTGAGTTATACTCATGCGAATTTAATTCATTTAATCTGATCAAGGGTTCCGAAGATAAAGCGATGAGGTTCATGTATAGATACAATTTGTCCTTGTCATAACACATGTCATAGTACTTCTAGTGTGGGACTGTGAGTGTGAAAGCATTTATGTGTTGTTTTTTTTTTTACCCAGGCGACGCCGCGTCAGCTAGTTATTTATATAAAGAGTCTATTGCTGTACATTCTGATATTTTTGATTACAGGCATTTCTTGTGCTTAGGTTACGCGGATGGATTTATTGAAATGTACAACTTTGTTCAGCATAAAATATTCGTACGTTTGGATCTCAGATCCTTTTATACAATTATAGTCCCACCCAAAGACGACGAAATCGAGTGCAACTACCAAATTACTGTACCAGTACTGAGTGTCACTTGTCTGAAATATTCACCTTCAGGTACTCATGAAGTCTTGGTATTTTCTATATTTTAGTTATTGTTTCACGAACTTACAATTAGGGAATGCAATCTGGACTCATCGCAAATTCGAGATCACGCGAGATTAGAATTTACAATCTCACGAGATCCTGGAATTTTTGAGATATCAGGTAATTTAAAAAAAATATTGCTAACTCACTACCCGCACCCATTACCCGTATTTTTTTGGAAATCAACAAAAACAATAACATAACACTAAGCGAAATGCGGCAAAAAATTATAGGTACCTACATAGTGATTTTGAAAATGGGTAACTTCTTCATATAATCAATATAATTCTTAATATCAGTAATTGAGGGTGCTGTCTAATACACGGCATCTTATGTCAGACGCTATGTACCCAGCAGCTGAAAATGCCCTATCTAATTAAACACTGGTCGGCATCAGCGGGAGTAAACAATTATGAGCGAACTATAAAAAACATCCCTTGCTCCTCCACGCCTGCCTCCACACTCATAAAGATCCATCTCTTTCTTCATTAGTGACTCTAACCTATCTAAACTCGTCGTATATAGGTACACGCAAAAAAACTTTTAGATGCTTTTGATGTCTCTTGCGATGCGTTTGCTATTAATCTCATTACTAGAAGAACCCAATCCCGTCAATCTCGAGCGAGATCGCATCTTAATATGCTTCGGGATTGATCTCGAAAAATTACACGAGATCTCGTGAAATCGAGATTCAGCGATATCGGGGTTGCATTCCCTACTTACAATACAATACAAAATTCTTTATATCGAGATTCAGCGATATCGGGGTTGCATTCCCTACTTACAATACAATACAAAATTCTTTATTGTACACCAAAAAACAAAAAGATACAAACTTAACTTAAACTACGAAATTAATATTATAAGGCAGTACAATGGGCGGTCTTATCGCTTTCAGCGATTTCTACCAGACAACCTTTGGATGGACAGTAATTGCTTACTAACCTATTCATAATTTTCACTTAAGATATCGCCACACAGAACGCACCTAGCGATGGCAATTTTTTGGCAAATTTGGGCGTTTTCGTGGTGGCGATCGACGCGCGCCTACGCAGCGACCCTCGCTGTGCAATTGAAATTGTCCTAAGCACGGATGGCTAGCGGACGCGGCCGCATTCGCCTCACGGCGCTGCAGCAGCGGGGCAGTGTCGCGTCGCGTCCTTGCACTTCCAAACTATTCTAACCAAATGCGTCTTGTGTGGCGAAGCCTTTATATGTTTCTCTGTATGTACAGGCTTGCATCTGGCTTGTGGATTGAATACAGGAGAACTTATATTCTTGGATCCGACAACTATAGACGTACTTACCAAGACTCCATTCCATGACACTAAACATCAAATTACGGAAATGAACTATAGCCCCGATTCCTTGATTTTAGCATTCGCTGTGAGCTTTCAATACCTACATATTTAAGTTTTTGAATTTAAAAAAAACTTTAGCGTAGTGTAGAAAGTATACCTAGTTAGCATATCAAGTAATGAACTACTCGGCTTAGTTGGGTGAGCGTTCGACTTCTAAGCAAGGGTATCGGGTTCGATTCCCGGCGGGAACAGTTTTCTCCCCAAGGAAAATTTGTGTTTCTGGTTCTGGGTGTGATTATATTTACATATGATACGTGAATGTTTTCGGCATAAGACATCAAACCTAGTGTGGTGCTGGGATTGTGAAGACGTATATAAATATATATAATGTTTATGTAATGTTTAATCTATAAAGTAATAAGTATAGCACAGCCGTATAATTAAACAATTATGTTCGACGTCACTATTAACAACAGTTATATGTATGTTCGGTTGAGATAATTAACAGCGCAATGGCAGATTCCGTATATAATGCTATTATTGCTAACAGTAGATACATTAAGTGATTCGTTTTGATTAAGCTTCTACATAATTACTTTACAGGATATTGGAAGAACCGTCGGCGTATACAAATACGACTGCCATAAATTTGTATGGAACTTCATCGGTAAACATCGAGCGCATTACAAACCCATATCCACGCTTTTCTTTTTACCTGTAAAGAAAGAAGGCGGAGATTACAAACTGTTGTCCCTGGGCACGGATCGCATCATGGTGGAGTATGATATAGCTAGCAGTTCTGAGGAGTATTTAGAGGTGTTCAGCCTGGACCGAGTGGAGCAAACGGCCATCCCGCTAACGGGCATACCGTGGCCGGCACCTAAAGACTTAAACCCTGAAGAGTTTCGAGACGACCTGCCAATGATTCTTATAGCAACTGATGAGGTAATTCCACTAATTTATATTTTTACTTGTGTTGTACCTACCAGTTGCTTGATAGTATTATTTTACTATTATTTTAATTTTATACAGTTTAAATACAAAATCGTGAACTACGCAACTACCATGACTTTGTCCACTGTGTTGGGGCCGCGGTACGAAACTCCCGTGCGATGGATGCAACTGATCTCCAGGAAAGACGATAATGAAGAGGAAGAATCACAGTATATACTATTTGCGACTAAAAATATAATTGGTCTTCAGAAAATGCCTCTAGATGGGAACCCGTGGAAACATGTAGCTTTACTGGCACATCCTTTAGAGGTACTTCAGTACTTCTGATCTGGTAATGTTCAGAAGAGCAATTCAAAAGACAAATTGTAACTATTCTATTTTCATGGTCCATCTGCAGATCTCTCGAATGTGTTGTCGGGAAGACTTGGGAATTCTCTTTATGATTGGCGAAAATGACAACTCTATGAGTCAATGGGCGTTAAATTACAGGTATAAAAGTTAAAATAGTACATGCGATTGTTTTTTTTAGGTTTTAGGTAGTATAGGTACCTACTGTTTTGTCTGAAAATATTTTCTTACAGAGCGCCAGACTCGTCGCCGAAGCACGGTGGGATCGAATTAGATCCGTATTACTGCCTGATTGAGAACGGCCGCCCGGGCTGGCTGTTTCAAGAGATCAGAGATTTGTTCTACTACATCCAGATACTGTGTCAAGGGACATTTTCTCCGGCCATGAGGACTGTCAATGATTACATACCAATAGACTCTCTCCCGGATATGATGAGGGCGCTAGGGTTCTTCCCGACGGAGTATGATGTGAGTTTGAGTAAAAAACTGTCGCGAGTGTTATTCATATAAGTTTACGAACCGGCTGGGATTCGCGGCGGTTTTCGGATTCGGATTTTTCAACTAGTTTCAGGTATGTAAGATACCGGAGATGTAGTCTCCGCGAGCACCTGACAAGCGCTGGGATGACGCCGATGAGGCTCAGGGATGACTCATAGGAGGATGACTCGAAGTCTACAGCTGACCAAGCACCGAGCACAACTTTCCCCTGAGGAGAAATCCTGTGTTCCCACCGGGAATTGTGCCCAATACCTGAAGGTGCACCAAACTAAGCTAACAGGCCGTTCAAACATGCCTGATGGTACCTATATACTCGCAAAATCTGACAAAACCTGCCAAGTCCCAGTCGTTTAATAAACAAATATAATAAACAGATGTCCACCTGAAGAGGAGCTTTACTAAACTTGACGCAATATACCATTATATATGCATACGAGGTATCTGACGAAAGTGGGTTAGTTACAGGGTCAAATCATGTTGCAGGCTTATATTTTTTTACGTCTTACGATTTTGCAGGTAGAAAATCTAATAATCGAAGCAAAATACAAAGTTTATCAGCGTTACCCAGTAACCGAGATAGATTTCGAAAATTTTGTAAAACTATATGTGAACCACCGTCCGGCCTTCGGTGATAACTTCAAGCGCATCCAAAACGCATTCGAAAGTATCGCCAACACGCAGCGGGATGTTATTCAAATTAAACAGTCGGATTTTATCAAGACGCTTGAACATCATGGTGAGACTGCTCCTAATGTACCTAATATAGAAATAATATCATAGTTCATGTTTTACAGTCTACTGGTCTGGTGCTCTCATTGAGCTTAATAATAAAAATACTAGGTAAAACATTTCGTCGAATTTTAGAATTGACTGAACATGAAGAAGGCGACCATTTCCGAAATGGTAGCACCATCACTCTTTCTCAAAAGTACAATCCATTTAACTAAGCGTTAGAGTTATTCCTAATTTACTGTAATGACTTATTATTAAAAATACTACTCAGATACAATTTACATCACTTTTAATTCATATTATGCGTTCTTTGGCCATCTTATGTTTTTAATTCGTTGATCAAGACCAAGACCTAACACATCATGACGTAGGAATGAGACTTAAATCATGAAATATAATTATTTGACTCTTGAGTAATGTTGTTATGACCGGGACATAAAATTATTTGCCTACAATATATAATACCTAGTATATAATATAGTTAAATACATGTCTAGATGTATATATTGTAAAATAGGCAATTGGCCCGTAGATTGCGTATCTATGTATTATCAATATCGAATAAAAATAACGTACGTACCTACTAGTACTTACAGTGTCTATTTTTTATTTGTTTTTGTCATATTGTCACATTTTTGTTTTATTCTACAGGTGAATGTTTCTCCCCACACCTGACATGGTATTTGTTGTCGATACTGTGGGGTCATAGTTTTGAAGACAGAGCTGCTATGTCTGAGGACGACTTCAGCTTCTTGCCTGCGGTTAGAATTATCATTTTTAATATCTGTCAACCGAACACTGTCAAAATCGAGCATCTCCGATCCGGTTAAAAATAGATACGCTCCGGCCGCGAGGTTCAATCTAGCGAACCACAAGGATTTATAGGTCCTTGTGGTACGATCGATCGAACTAAGAGGATTTGTAATTCCTCGTAGGTCGAAGATTAAATCGATATGTACGTAGTATTCAAGGGTGGTGATCATGAATTCGGGCCCTCAAACCAGGCGCTTCACTTTTCTGATATTTAAGCAAGTGCTGTTTCTTATTGCCAAGGCTTTATTACATAAACGCCAGTCTAGAATAAACATATATATATATATACAAAACTGACGTAATTATATATTATGCAGGCGAGGCCATGACAGCAACTTTTAATAATTTTCGGATAGTTTTGCACGTGATAGTTTCTCGAATTTCTCGTTATTTCTTTATTTAGTTCAGATACATATAAACAAACGCTTTCACACTCACAGCCCCACACTAAGTTCTAAGACTTATGTCGTGGGTGCCGAAAATATTCACATCTCGCACACAATCACGTTTTTGATGTGTGCGTCTTGCCAGTAATGACGTACGGAGCCGAGACGTGAACACTCACGGTAAGACTAATCCATCAGTTTAAAATCACTCGGCGAGCTATGGAGAGGGCTATGCTCGGAGTTACTTTGAAGGATAGTATTCGATACGAAGTGATCCGACAAAGAACTAAAGTTATCGACATAGCCCACAGGATTAGCAAGCTGAAGTAGCAGTGGGCTGGTCATATTTGCCGTAGAACTGATAACCGATGGGATAGACGTGTTCTAGAGTGGAGACAGCGTCTCGGCAAACGTTTGCGAGGACGCCCTCGGCTAGGTGGAGCGACGACATACAAAGTGGTTGGCAGCAGTTGGAAAAGAAGAGCATCGAGCTCAGTGGCGTGCATTGGGTAAAGCCTATGTCCATCAGTGGCCGAATACAGGCTGATGATGATGATGATGACACAATCCCAACCATTCATATTTATCTTATACATATATATATTTTATTTTTTTTATACCTTATTGGCAAGCCTTTAAGCACAATCTCAGCTGATGGAAAGTGATGATGCGGCCGAAGATGTAACATGCTTGCCTAGAATGTAGGTTGTCCTTCTAACGTGGCGTACCTTCCTACCCAGGGTTCCCCTGGAGCACTATTTAAACCCTGAGCGGGAATGTGCGTGTACGCTCGAGATGACATACTGCTGTTGGCGTCTCCGGAATCTAGAAGATTCCATATTTTCTGTTCTTTGTACGGTTATAAGTACAATCATTGAATCTAATATATAAAATTCTCGTGTCACAGTTTTCGTTGCCATACTCCTCCGAAACGGCTTGACCGATTTTGATGAAATTTTTTGTGCTTATCCGGTATCTATGAGAATCGGCCAACATCTATTTTTCATCATCATCATCATCATCATCACTTTTCATCATTATCAACGCGGGTGAAACCGCGGGGCGCAGCTAGTATTATATATTTTCTAAGTAAGCGTGCTCCATCGTCAACCTCATTGTCACCATCAGGTGAGATAGTGGTCAAATGTTTGCCTATCACAGATATAAAAAAAATATTTATGTCACACAGATAATAACATTTGATGACTTCGTGAACAACATATTGGGCATACAAGATATGGACAACACTTCCGAAGCAATGTCAACGGTTTGCTCCGTAGATACCTCCTCGAACATCAGTAATTTCTCTGACTAAATAAAACTATATCATTGTTGTTCTTTTTTATTACAATATTACTCATTAAATATCTTTCAATTAGAATTGTAATTTGTTTAAAAACAAATGACTGGCATTTGTTGTTAATTGGATTATCAGTATCTTCACAACCACATTTGTAGCTTGTATTACAGAAATGTTAAGCACCTCTGGGATGCTAAGCATTTATAAGCTGAACAAAGGTTATCAATAACATTTTTGAATTAAGAATATATGTGTAAGGAGATCTTCTCTATTAAAACTGTATTGCTCCACTCAATTGTTATCAACAGTAAGAAAAAACATGAGGGATGTGTGACTTTATCTTATACCAGTTATTGTGTTCACGACACCAAAACAAACTTTAGAAGCATCATTGCCAAGTCAATTCCACATTATTCTAAATAATCTTACTATCATTAAACTTACAATAATTCAGAACTCGTACTTCAAGTATCATCTAGTCAAATAGAAAATATTTACAATAAAACTAAAATTGCATAATTAATAACACAAATGCACACATTGGTCACGCATCTGACATCAATAGATGCAAATATATAAATAAAATACACAGCACACTGCATAAAATTCACAATAAAAATCAACATAAAATTATATTAAGTATACACTAAATGCTGCCAAATAAATAGAATGCTAAACTGTCTTTCAAGCCTTTATCTTTAATAGGTGTTTAATTTTGCCTGATAGGCTAGCATTTGGCCACTAAATCAATTGATGGTAAGTGATGCAGTCAAGGGTATAAAGCACAGTAGTTTGTCTCTCTAGCTAGTTAGCTAGCTGCAGGAACACAATTTATAGAGATTTTGGTGACTCATTTTTCAACTTGATGAACTACAGCTGTATTTCGGTACAGAGTAGTGATCTAGACGAGCACGAACTAAACACTTTACTGCAATAGATATACAAAATACTGCTTCAAACGAGCTGATATAGTACGCCATGGATCAAAATAAGAAAACCTATCATAGACAAAGGCTTGCAGGACACTTTCAATCTATAAATTGGACAGTTACTTGTAAAGCACTAATGTGCCTGGAACATAGTCCTTGAGTTTAGGCTCATTGGTGTATGTGTTTGGCGAGAGGCTTACTACCGAGCCTCAATCTGTTTTTAACCGTTTCGCTGGTGTGGTGGTGCCGCTACTCTGAGAGTTAGAATCCTCGGAGAAGTTGGTTGACGTAAACTCAGTAGGGCCTTGGGAGTCACTCACTGTTGAGAAACCTGGAAAATTATATGTTATTTAAAACCATAGAACTGTCTAACACTTACAGTTGGGCTATCAATAAACATAGCATAAATGCTTTCTTTCTTTTTCATACGTAATACGAAACTTCGCACTTAGTGAGGGACTGTGAGTGAAAATATCAATTGATACAAGTTGAATATAAAATTTTGATCCAATAAAGATTAAGACTATAACTTTCAACAGAACTACATGAGAAGGAACACTTGTTAGCTTTTGAGCACAAAATATGACATATAAACTTAAATATAGCAAATAGTCCTTGACCTATTTACAAAATATATCCAACCATCAAGGCCTTAGATAAGATTAAATTATTGCGAGAAAACCCACATGTATTGGAGTCTTCAGCCATTCCGAAGTTAGAGTTTGAGGAGTCGTGCATTTTCTTCGGAGTCAAAGTATTTTCTTTATTTTCACGTTTCGCCGCGTGTTTCTTTTTCTGCTCACTAGTAGAAATTGGAACCCATTTGTAAATTTTCATGGTGGTCTCACCAATCGTCACCCATTTTTTCTCCCTAGAAAACAAAGAGATACTTGATGTAAACCATAATTTCTTCTCTGGTTTTATTATAAAAATTTTGGTAACTTTCTTACCAATGGCGAACTTTTTCAACAGCTAGCATGACTTTTTTGATATCATCTTTTACGCGATTTCTTGTTTCTGCGCGCACTGAACGAGACATTGTAACAGTTTAGCTGTTGTTATATTCACGAAAGGTCCGGGGTTTAAATAAATTGATTGTAAAGAAAAAAACAAAGTTGCGAATGCAGTCGCTGACAACTCTAGCATATCTCGGCGCAAATAGCGGCGTTAAGCATTCTTGCTTGAATCCGCCATTGATTATTTGTGACAGCCGTCAGCGACCGTAGACAACGATAATGTATTCATTTTCGTTTTAACCATAGATATGCAAAAATGAAGCCTTAACTTTGACTACAACTCAAGGATGTTGTAGCTAAAGTAACCGTAGGTTTGTTTCCTATCTCGATGCTACAACTACACAACATCGACGCACACGTCTGTGCCAGTATATGGTCGGTGTCTACTGTCTACCACAATCTACCGAACCGCAGCTGCGGTTCGGTAGATTGTGGTACCGGAACTGCGCGCTGCGCAACTGCGCAATTTTCTTTTCTAAGCTCGATAGGCAAGCCTTGACTAGTAAACCGGAACTGCGCGCAGTTCCGGTTTACTAGTCAAGGCTTGCCTATCGAGCTTAGAAAAGAAAATTACTCTACTCAAGCTATCGAACACTACGATCATATATACCCGGTATATATGATCGAAGATTAAACATATAAATAAAATATTGGTGCCGATTCTGATGTCCAGAATTAGACTAAACTAGCCTAAAATTAGTTTTAGTCCTGCTTTAGTTCAAAACCAATCAGAAAATGCAAGATTAGACTAAAATTTAGTTTGACAGGACTAAGTTAGTTTAGTTACTCTTTTTAGTGAAAATGACCAAATTCTTATTCTGATGTACATGTTTTTCGTCAAATTAAGACTAAAAACAGAAATTTTAAACTCAAATTAGTCTGTATGAAAAAGGTCTGGATTATTTTTAATGTGATCTTATACTTGAAAGAATAACACGTGCAATTAATGAAGCAAATACTGACCTACAAAGTCTATAATGGAGGAATATGTGATTGGGGCTCTTGTGAATACAATTCAATTTGGTTGCTGTCAAAATCAATTTTAGTCCTGTCATTTTAACTTTTAAATTAAGTTCAACGTAAAATCAGAATAGCGTTTAGGTATTCTTTGACTAAAATTAGTTTATTTTTACTTTAGTTTAGGTTAGTTCGGTGCTCAACAGAATTAGCACCATTATGTACCCGAACGAGTCACACCAACATATTAATATAAAAGTTACTGCATTTAATGTGCGTATTCGTGTAAATAATAATAGTTTTTTGTCTCATCGCAATCAGGCCAGGATTTCCAAAGTTACAGCGTTGTAAAGTTTCACCGCTTTTTTAAATTTACATTCATTCGCGCGCTACTGTGATGACATGACGTACGGCCGCGAGTGTCATGTCCGACTGCGGACGGTGCGGAGTGTTTATGTTAATAAAGATCTGCAAAGTGGTTTGCACTTATTACCGACTTAAAAAAAGGAGGAGGTAGTGTGTTCACCTGTATGTATTTTTTTTATGCATGTTCACCGATTTGTGGACCGATTCTCAAAATTCTTTTTTGATTTGGAAGATTATACTTCAGAGGTGGCCCCATATAAATTTTATCGAAATCTATCAAGCCAAAACCAAAATTCGATGAAGTCGGTTTTTTAAGGTTTGCTTACGTTTAAATAATTATTTTAAGTGTTTGTGTTAGCTACTAGTTATAATTATGCTCTTTGGTGTTAGTGGTAGTTACTTAAAATATTATTGTTATTAAATTAACATATAATTAAAAGAGGGTTTTGTAAAAGGACAGTCTAACAAAAGTCGACATTCTTATGGTGATGGCGCGATATTTGTCAGGGAATGGTCATGAATGGTGATTATGTAGCCGCTGAAATGCGAGTAATGTAACTGAATAAGTTAGTAAATGTCTAACTTCTCTTATATGTTAGAATATCAATCAAGTTAAAATAATAATAGTTAAGTTAATTAATCAAGTCTAGTGTGTTTACCAGCTTCGATCACATCGTCACTTACCATCAGGTGAGATAGTGGTCAAACACTAGCCTGTCACAAATAAAAAAAAAAAGTTTTATTAAAAGGTAACTGTGTGTTTTTGTAGAGTTTTTGTAGAGTGTTCAAATGGCACGGGTGACAAACATTTTCCATGTTGACAAAGTACAACATAAAACTTTCAAAAATATTTTAAAGGCAGCTTAATTTTTTTGTATAAAATCAGCAGGGATGACAAACATTTACTTAAATATTGCCTTTATTAGGTTTAAACAAAAGGATAATTTCATCCTTAATAGCATGTTTAAAGCAATTGAACTGAATGGTGTTATTTAGTTTGGGTGGGTTCGTTGTAAAGTATGTATTAAGTATTTGAAGTATTGCGTATCTTCTATGAAAATAGGTAAATGTATTACAGGTCAGGAAGAGAAAGTTATGGTTCATTTTATTGCAGGTGTTTGAACATCTTAGAATTTGTAAAACCAAAAGACTTTGGTTCTCAACAACGACAAAGTGAAATAAAATGTGATGGTTATATGTTATTTGAGAAGGTCAAGAAAAAGCCGTGTTAATCTCAAGCGAAATGGCAACTAGCTGCATATGTGAATAACACGCTGGAAATACTGAATTTATCTATGCATTACATTACAAAAAGACTATTCACCTAGACTTTCAAAGTTTTTTTGACTTTCTGCAAAACCATATTTACAAAGAAACGCTGTGAAATGGTACAAAACGCATCTATGGAAACATCAACTCTATGATAAAAAATGCGTTATAGAAGAGTTACTGGGACAAAAGCCTATGAAGAAGCACATTGTCGACCAGAGGATGGTTCTCTGGTCAAGCAAATATTTAGAGCCAAAATCCTGATTAAGACAAAAGCTGTAGAAAGGGGAAAAGCACTTGAAGAAACTTTTAGAAACGAAGTTGCTAAACTTAAAAAAAATAATTAAATAGTCTGGACTCGTACTTAGCCCCGATTTGCCGTTCTTTGGAGCGTCGCTAGATGGTTTAACTGAAGATTACGTAATAGAAATCAAATGACCTTCAAAATCCTCAACAATAATTTCTTACTTCGACGATGGAAATATTGGGTAAAACTATTATGGATAAATTCAGTCACAGGTGTAAATAACAAAGAAAAAATTATGTTTATTTTGTAAAGCGCAGCCTGTTTTTGTAGTGTCGAATAAACTTCAAATATATGTAGTTCATTACGATGAGACTTTTGGGAGAAGTGCATTTAAAAAAAAAATATCAATCTCGAGACACAATAAAACTTGATCTGTTATTCATAACTGACTTCCCAAAAAAGGAGGAGGTACTAAACTCGAGTGTATTTTTTTTTAAGTGTACCTCATAACTTCTTTCCACGAGAACTGAATTCGAAATTTTTTTTTAGTTTGAAAGATGTTGCTTTCCAATTGGTAAACATTTAAATTTGATCAAAATCTTATCAGTAGTTCTTGAAATATCGTCATTAATGCGTATTCTGTGGACTACATTGACGGTTTCTCGTTTTGACCGACTTCAAAAGTTACCTCATAACTTCTTTCGTTGAGAACCGATTTTGATGATTATTTTTTTATTTGAAAGCTGGTGCTTTTTATGTGGTCCCATTGAAATTGGATAAAGATTTGATATCTGGTTTTTGAGCTATCGTCAATAATGCGTGTGCAATACATTAAATCTGATCAAGGTTCCGAAGATAAAGCGGTGAAGTCGGTTTTTTAAAGCTTTGCTTACGTTTAATTCTTTTATTATTATTATTATGTACCTACTTTTGTTCTAATAATTAAAATAAAAACATATGGTATGCTAAGAATAAAGAACAACATTTATATAAACTTCGTTTTACAATTCCATACAAATATAAGCGATGAGTAGGTACATTTACAATGTGTTACTAAATTTATAAACTAAAAATAATCAATATTAAAACTTAGATATGAATATCGAAATTTGATCAAAGAGAGGGCTTTGTTAGTTGATGACGCGTCAGGCTGCAGCAACAATAGAATTTATTAAATCTACTTGTTTATAGTCAACACAAGCATGTGGCATCAAAAATTCAGTGCCTCATTCTCCCAATAGACCACTCGACGTGAATACGTAAAGCAGCAATTTTATTAGTCACGATCATTTCTTCTTTTGTAGGAGTCACAAAACTGAAAACGCTGGGTTGTCTTATCAAGGTGCATGCCTTTTAGAATAACATATGGCCTATGTTTTTAAATCATGGAGCTAGAATAGCTGCATTTCTCGGTAATTTTTCGAGTATTCCGTAATCCTCAAATATTAACGAGTTGGATGTCCTGCCACCGTACCCTTCCGACATATAATTTATCAGACCGTCGCGCGTCTGGTGTAATGGATATGATATACTTAATCGTATGCTGGACAGCATCGACTGGCTTTTCAATTTGAACTTCAAGCAATCTATTATACTCTGTACGTTGCTGTATCTTTTTCTGTACGCCATTGGTAAGTTAGACATTACATCTTTGGAATCTAGAAAAAATATCAACCTTTTCCTCAGACCAAAATTTGGTCTAAGACCTTTTCATGCGAGTCGCTACAGCCGACAAAGATTTTCTAAATATAATCCCGCTCGCGTTGTTTGTAAGACCAATATCCAAGGCAAGGAGGATTAGACTATGTAAGCATTTACAATGTTTACTAAGTAAGTCTATAGTGAAAGTCTAAAGCAATGCTTGCTTAGGAAGACCTAAAAGTAATTAAGGCTCCCAAGATATTAATAAAACCGCAGTTTTTGCATATGATTTTTAAAAGCAAAATTCTCACATATGTGTCTGAACTGTCACTGGCATTTGACGTAGGTGCGATATAATCTTGAGAAGTTATGCTAGCAGACTTTAAAGTAATCTCGTTTGATAATATCTCAAAACCATCATTTACTTTACGTTTTCTTGTTTCATTTGCTCGGTTTTTTTGTTTTCAAAAGTTTTTCATCAGTCATTGTGCTTTTGTGACAAGTCTTGTTTTTTATGCATACTTGTATTTTCTTGCTGCACTTTTCAACAAGGACTGGTTTTGGATTGACTTCGTAATTTATTTCCAATGACTCTAAAGGATCCTCGTTGGCAGTTTTATGTGGAGCAGATTGAAGAATAAAAATTTCTTCAATGTCATTGTTCGACGTAGTTGGTAAAACATCATGAAGTATTTTATTGACTATTTCAATATTACGACGCTTTTGATCAGCAAGTCTTTCCTCTTCTTCGCTTCTTTGTTTTTGACATACAAATTTATGTGGCACAACGTCTTTTTTAAGCTTCAGTATACCCCCGACTAATTTGTATTTGACATAATTTTCCATATCATTTTCAATCTGCAAGATAAAAACGTGTATAATGAAATTAAATAATGCAGTCGTACTACTGTTTTTGTAATGATGAGCCTCCATTAAGGTACCCTGTATCGACATGCTATGGTCATACATAATAAACACACAAAAAACACCCAGACCCGGAAAAATAAAATTTAAACTCTTGTGCTAGTAATAATAAATCATATTTACTTTTTATTTATAATTTTTTTATGTATCATTAAAATAAAAAGTTTGTTACATCTGACTTTCAAGTCAGTGTTATAGGTACCAGGTACCAAGACGTGTTATCTTATTAAACATACTTTTAAAATTACTACCTATAATATAAAACATAGTATTAATATGTTTCTTACCCCTAACTATCAACATACAAATTCCGACTTTTATTAAGTATCTATAACTATAGTCTTGTGTGGCTAGGTACGTAACAGGTACTAATAACTAAAATTTTAAGCCATTTTTTATAAGATAAATCTTTTAAAAACATACCCAAATAAAAAGTATAAAAAGTTCCTCTATGGGTATGTTTTTGAAAACAAAACGTCATCGCCAACACCAACTCAACCCAGAGAGCACGTCGAGGCGCGCGCGCCCCGTCCTTCGCCGCCCGCGAGGTTATTAGCCTGCACATTCAAGTACAGTTTTAGGTTAGGTTTCTATAGCTTAACTTAAAAGAAACACTTTTGGATATGTTCGTAATGAACACAAAACTTACGTCGAAATGATCTTCACAGCAATGCACGTGACTAAAGGCTGTGAGAGGATCTGCTCTTTTCATAACTTTTAACCACTTTTTCCGGATACTATTACCACATGGAACCGAAAAAAAAAATTTTTGGGGTGTTTTTTCACTGGAGTTGGTACACATAGGCACAACACAATATTTCTTAACCATTTTAGTGATCCACTTTAAGAAAAACAATTAAATTTATAGCAACGAGCCAAAGTATGTAGGTTTGTACGCAAGCGTCGACTCGCGGCGTGACGTCACACGTTAGCGCGGTCGCTTAGTCGGGTTTTTACGCGTAGGCCGTAAGTTTTGAAGATAGGAAAAAATAAAAGCAGGTTTTTTTTTCTCGAGTTACATATTTTTTAGATATGCTGATAACAAAAATCATTGGTGTGACTCATTAACACTCAATTCAACTTCTGTTATTCACGTATTCAACTCAATAACAGAACTGTCAAGAACTCGAGACCGACGACGGTAAGCCGATAGCAAGAACAAAACGTTAGACAATTCAAACCATAGATGATAATATACAAACGTGTTTAAAACTTCTATAGCGATGAGAAGATTTTTGATTGGATATATTGTAACTGTCACATATCCATCCAATCAAAAGACTTTATTAGTGACATACAAAAACTAAATTTTCATGAAATTGTTTAGTCAAAAATAGAAAACAAAAAAAAATCTACGTAAAATTTCATTGGTAATTTTTGCCGAAAATAAATTATAATTGAAACTAAAATGCAAAAAATTTAGCTATAAAACACAGGTAAGCAAGATATGATATCCACGAAGTTGCTATATGCTTCAATGTGCTCCTTCGGAGCTTGTTGATAATATTATAAATTTGGTCGTGTACAATTTTTGATTTATATTTAGCGGCTGTCAGTTGTTTTACGTCTCAAATTGGTTGTAATGAAGTGTATTTTGCTACAATTACCATTAAACAGTGCCCATAATTTCACGCAGCCTGGACTACTGGGATGTTTAGCGAATCCGATGATGCAACGAGATGATAAGGTGCAATTTACTTGTATTCTATATATCTTCTGCACGAATGTGTTGCTCATTCTACTTTTTGTTCAGTTCACTAGCGTTTCTCAGTCGAGGAAGTCTATAATCTGGTTTCACTTCACCAGATCCTAAACATAACCTCACAAGTTTAGGGAATTTGCTGTTACGCTATAAGTAGCTAAAAATGAACCCTTGATCAAACAAACAGATTTATTATAAAATTGTGCTGTGAATATATGAATGATTTAATCGAAACTGTCACGTATATATCTATATCCACATATACTTTATGTACAACTGAGTTGCGCCTTGCTTCGGAGGGCACGTTTAACTGTCAGCTCCTGTATTAATAGTAAGACAGCATTACTATGTCAGATGCCTTCAGGCAGACTGAAAAATCCTGACACTAAGACTGCCCACTGGTTTATATTGCAAGCAAGTAGCATGCAATTCCTTTGATTTCCTAAAGCTGTATATAAAAACATGACATGTATCCAAGAAAAAAATTACAGAAACAGTATACCTATTTCATTTCCTCAAGTTGCTTTGCCAAATATAATAACTAATCAGTAAATTTAATGAAGTAGGCATAATTCTAGCACTAGTGCTTATATTATATTGTTTAATGTGTCCTTGTTTAAGTTCTCACTGCACCTAGTAAGACACTAATATCAAAATCAAAATCTTGGGCCCCAAAGAGGCACTTATGAATGTTAATGACTATTGCCAATCTTACAGCCATTTTGAAAAGAGAATATAGTTAATCTTCATTAACTTTAAGTATTATTTATTCTTGCAATTATTAACTCGTCAATACTTTAAAAAAATTTACCTACTCTAATATTGACGTTTAATCACTTTGAGTTCAGATACGGACTTCCATATTTAAATTTTCCTTTGTTTTGAGATTTTGAAGCTTATGTATAGATTAATTAAATTTATGCTCCATTTTTAGAAACTGTTTTAAACTCGCACTGAACATCTGCTGTTTTGATGTGAGAAAGGTTAATTTGAACTCTGTTTTAAGAACACAGCGTTTAGCTTCTATTATGGTTTGCATGTTGATGTTAATCAATTTCCAAAGTTGATCAGCATTACTTTAACGATGCATAGATAATGATTTTGTACTTAGAGAAAGACAAGTTTTTGTTGCACTTTGCTGCACGCTTCAGCACATTACGAAGCCTTTTATATTTCTGTTGCAGTTGTAACCGTGCATGTTGTTTTAGAAGTGGTACAGTGACTATATTGTTGTCATTGTCCGCCATAAGGTTCACCTAACGACAAGCGTGCTTTCCTTCCCGTATGGCTGCCTATGTTAACCGTACTATATCCATGATGGCCGGCGACGGGCCCCACAATGTGTCGATGCTGAACAACGGCTCCGTCCGCGTCAACATGACCAATGTGGATTCTCCGCTGCAGATATTTGTGAGGGCCAAGAAGAAGATCAATGATATATTTGTAGAGATTGATGATTATGTCAAGGATGCTGTTACGTTTATGCATGGTAAGTTTAATGTATAACACTATTATCCGTGGGTTTAAATGTAATATTGATGAAAGTGTGAGAAAATGCATGTTCTCCGAAAAGAAAAAAGATTAAAGAAGGTTGATGTCACCACTATGTGGGATAGAGCTGGGAATAGAGAGAGAGTGAGAGGAAGAAATATCTTTCGTAGGTGTACCATTAGCAACTTACATGATTTTATTTGTGACACCAGAGTATTATAAAATTAAGTTAATAAGTACTAAATTACGACAGTTTCAAGCCTATCAGAGAGAAAAAAAGAATTACCTTTAAGACCACAATTAAAAATAATTTACTGATAATTAAATGAAGCACAAAAAACTAAATTATTAATTGTTGTGTGATCTAAATTATCTACATACATGCCATACATGCCTCAAAGGAGTAATAGTTATAATAATGTTTACTAAATAAAATGTGACATCATTACTGAATGGACGTTGGCTCACGTTCAATTCAGACAATGTATTCAGCTGAAGTTAGGTCAACTGAAGCTGGAGCTATTTCAACAGATATGTTGAAGTTAAATGTTCTTCCATCACAGGCAATTCATTTTAGGTGTGATCAATAATGTTGTTATCAGGTGGTCATTCATAAAATTTATTATTTATTTATCTATAGACCAGCAGCAGAATGCTGATGTCAGCAGAATGTCTATATCACTTAGAGTTGAAAGTCATAACAGTTTACTTTTCTAACAAAGTTTCTAACAAAGTCGCAACCAGTTGTCTAGCTTGTTCTTGAATCCATTTATTGTGGTAACAGAAACAACATCTTCCGGTAATCTGTTCCAATTGTGAATCTGTTGCTCAGGATTTTAAAAGTAGTGTTTGATGGTGAATGGTGGTGATGGATGAGTAGATGTTATGGATGTCCGGCAGATTGTAGTGGCTGTTCATGATCTTGTAGGATTCAATTTGATCGCCTCTGTGCCTTCTTTCTTGAAGAGTAGTGAGGTACAACATGTTTACATCTTTCTTCATAGGATTTATGCCATATGCCTTGAGGAATTTACGTTGCCCTCCATTTTTCGCTCTCAAGAAGGCTTATACCCTTTTGGAAGTATGGGATCCAAACCTTGAACCCATATTTAAGTAAGGCTCTGACATATATCTTGAAGATGTAAAGGAAAACTTCCACTATCTTAGTCTGGAATGACCTGCGTATGCCAGGAAAGAGTTGGCTTTTTTGACCATTGTAGATATGTGATCCTCCCACTTAAGGTCAGATGTAATTACCTGCGTATTCCAGGTCTAGTGTGTTTACCAGCTTCGATCACATCGTCACTTACCATCAGGTGAGATAGTGGTCAAACACTAGCCTGTCACAAATAAAAAAAAATAAAAAAATTAGTACTCCCAGGTTTTTTTTTTGTTTACTGGTTCAACCACTTTTTGGACCAGCTTGTATGTAACCTTGGGATTAGCTTGCCACAGATGCAAGATGACAACCCAGTCTTTGGTCCATGCTTCAATATGGTCAAGATAATCCTGTAGTTGTCCAGATTTTATTATTGTGTTACCAAAGAATTTCCATATCAGCGAAAAAAGTGGACTGGGATTTAATGATTTGTTTTTGATCATTGATAAAGATTCCAAAAAGGCTTTAAGCGAGCACAGAGCCCTGCAGAATGCTTGAACTTAGAACTTGTTTGTGTTGTGATAGGGAATTATCAACACAAGCTTAAAATGTTCTGCCCTTTAAAAAGTTCTCTATCCATGTGAGCAGGTTTCCACATATTCCCACATGCTCGAGTTTCATCAGTAGACTTTGGTGTGGGACTTTATTAAAAGCTCACTCGAGGTCAAGATTCAGTGATTTTGCACTGCCTATTCAAAAACTGGGTCAACTTTTTGCATATGATTTTTTTAATAGTTTTAATGATTATGTTGATAAGGCTGATTGGTCAAAGTTTCCAAAATGAGTCTTGTCTCCTTTTTTATAAATCTGTGTAACTATTGTGTGCTTCCAGTCTTGTGGTAAAAATCCAGATTCGAAAGACTTAGTCATGATAACAGTGAGAACTGGAGCAAGCGTAGTGACAAAGTTCCTAAGAATGCAGCTTGTTAATTTATCCAGACCTGGAGAGGATTGTGCATCCAGGCACGAGATGATCTTCTCAACATCTTTTATATCGAATGTGATGTCACATAAGCTTTCCTCTATTTGGGCTGAAGCTATGGTTTTAGGACAATAGCTGACTCTATGGAATAGTTTTTTCGAAACTCTTCAGCAAAGATGTCTGCTATTTCACTTGTTTTTGTTACTAGATTTAGATATACTCAGCTGATAAAATTGTCTGTATAGTCTGTATAGTCAGTGTAATAGTTCTTCTAAGTTGCATTCAATGCAAGCTGTATTCAATGCATCGGTTAATCACAAACAAACAACCACCGTGACAGATGACTGTTAAATTCTCTGGCGTGTTTGTTTATACATACTTAACAAATGCCAAGTTTACAGAAGAATTCACGCGAAAAGCTGTGTGAAGTAAAAGTAACAGTAGAAAATTTTAAATCAAATTGAATGTCATATATACTACTAAACTATTTAATGTTCTATTGCTATATTGTTTAGAGCCTTTAAGTTTGAATAAAAAACCAAACAACTGCAGTTGTAGGCACCAAACCCAGCTTGTCTTTAATGTCATAAATAAATAATAATGTCTATGGCTATATAATTATGCTGTTGAAGTACCTAATAATAGGGCTGTGAGGAATGTAAGGACTCAGCAAGTAATTCAATGATAATTATAGAGAACTAGTAGAAAACTGAAGTGGTTCCTATGTTTCCTATATATCCTTACTAATATTATAAATGCGAAAGTAACTTGTCTGTCTGTTTATCTGTCGCGCTTTTACTCCAAAACCACTGAACCGATTTAAATGTAATTTGGTACACAGATAGTCTAGAGCTTGCGAAAGAACATAGGCTTCTTTTTATCCCGGAATTCCCGCGGGTCCGGAACTAAGGCGGGTAAAACCGCGGTGCGCAGCTAGTCCTACTAATATTATAAATCCGAAAGTTTGTGTGTCAGTATTTTTGTTCCCTCTTCACGCTTTAACGGCTGTACATAGATTATACCTAGGATTAACACAGGCTACTTTTTAACTTGATAATAGCGGGCAAAGCCGCGGGGCACGGCTAGTATTTATATAAACCACCTGTGCCCCACGACTTCATCCCCATACATTAAGTAAAATAATTTAAATGTAAGCCAAGCTTCACTTAAAAAAAACCGATTTCACCGCTTATATTTTGGTTTTGGCTAAAGTAGAATCGTAAAGTAAGTAAAGGTAGTTTATAATCTACCAAACAAAAAAGAATTTTGAGAATCAGTCCACAAATGAGGGAGAAATCGATGAACATACATAAAAAAAATACATACAGTCGAACATAGAACCTACTCTTTTTCTGAAGTCGATAATAAATTTCATCCAAATCAGCTGTAGAGCAGTGTGGAGAGAGGACAAATACACATAATATTAGTGTGATAAGTACCAGGTCTAAGAGCTGTTACTTATGTGATACTATCAATAGCATATTATTTTGCTTCTCCTATCTAATTGATGAATCCGATACAGGTGTGTTATCAATTTATCATAAGCATTATCTCAAAACTCATGTTAGCATATTGTATGTTGAACTGCACGATGGCGTTGCAGACAGAAACACAAATTTCCTTTGTGAACCGACTCGGAATTGAATCCGATACCCACTGCTTAGAAGGTAGACGCACATCTGATAAACTGATATTGTTGACACGGGTTTGACTTCTAAGCATATAGGTTTGATTCCTTGTAAGAACACAAGAGTTCTCTATAGTAGTAACCATCTATTAATCGCGTGAATTTTAATTAAAAACTCAGACCCGTTTAGAGAATATATTACGCTCTTCTGGAGGTACGACATCAGTAGGCCGGGCCCTCCCGACGACGCCTGGTTGCTACCAGGCGTCGCAACATAAATAATAGAATTAATAGGAGAATTGGTATCTTCTATGCAAGCATGTCACATCTTCGGCCGCATCTTCACTTTCCATCAGGTGAGATAGTGGTCAAATGCTTGCCTATCTATCATAAAAAAAAATCTCACCAAAGGAAATTTGTAGTTCTGGTTCTGGGTGCGATTGTGTATTTGATGTGAATGTTTCCGGCACCCACGATACAAGTCTTTGAACTTAGTGTAAAGCTGTGAGTGTGAAAGCGTTTATGTATGTATTTGTGCTCTGACAGAATTATTATTACGAAGGTCATTGTTAATTATATTTGTGGGACAAAGTGAGACTGTTTAAATTGAATGAGTCAGTATTACATAAGTTATGAGTATTAGCTAACTGGTACGTTGAGAATTGTTAGTGCCAGTTAGAATTTAAGGAAATGTCTAGGACGGTATGTCAAGTTTCGTCAGTAAAATATTCATGCATTTTAAGAATATAATATAATAATCATTTATTCCGACAAACTTAACTTACGTAATTGTCACATGTTACAAAGTTACAAGACAATAAAAAAACATTTTATACATCTCTCATACTCTGATCTAGGTTCTTTATTAATGGATCTTAATGATCTGATTAAAGAGTATATTAATATAACTGAAACTCACTAATATTAGCCTGGTAGAGATTTCTTTAAGTGATAAAGCTGTTGTGACACAACCTCATATTTTCATCTTATGAAGTGGAACAATAAATTACTATCTAATATTATAAAATTTCTTATAATTAATTAATTAATAATAATATATCGTATCGTAGATCGTAATTTTCTTATTTTTAATCTCTGATCGGTTAGTGTTCGACCCAATGATAAACGTTGATGTGGTTGATGATTGTAAACACAATAAATATTTTGTGCTTGAAACAAGATACATCCATGACAGCTGGAGATTTATCTCAATGAATGCATTTAAAACACGTTAAACAAATCCTTGTTGTATTTTATATTATACACTTCGCCATGAGCATTCAGATTACTGTATAATACTGTACATTAAGTCCTCAGTACACAGCTATATTGTAGAAAATAATAAATAAAGACAAAAATGTGAATGATTATACATGCGTAAATAATTAATGTCTGACCTATTTGTCTAAATTACCGTTACGTGACTAACTGGTAAGAGTATACATATTAAGTAATACTATGTGTATATGCATGTTCAATGAAGTCTGTGTATATAAATATATGTAACTTGTGTATGTAGATCTAGCCTCCGGAAGAGAACATAAGCTGAGACACTGGTAGTAATTATCTCTAAATGGCTAACAAAAAGAACTTGATGTTGCAGCTGTATCGGGAGAGAATGCCATTGCATCAGCACAGGATGTGGCCAACGTTGAGGGCTATGTCTCCAAAGTGCAGGCTATACGGGAGGTCCTCAAGAGAGATCACATGAAGGTCGCATTCTTTGGCAGGTATTTCGAATAGGCCTTGATTCCTACCTGGCTTCCCATCCCTTCATAACCCAATGTATGTTCATGTTTATTGATGCTTTCGTGCTTGTTGTATGATCTAGTCGCGAAGTAACAATTTTATATTCTGTGCTAATGAGCAATCCATGGTGCGAATATCTAGGTTGTGTCCTTTCTTAATAATAATTGTAAACAACTCAATCAAATTTATAAAAAATCTGTCGACTTGCTCGTCTAGTCTCTGAGACAAATAAATCAATCAAAATAATTTATTATCTCTCTTAAATTACAAGGCTTGTCGAGTTTAGGTCTAAGATGTTTAGGAACTGGTAGTAGGTTGATAACTACCTGCATAACTGGTCACCAGGACTCCTGCTCGTATATTAACAATTTGCCAACTACTTTTATTAAACATAATACAATAATTGTTGAAGTTTGAACTCTTATAAATATTTTAATAGTAGCTCTAAAGATAACAATTTTATCCGATGGAATTTTATGTACTCTCAATGCTATATCTATTAACCTGTTGTATTTATATTTGATACGTTTTAATAGAAAAATGATAGAAAGTAAATATAAGTTCATTGTTCAACCATCACTCGACAGTACTGAATAAATTATGACACGACTAATTATGTTAGTCCTTGAACTATATCTTCAAGGTATCAGAGGCTATTGTGGCGCTGACGTGACCTTGCCAACCTTTTAAAGGGAAACAATATGTAATTAAGGGATACATTATATTATTACATTACATGTTAGATAGAACTAAAGGACGCACGGCTATAAAAGGTATAAGAAATAATTACTTTTATTTGGCACTAGTATATGAAGTATTGAACTTCATGGTAACTACAGAACATTACGCATTTGTAATTATTATGTATTACCTATATTCATTATATCTATTATAATTAATTCATAAATTCGCGTATAGGGTGCCAATCTGGGTGCCAATCTCGATCAAAGAAACAGTCTAGTGAATCACAAAAGCATTCTCAAGGAAGTTTATACCGGCGGCCCATCATCTATCGGGACCGCCACCGTAGTTTAAAAAAAAACAAAGACAAACAAACGCATTCACACTCACAGCCCCACACTAAGTTCAAAGACTTGTATCGTGGGTGCCGGAAACATTCACATCACACACATTACACCCAGAACCAGAAGCACAAATATCCCTTGGAAAGGAATTCGTGCTCCGGCCGGGAATCGAACCCAGGACCCACGGCGCAGAGGGCGGTGACCTGTCCACTGCGCCAACTGGGTTATCAAGTTTATAGGGCCATAATGATTATCATGTTTGTCGCAACACCTGTCACACTAGAACAGTTATGTTAGCATCCCAGGGCCATACTCCGTCTTAGAAGGAAATGTGAGATACATGATTTGATGTTGTGCCGACCCCACTCTGTGGAAGAAGAACAAGGGGGAAATGGTTAAGATTTATTCGACATGTATTTCGCTTTACACATCGATATATTTATTTAGATACTCTATTGATTTAATATATACCTACGTACTACGTGTACTTTACGGTCACCAGAGAATCTAACGCTTAGTTTCCCTCTACATAGCAGCACCTTTTATGACCGTGCTTTTATAGTTCAAGCAGTCCGTATGTGGAATTCCTTTCCTGTTCCTATAAGATGATCTCCCACTTTGAACAATTTCAAAGATCGGGTCAGAAAATTACATCTTTCCGGAACATAGGTAATGTTATTAAATTTCCCTCATCTTTAGCTCTAGAGACTTTTGCGTTTTTCACTTAGTATCTAGGAATACATCTTAAACATATCATATTTAATGTCTCTTTATATATATATTTATTCATATATATAATTATTTTATGTATCATATAATAATATATTACTTGTTTATGTATATTTATATTGTATTTATGCCATAGTATAAGTAATGATATTTATTAAGTTAGTTAGGTATTCCATACATTATATTTATTATACCTCGTCTCTTACATTCTATAGTTTTCTCCATATGAAGGTTGCCTGGTAGAGATCGCTATTAGTGTGTGTCACTTTACATATAAGCTTTTTTGTTGCCTTTGTTTTATCTCATTTTATGAAGTGGATCAATAAAGTATCTATCTATCTATATTTATTATTATGCAGGTTCTACCATTCAATTCTAAGTCCGCACCGAACATTAGATTATTAGAAAAAAAAATCCTTTAGTTTAA
The DNA here is from genome assembly GCA_948107665.1 of Lomographa bimaculata. Lineage (NCBI taxonomy): Eukaryota > Metazoa > Arthropoda > Insecta > Lepidoptera > Geometridae > Lomographa > Lomographa bimaculata. Next base: position 19,050,352 of record OX403589.1, read on the forward strand.
AGTACCTTCTTTTTTCACTTTCTTTTTCCAATACTATATAAGTTGCGATTAAATAGGAATCTTTTAGTCAACTTCCTGAAAGATGCTTATGCTTGATCCTTCGTCGAACGCATCGTCGCTTACCATGAGGTGAGATAGAGGTGACCTAAATATAAAACAAAAACATAAATACTGTTTTTACAGAACCAGCAACGGCAAAAGCACAGTTATCAACGCGATGCTCCACGATAAGATCCTTCCATCAGGCATAGGACACACCACTAACTGCTTCCTGCAAGTCGAGGGATCCGACACAGACGAAGCCTTCCTGCGCACCGACGGATCCGAGGAGAAACAAAACGTTCAGGTATATATATGACGACCCAGTTGGCGCAGTGGACAGGTCTCCGCCCTCTGCGCCGTGGGTTCTGGGTTCGATTCCCGGTAGGAGCACATGTGTGCTCCTACTAGAACCAGAAGCACAAATTTCCCATGGAAAGGAACATTCCTTTCCATGGGAAATTTGTGCTTCTGGTTCTAGGTGTAATGTGTGTGTGATGTGAATGTTTCCGGTAACCACGATACAACTCTTTGAACTTAGTGTGGGGCTGTGAGTGTGAATGCGTTTGTTTGTTTGTTTAATAGTAATTGTCGTAGTTCTTATCAAATGACTGAACTAGAAAATGTAAATCTGTTATTGGCTGTTGTACCATAAGTTTTATATGTACTAATTTATGGAGCTGTTGACTTTGTTTGAATAAGTAAACAATTATTAAATGCAAATTTAGGGGAAGATAAATAGTACGGGGACAGAGAATACAAGTACATGTTTGGTTGTTAAAAAAATTACACTAATTAAAATAAATGTCACCCATACTTGTTTTAATTCCAGTCCGTAAGCCAGCTCGGTCACGCGCTCTGCGACTCGCGGCTGCAGGAGAAAGCTCTAGTCCACGTGTACTGGCCGCGCGAACTGTGCGCTCTACTACGTGACGACGTGGTCCTCGTGGACTCACCCGGAGTCGACGTCACACCCAACCTGGACGAGTGGATCGACCAGTACTGCCTCGACGCGGATGTGTTCGTGCTGGTGGCTAACGCAGAGTCAACGCTTATGGTCACGGTAAGTCCAGTGTCACAACAGTGGCCAGGTTGTCCTAGTGGATTGGGCTGGAGTCGACGTTACGTCTTGACGCTGATGTGTTTCTGTTCGTGGGTAACGCATAGTCAACGCTTAACGGTAAGTCCAGTTTCATAACAGTGGCCAGATTGTTCTAGTGGATTGGGCTGGAGTCGACGTTACTCGATGCTGATGTGTTTCTGTTCGTAACGCATAGTCAACGCTTAACGGTAAGTCCAGTGTCACAACAGTGGCCAGGTTGTCCTAGTGGATTGGGCTGGAGTCAACGTTACTCGACGCTGATGTGTTTCTGTTCGTGGCTAACGCAGAGTCAACGCTTATGGTCACGGTAAGTCCAGTGTCACAACAGTGGCCAGGTTGTCCTAGTGGATTGGGCTGGAGTCGACGTTACTCGACGCTGATGTGTTTCTGTTCGTGGCTAACGCAGAGTCAACGCTTATGATCACGCTAAGTCCAGATTCACAACTGAAGTGAAGCGCAAAGTAAGGGAGCATACCATAATATTGAAATCAGCGCTGAAAAATGCGCAACTGCAAGAGTGGACGCGATCACATCATACAGAGCCATGTTCACTTCACGCAAATAGCTGTAAGAAAGGTATACTACCAAAATGTACCAACTAAATGGTTACCAACTAACTAATTAGTTATTTGGTTTTTAATTAAATACAGTATTATGAAAACAATATAATTTTGATTTTTCAACTCTAACAATAATATATAGTAGAAAATAGGGATAGGATAGGGTATCTAATACTTGTGACCAAGCAGTTGCTATATCTCAGAAATTAGAATAAGGGTTAGCCTGAAAATCAACGTCGAGTAATCTACTTGACTTTTGTGGTAAAGTAATCACATTTCGGCATTAATAGGTTCATTAGTGTTTACATGTAATGTTCATTTTGCTACTTCTAAACGTGTCAAAACAAATTATTTTACAATCTAGACGCTATATTTACCCATATTTTGTACTTAACTAATGTGTTATTCCCTTTTTTCAGGAAAAGAACTTCTTCCACAAAGTCTCGACAAAAATTTCACAACCAAATATTTTCATACTCAACAACAGATGGGACGCATCCGCTTCAGAACCAGAATACTTAGATCAAGTGAGTTATATCCTCCTAAGGCCCACAGAACTACAAAAAGTATCAAATTAATTTTACATCTACAACTGTAAAACATCTAAGTAATCATTACAACTTACGGTAATACTCAAGTAAGGACTATCGTGGATGCAAAAAACAATCACATCACACGAACTGAATCACACTCGGAACCAGAAACACAAATTTCCTTTGATAACCTCCTTTTTTGGAGTCGGTTGAAAAATACATTAAATCCCTTTTATGATAAAAAACAGGTAGGTATCGATTTACTTTTTAAAATATAAATATTTTTAAGAACTATTCTGCGAGAAAAGCAGCCTCGTGCTGTTTACGACCTTACAACTCAATGTATTTTTACCGAACCAACCTAAACATAAAATTATAAGAAGAGTCATTCATTGTAACCAAAATAAACATAACTCTTGGTATTGTTTTCTAAGTAATACATAAAAAACGAAATCAATGACGTAACCCACTAAATAAACATTGGGGCACTTCAAGGGTCAGCGGTCAAGTGGCCGAGGGTACTTGATCGGATATAAACAAATATTCGATACTATTTGAGATTAATAATCCAGATTAGTCAGCATTGATACCCAAACTAGGTGTTCTTGTGTTATGGCGTGTCCATGCCGACCGCTCGGAGTCAATATTTAGTAATCTCTATTGATTTCGACTTTTTACCCACATAATGTAGCGGAATTTTGATTTTGATTTGCGTTGCATAATAAAAAAACAAATAAAAACCCTATTTTAACCTTACTTTGCTTCCATTTTTTTATTTTTAATAGTCACATTTGTGACACAAAATTTATGCGTTTATGTGACTTTGGTCTTTATTGAATCTAAATCTAATGTTAAAAAAATAATCAATTCATTACATTACTCACAAAATAATATATATCATCACTTGAAACTGCTATGAATTGCGATGTAAATTTTAATTTAACTTTTTGCGAAATGACTCTTAAGAAGTCTAGTTGGCACAATATTTTTTTATTTTCTCTTCGTCCACTGTCACTACTAAATCTTACAGCGACACCTTAATATAGGCATTTTTTTCTTAAAAGGAACCCCTGGTCCCTTGAAATAGTGTTATTTATATTTGGTGTTGTGTGGCGCAGGTGCGGACGCAGCACGCGAACCGTTGCGTTGACTTCCTTTCGCGGGAGCTGCGCGTGTGCACGCCCAAGGAGGCCGAGGAGAGGATATTCTTCATCTCCGCCAAGGAGGCGCTGCTCACCAGGATGCGGGAGCGGGAGAAACCCGTCTCGTGTCAGTATGCTGGAAACCCTACTTTATATTTTATCTTTATCTTTGTTCCCTGAACGGTACAATCTGTGTGTCAAGTTTAGAGTGAATAGGTACCTTCTAGGCAAGCATATTCCATCTTCGGCCGCATCGTCACTTAATCAGGTGAGATAGCGGTCAAATGCTTGCCTATCTAGCATAAAAAATAATAATATTATAAATGTGAAACTTTGTGTGTAATGTTTTATCTTCATGCACAAGTCGTCGAATTTATTGTGGGGCTATGAGTTTGAAAGCGTTTATATATTAATTATATATCTATGCATGGAGGCAAACTGCACGAGCACTTTTTGGCGACTACGTAATATAGATATAACTATGTTAATATAATTTCTGTATTAGTTATTTAAGAATTTTTAAAAATTATTGAAATATGCGCCACCAAATGTCTTGCCAGTTCGCTGTCCATCTCGAGAAGTATTGAGATGGCTGTAATTTAGCGAAACTGGCAGAGAGTCATTAACTTTAATGAGTGCCTCTTTGGGGCCCATGTGAATAAACGATTTTGATTTGATTTCTGTTGGGCGTTGGAACATCTGGAAATGGTGGGATACTTTTTTAATGCTAAATAGGCAAGCATTTAACCTTTATCTCACCTGACAGAAAGTGATGATGCGACCGAAGATGTGACATGCTTAAACTAAACAGGACTACTACCCAGGCAGACTGCTGTAGAGTCGTACCACCATACTCATATTATAAATGCGAAAGTAACTCTGTCCGTCTGTCGCGCTTTCACGCCAAAACTACTAAACCGATTTAAATGAAATTTATTACACGGATAGTCTAGAGCGTGGGAAAGAACATAAGGCATCTTTTTATCCCGGAATTCCCGCGGGTCCGGCACTTACGCGGGTAAAACCGCGGGGCGCCACTAGTATGATATATGAATAGGATGTTGTATGCTCCAGCGCCGACGCTGGCCGAGGGTCACCAGGTGCGCTACTTCGAGTTCGTGGACTTCGAGCGTCGCTTCGAGGAGTGCATCAGCCAGTCCGCCGTGCGCACCAAGTTCGCGCAGCACTCGCGCCGCGGGAAGAACATCGCCGCTGACGTCATGCAGGCCCTAGAACAGGTACTAACCGGTTTATTTTGACACACTTCACAAAAAGGACGTAGTTGTCAATTCGACTGTATGTTTTTTTTTGTATGGATGTTACACGATTATTCCGCCAATCGTGAATAGATTGTGTTGACTCTTTTTTTGTTTGGTAGATCATACTTCTTTATTATCTTCTTTATTCGTAAGCTGTGGTAAATGTTGTAAACTGTGGTAAATGTTATTGGTGACACATTTATTAAGTCTGTGGATATCTATTATTTTAAAATGTACTGTATTGTGCCATTGTTTATTTATCCAAATAAATAGAAAAAAAATTATACTTCTTCTATACATTATTTTTAGGCCAGTCAATAACAACATCGAACATCGCAAACGCGCATTTGTTTATATGTTGTTAAGTACCGCGAGAGAGTAGTTTATACCTAAGTTTGCAACGCCGGGAACTCGGTGCTACACGCAGGCTGCTCGAAAAACCCGCGAAATACTAGCTTGTTTCAAGCTTTCAAACAAACTACCTTAATGGATCGTTTTTCAGATATCGTTGTGATACATTTTTGTAAAGCAAACTAAATTTGAGCCCAAGGTTGCTCAGATACAGCTAGTCAAAGATGGTAGTTTTTTCCCAAAAAGTAAAAAAAAATATCAGTAGGGTCATTTGCCAAGACATGACACCCGCTGAACTCATGCCAGCGCCCTCCTCCGAAAATGTTACAATGTTTTACAAACTTCATAAATTTCAAATAATGACACTGAATATGATTATTTTTATCTTTGATTTTACACAGATTCATAGATCACTAATTTATTATGCGTGTCTCCAAAACGGTTGCTTTCAATAATTGATACAACTCAACAAATTCAAAGGGTAATAAACATTTATTAAGTTAATGAGAACAAAAAGCACTTACAGTATAATGTGTGTTAATGACGGGATATTTACCATGTATTTCGTTTGTTTGAGTTTCCGATATTTGGGCACTGTTGCAAGCACCATTATCACGAAGTATATAACTGGAGTAGTAAGGGTAGATGAAGATTTAGATTTACGAGCATACGAAACGGTCTACCCGCGCCCGTACTCGTTAACTGCGTTGAACGCCACTGCCATTGTTATCACTTTGAGTTTGAAATCGATGAAATACTTATATCTCACTTACAGGTGTACAACACAGCGACAGACCAGAAAGCGGCGAAAGTGGAGAAGCAGCGAGTGTTACACGAACAGCTGTCGGCGATAGAGGAACAGCTGACCACCATCACGCGACAGATGAAGGACAAGATCAACCGCATGGTCGAGAGTGTCGAACACAAGGTCCGTACAATCTACCTACAAACAAGACCTCGCGTCCAACACAATCTTCACGAAATCGTACCGATTAGTATATACAAACGTGGATACATAAACAAACTAAAACAATTTATGTGTAATCTCCTTTACTACACAGCTTACTTTTTTTGCATTTGATATTGTTTTAATATGTTAAGTCAATGGCCTCGATTCTGATGTCACACACTAAATTAAATTTAATTTAATTTAAACTATTCCTGTCCTTTACAAAATAGGAACACAAGACAGAGATAGCATACATTTTAGTGCTGTCAAGTTAGTCAGAACTTAGATGTCTATGCAAGCTTAGTCGAGTATGTAATTGGTGTTGACTAAAAACACGCGCCTTTCTTCGCTTCTACTGTTCATATTTTAATTGATAAACTAGGTTGACAACACTAAAATGTATGCTGTCTCTGTCTTGTGTTTCTATTTTGTAAGAGACAGAGATAGTTTAAATTTAATTTAGTGAGTGTACATCAGAATCGAGGCCAATGTCCGATCCCTGTCGTCAGGCGAGTTCACGACGGAAGGTCACGGCGTTCATTGAACTCGCCTGATGATGGGGATCGTACATCCTCATCAAACTCACGGAAAACATTTATAATTTTTTTTTTATATGAACGTTTCAGGTATCCCTAACGTTGAGCCAAGAGATCCGCCGGCTGTCGGCGTTAGTAGACGAATACGACGTCCCGTTCCGGACGGAGCGCACTCAGCTCGAGCAATACAAGAAGTCTCTGCACAGACACGTTGAGGCCGGCCTGGGCTCGAGACTTAAGAAACGGCTGTCCGCTGATATCGGCAACGAAATGGACCAGGCGCAGAAGGAAATGGCAGGTTAGTGTGTTATTATTCTAATTAGAAATCGTTTATTCACATAAGCCCCAAAGAGGCACTCATTGAATAAGATTTTCTATGCACCAATTGATGAAACACCATCTACTACCTTCAGATAGTTCTCTCCATCCGAACGTTGTCTGGTAGCTTGTTAAGCTTGTTTGTTGCTATTCTTATTCTTATATGAAGTGAATCAATAAAGTATTAACTATCTTTTTATCTATCTATCATGGAAGATCTGCTAGACTCTCAAAATTACAGCCATCTCGAGAAGAACCTGGTAAGGTACTCTACTACTAATATTATTGTAATTAATACTATTGTCACTTTAGAACCATATAATTATGATGCATTATTTGAATCGATTGTTTACGATATATTGCCGATGCTAACATTTCGTAAAAACTCGAATCGGATTCAGTCAATTTAAACGTGGGCATTTTAACGTTCAACGTCGTCCACGATCCAACCGTGGCTGCCTTAAAGGTGATCAATCAATGAAATAAAAAATCTGGACCCCGACGTCACAAATCAGTCCAGCCAATGGCGTTCGTTTTGCTTTTTTGAATTTTCAATGCATTTTATCGCTTTTTTATTATTAAAATGTTTAATTGAAAATAAACTTAAAAACCGAAAACAATAAAGTTTACCTATATTTAAATCTCAAGCATGTTCCCTATTAATTTATTCCAATTGTACAGGTGTAAGAGTTTATTTGATGTTTGTTGTGTGTTCGCAGACCGGATGTACAACATCCTGCCGCTACACAAGCGCGCGGCCGCGGCGACGTACATCCTGCCGCACCAGCAGCCGTTCGAGGTGCTGTACCGCCTCAACTGCGACAACCTGTGCGCGGACTTCACGGAGGACCTCTCCTTCCGCTTCTCGTACGGCATCACGGCGCTCATCCAGCGCTTCCAGGGCAAGCACTCCGCACGCATCGCGCTCAACAACCCGCCGCGTTACACGCAGGTGCCTGACTAGTGTTTGTTTGTACGACCTCCTTGCGCTTCTCTTACCTTCACAGAAGGTCCCGCCCTTTTGCTTCTCTTACGACCCAGCAGTTCCCGCCCTTTTGCTTCTCTTATGACACAGAAGGTCCCCCCCTTTCCGCTTCTCTTTCTATACAGGTATATATATATATTTTTACAACATTTTGTTTGACCTCTAATTTTGTTAACAGATCCCCCCCACCGTGAGCAACATCCCCCCCTCGATGGACGTGGCGCGGCCGAACGGGCCGGCCTCCATCGGCCCGCTGAGTGCAGAGGAGTGGGGGATGATCTCCAAGTTCGCGCTCGGAGCGCTCACGTCACAGGGAACTATGGGCGGCTTGTTACTCTCCGGCCTGGTGAGAATTTTCTAACAAAATGATTCGATTTATGTTAGTTTTAAAGAATCGGGCCGTAGCTCAGTTATGGCAAGCTTTTATTCAACTTGCAATGTTTGTATGCGAGTATGCGGCTATTTTTGTAATTGAATTTGTAAGCAGTTATTTTCAACCGATTTAGATGTCATTTTTCATACACGTTTAGTTTGGATGGCAATGCATGGTTAGTTATGTGGTGTCAATCTAAATCTAATATGGCGGATGGACCAAGATGTCGGACTAGTAATTTTTTGTGCATGCCCGTGATATGGGTATCAAATGAGAGGGTTTGCCGAGAAAAATATAAATATAACAAGATACCTTGCATGTGAGCGAATCTCGAAGATAGTTAAAGTAAACGTATATTCTTATATTTTTTATCTCTGGTAGGCTACTACTATTCGAATACTATCTCACCTAATGGGAATTAATGATGTAGTTGAGAATGGTTAACACGCCAGAAATTAAATTATCAATATCAATCTAAAAAAATGCCTTATTTAACCTTCTAACCATCGAGTTTGATTCTCGGCGGCAACACAAGTTTTCTCCCCAAGGAAATTGTTTCTGGTTTTGGGTGTGATTTTAATATTTCCGGCATCCACGACACAAGTTATCGAACTTAGAGTAGGGCTTCTGGGAGTGTGAAAACGTATAAATAAATTATAAAGTTTATAGTAGTCAGTATAGTCTCGCTGAAAACACGGATAAAACGACGTTTTCTAAAATTGAAACCTAGCTAGATCGATTTATCGCCCCCGAAACCCCCTGCATTCAAAAATTCTTGAAAATCGTTGAAGCCATTCCCGAGATCCTGAATACACAGACATATATATTATTATTCCTCGTTTAAAGGATTAATTTCATGAGTGCCTCTTTGGAGCCCATGAGAAAAAACGATTTTGGTTTCGATTATGTTTATTATGTTGATGAAGTATTTCTCTACGCTTGGGTACAATAATGTGTGTATGAACCCAAAGAATGTATATGTATATAACGAGTGGTTTGGTGGCTTGGGCAGCTCCTGAAGACGGTGGGGTGGCGCGTGGTGGTGGCCACGGGCGCGGTGTACGGCGCGCTGTACGCGTACGAGCGGCTCACGTGGACGGCCACGGCGCAGGAGCGCGTCTTCAAGCGCCAGTACGTCGCGCACGCCAGCAAGAAGCTGCGCCTCATCGTCGACCTCACCTCCGCCAACTGCAGCCACCAAGTGCAGCAGTGAGTACCTCTGTCGCGGGACTACTTCTACTGTACGCGTGGACCTCTGTCGCGGGTATACTCTGTGCACGTGTGCTTCTGTCGCGGGACTACTCTGTACTATACGCGTGGACCTCTGTCGCGGGCCTAGCTATACACGTGTACGTCTTTCGCGGGTCTACTATGTGCACGTGTGCCTCTGTCGCGGGTGAGCCCCTACATTGTACGACCGATAATGCCCGGCCTGATAATGTTCGGCCAATAATACGCAACCGGTATTCAGAGATGTGGCTTCCAATTATCGGATTGTACGATGCGTCCCTAGGCCGTACATTATTAAATGTGAAATAACAACACGGACCGATTTTGTCCAGCCGATAATGCGCAGTCGGGAAAACGCAACCAATATTTTAATTCATTGTACACGAAATATCAAGTTGTGCCGTACTGGCCGTACAATGCAGGTCGGAAAATATTAGCGCGAGCTGATAATGTACAGCCTCTAATGCACGGCCGATAATTCAAGTACAAACAAATGTCAATGTTGAAGCCTCGTTTTGATGATCCAGTAATTTCAACAGGGCAAGGACCTTCCTCATGTGATGTAAACAAAACAAACAAACGCATTCACACTCACAGCCCCACACTAAGTTCAAAGACTTGTATCGTGGGTGCCGGAAACATTCACATCACACACACATTACACCCAGAACCAGCTAAGGAACTTCCTCCCAGGGGATATGACGAATTATGTATAATTTTGTTTTTTGTGCATTTTTATTTAATTTTGTTTCTTTTATAAACTTAATTTCGAGCGCTTCGCCGGCCGCTGCCGGCACGCTCGCTTCGCTCGCGCTTTGTTTACTTCAAGTCTCGAGTGTATCTTCTAGGCAAGCATGTCCCATGTTTGGTCACTTTCCATCAGGTCAGATAGAGGTCAAATACTTGCCTATTCTGTATAAAAAAAAAGTTTAAATCTAACCTAACCTAGACTTGCAGCCACTTTTATAAAGACCACAGAGAAGCAATTGGTTTTTAATGTTCTTAGGTTAGAACTTTTTAATAGTCTGTGCCAACTCTTCCTAGCGACTCGCCTAAACAAACGAGGCATCGCATAGAGAGTATATGTTTGTCTATAGTTGGCTTCCAATTATTGGATGTGCAATACTGGCCGTACAATATCAATACGTAGTGATTTAACGCAGCCACTATTGCACGCACAGTATTGCACAACCTGATATTAGGAAGCTATGTACTGTAACGAATCGTTACATGTATTTTTTAATAACTTAATCTAATAAAAATTAATTAAAAATAATATTTACAAATTAACTAACTACTAAAATAATTACAAATCAAACATACAGTTGAATTGAGAACCTCCTCTTGTTTTGAAGTTGGTTAAAAATAATGCTTCAGTAATTTCAATTCATTTATAGTTTTGTCAGCTAAAGTAAGTAATATCTGTAGCTAGCGATGACGCACAGATTTCGAACTGGTCGCGGGCAGAGGCATGAGGCAAGGGGTATGACGACATACCCCTTGCCTCACGATACATGAATTATTGGCCGTACACTAACGATACGGACCGATTTTGTACAGGCAATAATTGGTGACCCGGGAATGTACTGTGTAGTACTGTCCGGAGTGCTGATATTTCGAATCCATGTATATGAATTGTCAGGGTGTGCATTATTGGCTGTACAAAATCGGGCCGTGAAATATCGGGTCGTACATTATCGTCTCCCTCGCGGGTCAACTCTGTACACGTGTGCCTCTGTCGCATGTCTACTCTGTACACGTGAGCCTCTGTCGCGGGTCAAATCTGTGCTCGTGTGCCTCTGTCGCGGGTCTACTATGTACATGTGTGCCTCAGTCGCGGTACTACTCTATACTATACGCGTGGACCTCTGTCGTGGGTCTACTCTGTATCCGTGGACCTCTGTCGCGGTTGTAGTCTGTACACGTGTACCTCTGTCGCAAGCATAGTCTATATATACCTGTGTTCCAGATATATGTAGTATAGTAGATATAGTACATACAAGTGCTACACTTGTATGCGAGTGAGTACCTCTGTCTAAGATATAGTCTATACTAATGTATCTCTGTGACAGTTATAATACAAAGGGACGGCAGTGAGTACCTCTGTCTCAGATATAGTCTGTACAAAATAAGCAGTGAATTTCATCCATCAATAATTCGTAAATGTGCATGAGTTTTGGCAAATCACTTCTAAATCTCCAGTGGTAGTTCAGTTAAATTTTCTACCAATTTACTCTGACTGACTAGTCTACGTTAAAATAACATACTTGAAATATTTTGTTATTCTTTTATTTTATTATTTGTTAAAAAAAAAAAAAAAACTATAGTCAATCATTTTTATATTTTTTTATTTACTTTCACAAATTGAATTCAAAACTTAAGCTTACACCGTCGTTTTCTTAAATTGACACTGGCTATAATTATGTGCCCTATTTGCAGAGCCAATTAAATTATAATCTGCCTTGTGTCCAGGGAACTATCGACGATGTTCGCGCGACTGTGCCGGCTGATCGACGAGGCCACCACGGAGATGGACGGCGAGCTGAGCTCCGTGCGGGAGGCCACCGCCATGCTGGAGCAGGCCTCCACCTCCGCCAAGAAGCTGCGGAACAAGGCCAACTACCTGTCGCACGAACTCGACCTCTTCGATGACGCCTTCCTCAAGACCAACTAGTCGACTATACTTCATTAGGTAACTATATTATTCATTACTTCAGAAATTAATTCAGAATGTACCTTCTGCTAGTTAAAACGAGAATTAGCGAGAATTACTCGTAGTCGATGTCTAGATCGGCAATTGTTTCCGATTCATTCGGAAGCCTTCTTCAGGAAAATGATTTTTTATTACGCTTTCACACTCACAGCCCCACGCTAAGTTCGATGACTTCGTGGGTACCGGAAACATTCACATCACACACACAATCAGAACCAGAAACACATTTTCCTTGGGGAGAAAACTTGTATCCCTGCCGGGAATCGAACCCGTTACCCCTGCTTAGAAGGCGAATGCTCACCCAACCGAGCTAACGGCAGTTCAATGTGCGTGAGTTTTTATCAAATATCTTTAGCTAGCCTATATTCTTTAGCGGCTTTTTCAAGCTGAGCCTTCCATCCGGTGAAGCTGCCGAGGCACACAGACTTGTAGTTCGTTTGAAAAGAATAATAAGAAAAATATACTGTATGATAAGCGCCCTAAAATCTTCAAATCACTAGTGAATGCAGGACGAGTTGTGATACTCGCAGTTTGCGAAAATTTTATGTTATTCCATTTTTTCATAACAATTAATGTAGGGAAGGAAACTAAATCAAGTTTTCGCATACGATTATTTTTTTATGTTCTATAGGCAAGCATCTGATCACTATCTCACCTGATGGAAAGTGACTGCCCCTACCTACCTACTTCTAGGTATATGTGCTTCTTGTTCGAACACGTCATTTAACGTAAGGTGAGATAGTCGTCAAATATTAGTAGTAGCCATTTTTATAACCGATATGATTTGTCGGCGCGTTCTTAGGAACAGACGCACGGCGCGCGACGTCGAGTGCAACGCCTTTGGATCTGATAATACAGAAAAACGTATGGTTACAGTTAAAACATTACATTGGAAAACCTTTATTACCATCCTTTCCAGTTACAGAAAGCCCTTAAAAATTACCTCCCATTCTTGTTACAGATAAAGGTACAAGTGCAATAAACAAACAGTACCACCGGTCTCGACGGGTGAACGAAAATTCGTGTACGAATCGATGCTGCGTTTGTGTGCGTGCGCCACTGCTGGGTTCTTCACTACCATGGTCTGGAATAATTCTGGAGTTGCTCCGCGATACTTCAGTAGTAGGGGACCAAAACGAAAAGATTTGTTCCCGTTAAAACATCTGATGAATCAAGGAGGTGCAAAAACTTGCCATCTTGTCTGAATTGAGGACCCACTTAGCCGGTTTCCGGTACCCAGCCGTGACCCGCAAGTTGCAGCCAAGTGAAATGTGCTCGCTAGTATGCCATAAGCAATAGGTTGAAATATAACTCGGGTGTCTATTTATTTCAATGTCGTGTGTATGTGTTATGTTAAGTTCTTTATATTAGGCAAGAGATTATAAGCGCTTTCTAATTCGTCTACGGACAGTAAATATGGGATATAATAGTGTTGTAGTCTCAATATTTTCTGTTGGTGTGTAAGTCCTCGATTCGAACATAATTTCGTTGCAAACCGCACTGTGATATGATCGAATGGTTTGTTTCTGATGAGCTTATATTTCAATCGACTGCTGAACCGAGCCCTGGTGTGCCGATATGACAGCGGACTCGGTGATAGCAAAGAAATTTGAGAAATGCAAACTAGCTGCGCAAGCGCAACTCGCGCGGTTTCGTGAAATCACAGGAACTTTCTCCTGGTGAGGATCCGGCAGCAAACAAAACCCGTGTGACTTCACCAAATCGTGTGTTATGATTATTGTGTATAGTTAAAAGATATACCTCTATACTCTATTGTAAATTATTAATACTTTTGTTGTTGTTTTAAAGTTATTTATCACTTTTTAACGTGTTGTATCGAAATGAAATCACGTGTTGGACCTCGGTCTTAAAACATTGTTATGACTTTGAATTTATTTTTAGGTTTCGATGGTTCCTCGTTTCTATTTATATTTTACCTTCCGATTTGTTTGTACATCTTGGTGCTACCGACTGGATGTATTGGACACTTTAATATTTTAATTACCTTTCTTTTGTCAATCTAACAATAATAACAGAGTGTTTTGTAAGAGATTTGTACCATACCAATGAAATTGTAACTAGGTACAGTATATTTTCCTCGCTACGTTAATATTTCGTACGTCTCAGATGCATTGCTTTTATATAATTTGGCTCGATTAGCTGGTGATACGCTTAAATGCTGCTTCAAATCAAATTAGTTACCATTCAGTAGGCTTCGAGTTACCTTTTTGTGATTTCAAGTTCCTGCAATATTGGTGAAAGGTTTACTGTGATAGTTTTGGGTTTGATTGTGATAAACATTGCATGGGTCGACGAATAATCATGAACACATTTAGTCATGTACCTGTAGTTAATAAATATAGTGACAAAATTAAAGAATTAATAATTAACTCGATCGGCGGCAATGTAGATCAGTGCATCTATGCAGGCAAGTGATGTTCATCTAGGTTATGAGTGCAGGTTACTCAATATTGCAGTTATAAATAATTGTTGAAGCTGTTAATTATCACGTATTTTTTCATTTCATTTTCATTCATAGCGGCTGTGTACCTTCAAATGCCTTTTTTTCTCGCACACGTGTTGGAAATTAACATTAGAAGACATGTATATTACATTTTACTAATTATAAAATAAACATACCAATTTTACTTAACTGTTGACCTCATCGTATTTGCCCTATAATAACTCGTGCTCCCACTACCTATTATACCAAAACAATTAAATGTTCCACTACATTAAATTCCTTTATTTTTATTACATCGACCTTGGATTTGATTAATCCCCTTCATTATTATAAGTTTGAGTTGTTCGTATTTATTTAGTTTTTTTTTTTACATTCGTTTTGATTGTGATTTGGTATTACAATTGTTTATATTTCATTATTGAGACGAGCTCTGCGGCTGCTATCAGCAGAAGGTAGTGTAGAACATATTGGGACGAGTCCAATGGGAGGGACAAATGTTGACCACAAATTTTTAATTTCGTTTTTGTAATCAGCCATCACTATTATCATATTTTATCTAACAATTTCGAGCGCCCTATTTATTTAATCGACTTAATTTGGGCATTGACTTTTATATGCATGTATGCTTATAATGAGTTTATATTATTTAGGTCACATGTGGCCCGATGAGGTTTTAGAAAATTAGGAAGGTACATAAATGTCCAATTTTCGTATAACAATGAATTAGACGTTGGGAGCCACGCAACCATTTGATATTAGATAGTTTTGTTGTCCATTGTAATTAGTTATTGCATAATTAGGAGAATTTTCTTATGTAAATAATAAACCCAATAAAGGATTCCTTTATAAATAATTAGTTTTATTCATTTATAACAATCAACAATATGAGATCAATGGAAGTATAAAAATAAGCTTAGGTTATATAAATCTCAGCGCTTAAGATATTGAATTAGTGCTTATAAGTGAAAATATGTTCCATAGTGAGGTTAGCATATCGTCCATCGTGCAAGAGTTGTATCTTTGGAGAATGCTGAAAGAAAAAAAAATACCGTGTATTGTATTAGCAAATATACAGAAAAAATATTGAAAAAAAAATAGCTTTAATCGATAAAAGAGCGAAAGAATCGTTATCTTTAGTTTTTTTTTGTTCTGCAACTTTGTTAGTCACTTTACTCTAAAAAAAAAACTTTCATATGATATGCATGCATAACAAATACAAAGTTGTAAGAGATAATAATGATGAGATATTCTTTCCCTATTAGATTTTGTCACTAATCTAAATCATCATATTTTATTCACCAATACAACAATGTGTAGACACGTCAATTTAAGCTAGTAAAAATAATGTTTCCAAGTTTATGTACAGAAGTGAAGCTGCCTTCCACGATTTCATTTGTTAGGACTGAATTCTTCGCGAGAAATATTAACGAGATAATTTCTGATGCAAGTTAGAAAGGTATGCTTGATCAATATTGGAAGCTAATTCTTTTCTACAAACAAAATTTTTACAGGTTGGCCAACTTAGCATATGGCATTATTTGCTAAGAAATCGCACTAATTTTACAAGAATGGGGAATTATTCAACTCGCTAGCTTATGGTGTCTCCAATGTGTCTCTGATTTAAAACTGAGTGATCCTCCACCAAATTAATATGAAAATTGACGTTAATTTTTACTCAGAAATATTACAAAACTAACTGAGCCCCGCGGCTTCGCCCTCTGATGATGATGATGATTAAAGCAGCTTATATATTAATCCAGAGTATAAGCTTCATGCACTCCAAATTCCATTAAAATCTGTTATGTATTTACGGAGATATGAGGTTTCAAACATTTACACATACATAAACTTTCGCATTTATAATATAAGTAAGATGTAAAGCACATACCATAGGGGCATCTAGCTTGAACTGTCCCTTTTCAAATCTGACAGCTCTTTCGTCAAGTGCGAGCCCGTAGTGCTGGCTGACCCCGCGTGCCTCCCAGTCGCTGGCGAAGGACAGCCAGCCGCGCACCACGCTACTACCCACCGACAGCCGCTTGTTGTTGTAGGCGTGGCATAGCACTAGTAGACCTTGTCTGGAAGTGTATAGACTTATTACTTACTAGCAGTGCCCGCGACTTCGTCCGCGTGATTATTGGACTTTTAGTAAGGATCCCAAATTAAAAAAATAATAATAATATAGCCTATAGCCTTCCTCGATAAATGTACTATCCAATACTGAAAGAATTTTTCAAATCGGACCAGCGGTTCCTGAGATTAGCGCATTCAAACAAACACACTCTTCAGCTTTATAATATTAGTATAGATTTGTTAGATTGAAAGAGGGACGGTCGACGCGCGTATTTTTGGGCCTGATGCCAAGCCTCCTTGGGCATGATCTTGTGATTCACCAGAATCTCATTTATTGAACGGTTTGGGCATTTAGCATACTACTTCATCCTATGCACTATTATAAAAGTAACTACACTACACATAACAAATAAACAGGTTGATGAAACTCGAGGCTTCCGGAGCTATAAGTGCAGTGAAGCGCTGTGACGCGTCAAATACTGGCGAATATCACAAATAGTCCAAGTACTAATTTAGAAGTATTTCTCTTTTAAGTGTAAGTTATTGTCGCTATACATAATATATTGTTTCACTAAAGTATTTCATTTAAAACAAGCATTAAATTATTTTTTGTGTTTGATAGGCAAGCATTTGACCTTTATCTCACTTGATGGAAAGTAATGATGCGGCCAAAGATGCAGCATGCATGTTTTATATCAGAATGGCTACCATTTGGCTATCTCACCTGGCGGTAAGTGATAATGGAGTCAAAGATGGTAAGCACTGTAGTTCTAGAATGGTCACTAGCTCTCAAGAATAGCTGCACATTATTTAATGCTAGGCGGCTGATTATCTACTTGAGTTTGGTACTACAACTGTGATAGCTAGCTGGTGTACTGATTATAATAAAATACCCTACTAAGCAGGATTTGGTCACAATGATACCTTTAAGTTCAAGCTGATAAGGTCGAAATCATGATCTCCCAACCAGCAGATAACCTCGGCTTGCTGGTTTTTGCACAATCAACTTTTCCAAAAATCCATTCTTTTCCTCCTGCCAGTACTGATCCAAAGGGTGTAAAAGAAAATTATTTACTGTACATATGTTGCTAATAATGCTATTGTAAATATTCTCACCTCTGCATGGCAGGCAAATGGAGACACACAGCACAATATGTCAAAGAACACAACTTTTTCAACAACTTGCTAATACGGATGAAATTTCCCTTAAGGTTGGCTATCGCCACTTTGTATGCAAGCTGCAGTCTGGGGTTCCTAAAAATTAAAACAAGTTGATTCGTAAGTATCACACATGTTAGGGATTTATACGATTTCACTCACTGTTGTTTTCTCGCATTGTTACGAGACTAGTTTCGGAACAGTTGGTGCTCCTTCAGTCGAATAAGCGTCGAGACTACGGATGGTCTACACTCATACTCGACTGATGAAGGAGCACCAACCGTTCCTAAATAAGAGTGAGTGAAAACATATGAATCCTAAATATTAATTATAAAACAAGTTGATAGAAATCTAATTATTTGCAAATTAGTAATACTTTATAGGAATAGAAAATTTTGTCTCACATTTTCAAATTTTTTGGCAGACTTAGATACCGAAGCATTGGATGTATGTCATCCAAATTGCACAAAATGTACAAGCCTTCTACCAGTACCCTGTCATATTTCAATTTATTTTTGCCATTGACTTTCAATCCGTCCAATGCATCACTGAGCTCATCCTTGCCATTCACATGGATCCTGTCCAAGCTGTCACAGCAGCTTAGGAACCATTTTATGCACTCCAATAAGTACTTCTTGTTTAGTACTGGGTCGTAGTCCTTTAATGGTAGGCCATGTAACCTGTAAAGGAAAAAAATTATTTTCTGCAGACAGTCAGATAAATATTAGACAAAAAGATATATAAAATATAATAATGGCAAAATTAAGCCGCTATGCCTAACAAAGGTATATACTAGGGAGTTTAAATAAAAATGAATAGGTATATAATAATGATACATATATTATTTCTGAGAGTAAATGAAATAATTATATTGTCTGCAGTTAATTATAATATCGATGATACAAAGGAAAATAAAGTTGATGATAGAATACAGGAGCATTATCATTGCACTCAAACCCTGTAACTCTCTAGCAAACATAAAAGTCACATGGTTAAAATAAATTGGTGATAAAAAAGCCAGTCCAAACAAGGTTTTTTATGCTTGATAGACAAGCATTTGAATATATTACCAGCTACGATGCGGCCGAAGATGTAGCATGCTTGCTTAGATGATTCCTATTCACTCCTGACTTGAAGACTCCCATATTATAATATGGGAGTGGTATACCACTCGGGGAACAAAGTTCCGGATCTCCACAGTATCACAAATGTAGATGCAAAATGCTTCATAAAAATTTATAACTTAATTTCAAATGATAGTAGTATAAAAGATAGGGTAATAATAAAAGATATAAATGACAAAATAAAGAAGTTGGAAAATTACTAAAGGAATTGGGCTATAACCTGTATCCAAAGTAAACATAGAACCTGACCATAGGTTCCAGCAGCTGAGCGCTTTGTTCCGGAGCCAGCCTCTGGATGGTAATGTCCTGCCTCACAGCCCTGAGTCGGTCATTTACGAAGTCGTACACAACTGATAGGGGAAGATCAGTTCTTCTGGTAACCCTGCAACATATTTAACGGTGAGATCTCATAATAATATAATTTAAATGCAACCAAACCTTAAATAAACTTTACCACTTTATCTTTGGAACCTTTGATTAGAATAAATAAATTTGCATTATTGAGGTTAATTCAATAACTAATAGTCAGATCTTGATCAAATTTAAATGGGACCACATGGGAAGCACCAGCTTTCAGATAAAAAAAGAATCATCAAAATCGGTTCACCTGGAAAGAAGTTATGAGTTAGCACAAAAATACAAAAAAAAACAAACAGTCGAATTGAAAGCCCCTCCTTTTTTAAAGTCAGTTAAAAAGTAGAAAAATTGAACTATTGAATTACAATGATGCAACAAACAAATGCAGATAAGCACACGTCAAACATAATATAACACTATTTGCATTCGGAGTGTTAATAAGACTCGAACTGCCCATTCGCCTAGTAGTGTGCGTGTTTGGCATCTAGGCAGCGGGTAACGGGTTCAATTCCCAGTGGAAACACCAGTTTTCTCTCCAAGGGAAATTGTGTTTCTGGTTTTGACAGTAATTGAGAGTGTGATACGAATTTTTCTGGCACCCATGACTCAAGTCTTAGAGCTTAGTGTTGGGCTGTGAGTGTTTACGTTTTATATTTGATAGACACTAGTCTATCAAATATAAAACGTAAACACTATAGAGATAGAGGTCAAACACTAGTTTGACTTCTATCTCACTGGCCACCTAGCTAAGAAAACTTTACCCTTTTGTAAAAACAAAGAAAACATTAAAAAAAAATAACCCAACGGAAAATAGTGATATTTTCTTATTGATCTGTGCAAGGCATCATCCTACTAATATTATAAATGCGAAAGTTTTTGTGTGTGTAAATGTTTGTTACCACATATCTCTGTAACTAATTAACAGATGATGAAATTTAAAATCTAGTTATCTAGGACATAGGCTACTTTAATCATCATCATCATCACCGGCGAAGCCATGGGGCTCAACTAGTGTAAAATATATCAAGCCACCCAAACAAATCAGTTTGTTTATACCACCCTTATCTTCTTAAAAGAAAATAAACGATTCTTACTCAAATAGAAGGTACTCCACAGTCCCTCTCAGAACAGAGTAGGGCCGCAGGTGTTGAGGCACGGCCATGTTGGAGTCGGCTGCAGACCGGCTGTAACTTTTCACCAGCTTTCTCTCATTGCCAACCACTTCCAGCATATGTACGAGGCCCTCTTTTTCTCGCCTGAGCAGTTAAAACAAATTGAATTAGAATAAAAATCTCTGTTACTTGAAATTATACATATTGCATGCCCGAAAATGGCAACTGTAAATACCATATTTTATACTAAGATCTTTTGTTACTCAGTTTTGGCAATAAAAATTATGATTTTGATAATAAAGGATTCGAGGTTGATTGACAATTAAATACTCATACATATTAATCTTTAATAGTCGTAGTTTGGTTGTCATAGACTTGTATTGGGAATATATTGGATACCTGAATTAGAATTCAAAATCAATTAAGGTATTTTTTTGGCAAGCATGCTACATCATCGGCCGCATCATCACTTTACACAAGCTTGAACACTTTTACACTCACATCCCCACACTAAGTTCGATGACTTACAATCTAATTTCGTCTGGCGGACACATTGTGAAACAAGTTCCATTTATTCGTTCTGAATCGATTTCACCATGCTCTATGTTCTTGCAAAAGTAGTCGAAGTAAGATGACATGATACGTTTCTTGAAATAACTTTATTTATATGTAGGAGATAGAGATCCTAAGACTATGGAGATAAATTGTTGTCAAGCAAACTGAAACATAACCTCTTAATAGTCATAATATCTGACTTTTTTTTAAAATTAGGTTCCGCAAGCTATGTCCATTTAGCCATTGTCAAATCAATACTAATATACAAATAATAATATAATTAATATATTAATATAATATTATAAAGAGGTAAAGTTTGTTTGTTTGTATGTAAAAGGTAATCTCTGAAACTACTGAAGATACTAGAAGATATCTGAAGATACGATTCCGAAAATTCTTTCACTAATCGATAGTTACACTATCACTGAGTGTCATAGGCTATGTTTTGTTGGGATAGAAAATCGTTATCAGTTCGAAATAATAATATTCGTAAGACAAGTCGGAGAATAATTTGTTAACTTTCCGATTTATCGGCGTATGCCGACTATACAGTTAGACATAGGTGAATATAATATATGGCAAAAATGTTGGCCTTCATGAGTTTTACAAAAAAGTCCGCGACAGTATAGGTACATCTAACATATATATATATAGCTCAGAAAAATACTTTTCTTTGTTTTCAATCTGAAAAAAGCGGCCTGTATTTAGTTGGCTTTTTGAGACATTCAGTATTAATCCTTATCAAAATAAACTATTTCATCGTCTTACGTCGCGTCGTTTAATTAGTTTCACGGGAGGACGACGATGTTTTGAAACGACTTACAAAAGAAGTAGGATATAAATTCGTCTGTTTAATTTTTGTTTTGTCGGTTATAACTTATCAAGTTATCATTGAACTTTGAACTGCCCGCTGGCGTAGTTAGGTGGGCATTTGCCTATAAAGCACCGGGTATGATTCACGGTGGGAACACAGGCGTTTTCCCCACGGGAAATACAAACGCTAATTGCGGTTTGAAGTATGGCCATTTTTTGTGAGCAACTTGTTCTGAATTAGACTTCCTGACATATAATTTTTATCCATCGAGATAAAAACCTATGATTAATTTACCTTACTTTCGCTGGGAGTTAATATAAAAACAGTAGTCATAACACAATTTAATTTTATTAAGCGGTCGAAAATGGTACATATTTCTGTTATCTCACTAAACATCATTACTTTCAATTTTACATTTGAATTATTCCATCTTTAAGTTCCTTGATTTCCTTGTTATGCACCCACTTGATGCCCGTCGCTGAGGCGGGACTGGGAGGCCTCGTGACAACACTGTGGGAGGATACAACAATGTTCTTATTTCTACAACTAGCACTAAATTATGTAATTTTTTTAAATATTATAAAACCAGTTTACCAAAGATTATAAAAGCATGAGGTTAATTTTTTTCTTTGTTACTAAGCCCGTTTTAGATCACAATCTCACCTGATGGAAAGGGGCTATGCGTTCGAAGATAGAGCACGCTTGCTCAGTAAATGCCTGTCCACTCTCTTCTTAAATATGCCCATATTATGCTTTTCCCGGCTGGGATTTGGGATTTTGCTTATAATGAAAGTGGAAGCGAAACGCTTCATGCGAATGGTAGGTATATTATTATTATACTAAGGTAGGTATATTAACCATCAGAGGATGCCGCGTTGCTGTCTGCCTAGATGTTCGGTAGTAGAATGGTTATGTGGGAGTAAGGAATAAGATCATGCAATTCCCTTAAACACTATCCATAATGCAATGTCTTAATAACAAAATTCACCAGCGGGGAAGAGAACGAGGTAGGTAAATGTATGATTGTGATTGCCAGAATACAAACAGGGAAAAAGAAACTCACTCAATCTTCTTCCAACACAAGTTGTTAAGTCGAACATTGCAATAGACAAGCAGTAAATCTCCTACCCAAACAAATCCTCTAGTCAAACTTTAACAAATAGATATAGAAAACTGTACTCACTCAATTTTCTTCCCAAACAAGTTCTCCAGTCGAACTTTGCAGAAGGGCCAGGGTCCCTGGTTCTTGTGCTCCTCCTGCACGAAGCAAACCTTCGCCTTCTCGTATCTGCAGTACTCCTTCAGAATCAAGTCGTAGGGGAATGGGTACAGCTGTTCTATCTTGCACATCGCAATCTTGTCCTCCATCTTCTTCTCCTTCCTGAGCTCGTCGATGGTGATGGCGACCTTGCCGCTGCAGAATATTAGCTTCTTCACGCTGTCGGGCTGCTTGGACGCGGGGCCACTTTCCCTAATTACTCTGGGAGAAGAATAATCCGTTATATAATTATTGGATAAGCTAGTCACCACCTTCCCACTGTTGGCAAATGATATGGTATAGTGGAACGTGCCAAAAGCTATGCTAAAGTAAAAACAATAAAAATAAAAATGTATACATCTAATAACTTTAGACGAGCAATTCTTGTATATATATATATATATATATATATATGTGTAATCAGGATCTCGGAAATGGCTCCAACGATTTTCATGAAATTTAGTATGCAGGGGGTTTCGTGGGCGATAAATCGATCTAGCTAGGTTTCAATTTTAGAAAACGTGGTTTTATCCGTGTTTTCAGCCGAGCAAAGCTCCGTCATCCGGTACTATAAATTAATTCTTAAATAGACTTTACGTATGTGACGAAATACGAGTAGGGCTGGAAAGGGTTATTGTCTAAAATGGGAACCGGCTCTTAATGATAGCTGTTAGGACATCATTATAAGGTAGTTCCCTTCAGAAAGTCTAGAGTGAATAGGTATCTTCTAGGTAAGCATGCTTCATCTTCGGCCGCATCATCACTTTCCATCAGGTGAGATAGCGGCCAAATGCTTATCTGATTTATTTAAAACTAATCACACTAATAATTATATGTATGTTTAAAATAATGCATGTATAATGATCATTACCGCAACGCCGCCGATCACTTTTTTAAAAAAACTTTATAATCCTCTCCATCCTAAGGTTGACTGGAAAATATAACTGCTTAGCGATAAGGCCGATTGTACTGCTATACATACTGCTATACAATATACTGTATTGTTATTTATGTATGTTATTAATAATTATTTTTCTTGGAGTGCAAATACTCTTTATTGTATTTGCATTGTATTGTATAGCTAACCTCTGGAAGCTGGTCCCCCTGAGGAAGTCCTTGAAGGGCGAGCGGTAGTAGGGGTGCTTGAGGCCGACCTTGGGTGTCATGAGTATCAGCGGCTTCCGGAACGGCATCGCCACCTGCCGCCGGATCAGGTGGAAGTACTGCGCCGGGTTCGTCACGTTCGCCACGATCCAGTTGCACGAGCGGAGTTGCTTCACTGACGTTGGACAATATAACCATATATAACGCAGTACAGGATGTGTTACTTTTAAAGCTGCTGATTTTTGCATATGATTTATTAGGTGTATTTAAAGATAAATTCAAAAGTTAGAAAAATCATATGCAGCCAAAAATGCTTTCTAAAATATTATTGACGTGATAACGTCTTATAAATCAATGAACACCGGCTGCACGCACGAAAAAGTGTCACGTTCCGCCCGAGCCTGAGCGTGCAAGCGAGAGCGCGGAACGAGCGATAGAGAGGCACGATCGAACTAAGCGTTGTCTTATGACGTTATCACGTAAAATTATCGTCCGTAAACCGACTTTATATTATTTCATATAGAAACCAGAGATAGAGGGTCAAGTCAAATCAAATAAAATTGTTTATTCACATGGGCCCCAAAGAGACACTCATGAAAGTAAATGACTCTTCTGCCAGATTCGCAAAACTACAGCCATCTCGAGAAGAATTACAGGTCAGTTGTATCATTATGAAAATACGTTAATTAAAGTTAACTTTGTTACGTTAAATTAGGCAGTTAGTAGTTAAGACAATTAGCAGATGAACTTACATGATTTCTGTAATGTTCTTTCTCTTTTGTCATCGTTGCCACGCCCTAACAGTGTTTTGAAAAAACGCCGGAAAGTGAAAAACGGTGTTGTCAATTTTGTAATTAATGAAACTTGTGATTCTTCTAGTGTTAATCCTTACTAATATTATAAATGCGAAAGTATATATTTCTGTCTGTCTGTCCCGCTTTCACGCTAAAAATACTGAACCGATTTAAATGAAATTTGGTACACAGATAGTCTAGAGCTTGGGAAAGAACATAGACTTCTTTTTATCCTGGCTAAGCTGTGCTCCGCGGTTTTACCCGCGGAAGTTCCGGACCCGCGGGAATTCCAGGATAAAAAGAAACCTATGTTCTTTCCCAAGCTCTAGACTATCTGTGTACCAAATTTCATTTAAATCGGTTCAGCAGTTTTGGCGTGAAAGCGCGACAGACAGACAGGCAGAGTTAATTTCGCATTCATAATATTAGTAAGGATAAGTTCAAATATTTTATTACTTGATGCTGGCTAAATTCACAGACTGCTGAAATTAAATAATTCAAACGCAAGCAAAGCTTAAAAACACCGACTTCACCGCTTTATCTTCGGAACCTTGATCAGATTAAATAAATTAAATACGCATTATTAAGGATAACTCAAAAACTACTGGTCAGATCTTGATCAAATTTAAATGGGACCACATGGGACATCAAAATCGAAAAAAAAAAGAAAATAGAAAAAAAGTTCTGAGGTAACACACATTAAAAAGCCAGTGGAAGAGGTTCTCACCTCCTCCTATTTTTGAAGTCATTAAAAATTAAAAAATAAAAGAAGTGTCGTACGCATCATGTTCTTGTCGTCGAGGTCGGGTATGTGGTCCTCATCGTCGTCACACTGTTGCAGGTAGCGCTCCACGCGGGCCGAAGAATGCTCCGGGCCCTGCGTCATACCTCATAATACTCCACACGAACAAAACATCAAAGGATATTACACCATTTCAAGCGTTTTTAAGGTACTCTATTTTTTTAATTCAATATAGACAAGCGTTTGACCACTATCTCACCTGAAGGTAAGCGATGATGTGGTCGACGATGGAGCACGCTTGCCTAGAAGATACCTATTCACTCGCGATTTTAAGACTCCCATATTGTACCTATTAGGAAACACCGACTCAGGTAAGGTATTCCATTCCTTTGCGGTTCGCATAATAAATGTAGAAGCAAAACGAATATGTACCATATACCGGTGTCGATTAGCAGTTTGCCTGCTTGTTCGATGACAGAATGGGGATGGGGGAACTATCTTTACTTCAAAAGGAGTCCTTATCATTTCGTTATCCTGTTCTGTCTGTCAAGATATTTTTAAAAAAGCGCGTGGAGATAACAAATAGGACCTATTGCTTCATTAGCGTTTCCTTATTAATTATATTTTTAGGGGACTTGTGACGCCATCCACCGATATAATACTACTACTAATTTCGTTAATAATAAGGAAAGGATAACTTTGTCGCTTCAGAAAGGGCTTGAGTAGCTCAGCATTTAAAAAAATTGGGCATGAGATCAATTGAAATTCTATAGGGCCGCGGGTTCAAACCCCGCCACGCCTAATTCTAATTTGTGGTAGGGGTGTTACAGTCTGCATTGAAGTTCCGCTTGGGGTGTATAGTGCATTTCCCCTGACGGCAACTACCCAAGCCATCCCGGCTCCTTAATGTAGCGTATGATTTCACCAACTAAGCTGTTCCAAAGTAGGTATTTTAGATGATGGTGATGATATATGCGAAACTGGATGTGTATGAGCAGTAGAAGCTGTCAAGTGGATGGCTAAGGGAAGTCTGGCTACGCCCAAGTATTAGTATAGTGCAGGGGTCGCCAACCTGCGGCACTTTGGATGTGAAGCTGCGGATCTTTAGTTCTATACGCAAATATTATTTATTTTAAAAAAACGTTCTGAATCAATTAACGAGGATTAGGCACCATTTCTATCGACCCATTAACAAGCCTCCAAAGGTAGCAAAAAAGTACATTTATACAGTTGAAACATGTAAATTATGGGATGCTTAGGTAGGTATAACGCGTGCATAGCGTTTTCTATAAGATACTCAGTACAGTAGGTATTATTGTTGGCATTAAGGATTATTGTTGGCAAGAAAAAAAACTGTGACTCTATTAAACTTTGAAATTTTGGAAATTGTAATTTTTGACTCTTCCGACTGAAAAGGTGGCCGACCCCTGGTGTAGTGTATGGTCACGCACCATCCCGTCGATCCCGTGAGGTAACTGAACCACTATGCCGGACTGGCAGACCCACTTGCTCTCTGCGTTACTTATGAACGTGTCGAACATAGGCTGCGCCTCGTCCGCGAAGTCCCCGTACTGCGCCTCCCAGATGGACAGCAGGTGCGGGGACGAGTACGAGTAGCCCGTCTCGAAGCCGAGGATACCTGTCGAATGCACAATTTAGTGGCAGAACTCTTTTGTAAAGGTGATCTGGCAAAGCTAACTCTGCAGTGATTTAAAATCTTGTACTTATATGGCAGTACTGAGCATACTACAAAAAATGGATTTGATACTTATTATTCGGTTAGTTATCCGGTATTAGGTGTCCGGGTACAGTACGTACCGGGGACGGCACAGTACTGTGCGTCGGGTGTACTCATCGAACTCGCACGAGCTGTTGTGCAGCGAGTAGCGCACCTGGTCCGGGTACAGTGTCGAGCACGCGGTACGTACCGGGGACGGCACAGTACTGTGCTTCGGGTGTACTCACCGAACTCGCACAACGAGCTGTCGTGCAGCGAGTAGCGCGCCTGGTCCGGGTACAGAGTGTCGAGCACGCGGTACGTACCGGAGACGGCACAGTACTGTGCGTCGGGTGTACTCACCGAACTCGCACAGCGAGCTGTTGTGCAGCGAGTAGCGCGCCTGGTCCGGGTACAGAGTGTCGAGCACGCAGTACGTACCGGGGACGGCACAGTACTGTGCGTCGGGTGTACTCACCGAACCCGCACAGCGAGCTGTTGTGCAGCGAGTAGCGCGCATGGTCCGGGTACTGAGTGTCGAGCACGCAGTACGTACCGGGGACGGCACAGTACTGTGCGTCGGGTGTACTCACCGAACTCGCACAGCGAGCTGTTGTGCAACGAGTAGCGCGCCTGGTCCGGGTACAGAGTGTCGAGCACGCGGTACGTGGCGCCGTCCACGGACTGGTGGTGGTACACGTGGTGCCTGCACACACAACACGTTGCAACACCACACACATGGTTAGCGTTATTTATAATCATTGGGAATATACCTGTCAATACACACATATTAATATTTTGATTTTGTTATGTGAAGAGTACTCTAAAAACTAATATCAATGTTCGGGACCTGTGAGCCATCGTTCCTCTTTCGACGTCCTCTCCCGTTAACCGAATGTGAATCTTGTCCCGCAGTAGAGCGCCGTAGGCGAGCGCTTCACCCATTGCCCAGTCAGCGATGCCTTCCTTTACCTGCGTATGGAATATACAAGTAATACTTTAGATTGTTTTTTAAAATTAAGCATTTACCAGTTGTAAAAAAAATAATTAAAACATTATAACCAGATAATTTGTCAAGACGAATGAAACGAGTCCAAATTCTCTTGTTTATTTAAGTCTAGAGTGAACCTCCTAGGCAAGCTCGATACATCTTTGGACCATATCATCGCATTCCATGAGATCAAATGCTTGCTTATCACGCATAACAACATTTCCTTCCATTCAACTAGCAATGGTAAAAAAAAAACATCAAAAACTATTTTTAATTAAAAATAAGCCAACCACGACCTCACCGGATGGAAAGCGACGATGGTATAAATACCTATTTAAACACTTCTAGAATAACTCCATATCATAATTTTCTGGGAATACAGTAGACGGCAGGGCGTTCCATTCTTTTGCATATCTTATAATGAAAGTACGTACCATTTTCTTTCTATTTTCCAGTATTCTGTTAATGCCCTTGTGCACTTCGAATGCCCAGGACTCGGGCGGCGTGGAGAAGTGCTTGGATATAGTGTTAATAGTTCCCTGACCCACTCCAGTCTCATCAATCTGTACTTTAGAAAGGTAAGAATCTAAGTGTCATCAAAACGTTTAAGTATACTGATAAACATAACAACAAACATAAACGCTTTCACACTCACAGCCCCAAACTAAGTTCGATATCTTGTTGAACAGAAGTTTTCTCCTTAAGGAAAGTAAGTGTTTCCGGTTCTGGTTGTGATGTAAATGTTTCGGGCACTAACGATTCTAGTATTTGAACATACGAGTAATATGGGGCTGTGAATGTGAATGCTTTTGTGCATGTGGCATGTAAATAGAATGTATATAAATTATCTTTGCACACCATGTGCAAAATATCGTAGTAAGACTAAACCTTATTAGGGTCCCTGGCCTCGAACCACCCAGTCCAAGGCGTGTCGATCCACGCCTTGATGCTGAGCCGCGTGATCTTCTTAGCCAACTCGAAGTGCTCATTCAGCGTATCCAGGTATAACTTTTCCCACTTTTTGATGTCTTCATCATTAACGATGCCTTCGGCCTTCAGTTTTGCGGCGTATACTTGGTCCACTGTTTAATAGAAGGTATGTAATGGAATCGTTGTGTGCAGTACGCACTTCAGAGGAAACTCGGGCTACTCTTCATATTATAAAAGGTTATGCATCGTCAAGTGTCAAGCAGACATTGTAAACAATCAACGCGTTTTCAGTGTCTGCTAGACGCTTGGCTCAAACAATTTATATTACTAGATCCAGCCAAATCTTGTCTACAAGCTTGAACAAACTTGCGCTAGACCGGTCCTGAGGCCCTTTTATGGATGTCTGTGAACTGGAACAAACTGGACATCAAGCAATTCTTCGTTCGTATCAAGTCAAAGACTAGATCCGACATGCGCACGTGACGCTATAGGAAACGTCACCCGACGGCATCTTCTAGATAAGCTTGTACATGAGCGGCTGCGTGTACATAGATCCATGTTCCTAGCTGACCCATGACGGCGTAATACACAGTCCGACATTATCGCTCGTATCAAGTCAAGCTGTAGGGGAGCGTTACCTGATGGCATCTTCGCGATGAGCTTGTACATGAGCGGCTGCGTGTACATGGGCTCGTCCTCCTCGCTATGTCCGTGGCGGCGGTAGCACACCAGGTCCAGCACGATGTCCTTCTTGAACTTGCATCGGAACTCGATGGCGATCCGCCCCACATACGCCACCGCCTCCGCATCGTCGCCGTTTACGTGAAGCACCGGCGCCGTCACGCACTTGGCCACGTCTGGGAACGTTACGCATATCGACAGATGGGGATTTACCTGTCAATATTTACTGAAACACCTATTGTAATGTTTACGGTTCCAAAGCTCAAAAGAAAAATAACGTAAGGTAAGGTTTCCTGTTGGTAGGGAAGGGCAAAATCAAAAATACTTCATTTGTAATTAAAAAAGGAATACGGGCAGAAATATCCGAGACTTGGAAATCCGCAGGGTTTGCTGGGGATTGTCGATTATATTTCGTTTCGTCGCTTATGTTCCGTGGACACTTAAGCGCGGCATAGAAATCCATGTATTAGTAGATCGATGGGGTCAAGTAATAAATATTTTTTAACTTTATTGTAGTTCATAAAACTAGTCTTATACTCACTAGTCTCGATCAAAGTCAAGCAATAAAGTCATAGTAAAGTTATGCCCCTCTACCACTTTATGGTAGAACATAGTAGAACTTCTATTAAGTTTTGGAGCAAAAATTAAAATAAGTTTTACAATGTTGTATGGTTTCCCTACACTCATGCATGTTCACAAACAGTGAATACAAATTAATATTCGAAGAATCACAAGCGTTGGAAAATAATACAAAATCGACGATGCCGTCTTAATCGGTTTCGCGGCAAAACTGGATACACTGGAATCATTTGGTAGTATCTTACTTACTTATCTTTACTCTCTGTCCTGTGCAACTTCCTGCCACGAGGAGGTTTGGAGTTCACGCAAGTCCTTCTCTGTTTCGTCCTTCCAGCGGTATCTGGGACGCCCTACAGGTCGCCGGAAGTCTATGCCCTTTTGTTTCGCCAATGATGTTTAACTCGGCCACCAGATCTTCTATTTCTATGTTCATTTGGTAGTATCGATAACATTGGATGGTACTGACCGGAGCAGTAAGGCGAGCTCCTCGCGAACCTGGGGTCGGTGGTGTACCCGATCTGGTTGTTGCACACGATGTGCACGCAGCCGTGCGTCGTATACGACGGCAGCATGCCCAGGTGCATCGTCTCGTAAACCACGCCCTGCCCGGTGAACGCGCTGTCGCCGTGCATCACTATGGCCATCACCTAGCACCGACGGATTACTTTCATTGGGGCAAAAACGTACAGAAAACATCAATCCTAAATATAAGTATTTATACGATTTCACTCATGGTTGTTTCCTCCCATTGTTACAGGACTAGTTTCGGAACAGTCGGTGCTCCTTCATCAGTCTAATTCAAACAGCCAAATTAAATACTTCATTCGAGACTCAATTTATAAATAGTCAATATTAAATACTTTATTCGTGATACAATTCGGTTTTGTATCGTTTGCATTTGTGTGTGTAGGAATCATTCGAGTTAATTCCCCCAAACCCGTTTTACCTAATGTTCTTGAGTGACGTTGATTTGCAACATCTCTATGGAGTGTCCGGAGTTTGCGTGTTTTTATGGAGTACCTTCTCGCCCACGAGATCTCCCGACCAGTGCTGCTCGGCTTTGGTCTTGCCGATGACGACGGGCGACACCACTTCCAAGTGGGAGGGGTTGGCGCTCATCGACACTTTGATGTACTTGTTGGTACGCCGGATGAAGCGGTGGATGTAAGTGCCCAAATGATATTTTACGTCACCCGATCCCTGCGCATATATTAATATTTTAACGGTCCTTTAAGCACAATGACTATCTAACAACGATACCTATTATAAACTATTGTTGATTTTACAGTTATGCGTAATTATCTACATCTGCAATCTGTTAAGCTTTGGATTGGTATGTAAGTTACAGTGTTTATTTTATGTAGGCATTAGAGTCATTAACTTTTATAAGTGCCTCTTTGAGGCCCATGTTAATAAAAGATTTTGAATTTTGAAATTATCTATACTAGTCTTTACTTATATTATAAGTATAAGGTAAAGTTTGTTTGTATGTAAAAGGTTATCTCTGAAACTACTGATCCAATTCTAAAAATTCAACCGCTGTATCAAATATAAGTAAAAGCCTAGCCAATGATAGTAAAAACTCCGCTATAGCTATCCACTTACAGGTTCTAATGGCTCCAATGGTTTGAATTGGGCAAAAATCTCGTTTAACTGCTTCCGGCAAACGTTCACCAACATGTTCAAGCGTCCTAACGATAAACAAGATTATAAATTAAATATGTTTAAAACGGCTTCACTCAAATTATGGCATTTTTTTAGTTGCACAACTAACCTCGATGCTGCATGGCCATGACGATGGAATGTATACCCAATTTGGTACCGGTGTCGACAATTTCTTCTAGCATCACGATCATGCTCTCGCCGCCTTCGAGACCGAATCTCTTTTCTGCCGGCCATTTTGTCGCGAAGAATTTTTCCAAGCTGTATGACATAAGTTATTGAGGCAAACATTTCTATAGGCAGATGCAGATATTGTCAGAAATTCTCATATTGTCAAAAAGGATACACACTCTCAGCCCCGAACTAAGTTCGACTTGTGCCGTGGGTGCCGGTAACTGACATATCACACACACAATCAAACAAGTAACCAGAAACACAAATATCCCTTACTATGCTTCTACCCGGAATCGAAACTGATACCCACTGCTTAGAAGGCGGAAGCGCATTCAACTAAGACAATGCAGTTCAATATTCCGTCCTAGGCGAAGCCTTGCCCAAGTCCTTTTTTTAAGTACTGACTTCATACTAATATCCTGTCTACCCGTAGCGTAAGCGTGTCAGTTAATTATAAATGTCTACTTACAACACAGCTTTAGTCAATCTCTTCATGATGAGTTTTTTTTCCTCGATAGTCCTATCAAAGGCACCGGGGACCTCCATTTTCTCGCGGATGAATTGTAGCATATCTATGTTGTATACGTGCATGTACTCCGCTCCAATGGATCCACAATATACATTTTCTAACCGAGCGATAATTTCCCTGCAATTAATAGAAACAGTCAGAAACTAAAAACAGACTTTTAAATGGGGTTCTATAATTGAAAACCGAAGAAGAATTGTATACTTTATATAATTTTATAATATGAAAAGTAAAGTAAACATATCAAAATTAAAATCAAAATCGTTTATTCACATGGGCCCCAAAGAGCCACTCATGAAAGTTTATGACTACTGCCAGATTCGCAATATTACAGACATCTCGAAAAGAACCTGGCAAGAATTTTCCATGTGGTCCCATTTAAATTTGGTCAAGATCTGATCACTAGTTTTTGAGTTATTGTCAATTATGCGTGTTTAATACTTTAAATCTGATCAAGGTTCCGAAGATAAAACGGTGAAGTCGGTTTTTGAAGCATTGCGTTTAATTCTTTTGAAGTTGGTTAAATAGGTCAGCAACATCTCTTGGGTTCTAAAAGCCATCAACCGTCACTGGCTAAGCCTTCTTATAACGATGTTTTTAAGTTGCATTTAAAATTTTACAAATTTTTTATTAGTTCTGTGAGTTGCCAATATGTCCATTTTAATTTTTCTCTTCGTTTAACTGACACCAATTAAACTCATTTTTAAAAGCGTTACGAGATTTGCTTTACATATTAAAATAAGCCTCGCCAGTCGACGGTCTCCCCAAATATGAAAATATATACAATTAAATCCACCAGCCTTGCCGTCGCGTCGCTACATAAATCAATAGTCTAATTTTACGAATCGCAACTGCATGAACTCAAGGGACCTGCAAGCTAATCAATATGAGGACTCCGCTGCAATTTTGGAGTCCATATTCAGACCTAAGAACACAGTTTCCATTGCAAGATCTAATTTGTTGTTTTCAAACGCAACATATGCATCTACCAAAGGTACCCGATTACTGTGGAATTTTAAGCTATTACATAGCTTCTTTTGGCGGGCCTTGAGCGTGGAGACCGAATCCAGAAATTCCGTAACGAAAATAACCTAACACCCCCCACTCCGACTGGCACAGCGGTGATACTTTTTAGTTTTGCCATCTATCGATGAATAGCAGAACTTTTAATGACTTTTTTGAAATATCACGCTTGTCTCTTTAGTTCAGCAACTCACCTTTAGGTGGCAGGAAACAAAATACTGCATAAATAAAATGAATAAATAATTATAATTGCATAAGTTGATAAAAAATGCTATGCAATAGCTTTACCGCGGCAGTCCCCGAGTACCACACGTCTTTTTTTTAAATTTAATTATTTATAACTATTTTTTTATTCGTTGAAAAAAAAACACGAATAATTTTATAATTTTATTATTTTATTTTTTTTCTATAATTTTACATGATAACGTCAAAAGACGAACGCTTGGCCGATCGTGCCTATCTATCGCTTGTTCCGCGCACTCCCTTGCACGCTCAGGCTTAGGCGGAACGTGACACTTTTTCGTGCGTGCAGCCGGTGTTCATCGATTTATAAGACGTTATCACGTCAATATTGAGAACTATTGTCGTCGCGAATGCTTGTTTTTATGTGAAACGAAATTCTCGTCAAGTGTTGGGGCGCTACAGCGACAGTCAATCTGTCGGCGAAAACCGGCCGGCTGAAATATCTCAGCCGTTTGATATCTTGATCTTGATAGTCTATCAAAGGCCCGGCATCAATCAAAGCGGGAACTAAATGAGCATATCATAAAGATGCGACTACGTACAACCGCTTTGTTGAGTGCCAGCCCTTCATAGCACGAGTTTTAACCAAACAACAAAGATACTAATCGATAAATGAAATGAAATGAAATGAAATGAAATGAAATTAAATCTTTATTTGCTAGAATATAGGTAGGTTTTACATGCAGGTGTTCTTTAAGTTGGGTATCACTATATTCGACAGCTATTTAGGTCGTGCAAATGTTTACAATTTAGTACTTAATCGTCATGAAAATTTGTCACCATCTATCCATGAACTATAGGCCCAGAAATGGCTGTTTGTTACTGAACGCATAAGCTTACCGCCCAATTCACTGGAAGCTTTCCTCAAATCTTCGGGTAAAGTAGGCCCTTTATATATGGATTTAGTGGAAAGTGTTAATGTTTAGCTGATTCGCTAATGCGGACATGTTTCAGCCACATGAAAGGTTGTTTCCTTACCGCAAAACATTTTCAGACGGCTTTACTTAATTTATACAGTCTTTTAACGTTGACATAGCACTGATTAAGTAAATGCGAATGTAGTAACGGAGATTCATATTTTTTTATTTTAAGTTTCGTGGATTTTATCTTTCAAGACTAAGGGGGTTATTGTTTATTGTACACATTTTATATTCTATTATATCGCCAAAATTATATTTACGTAATTTATTGACTTCTGTATGTATAACTAAGCGTAGCTATTAATTTGCATTTCGTTTATAATCTTCAACTTTATATCACAACTGTTGTGATTGTGTGTGTGATGTGAATGTTTCCGGCACCCACGACACAAGTCATTGAACTTAGTGTGCGGCTGTGAGTGTGAAAGCGTTTATGTTTTATGTTTATGTTTACAACTGTGTTTGATCATAATGTTGTTTTTAGAATATTATCGCAAGAGTTCGATATCTTTTGAGAAATTATTATTGTACGTAACGTGTAATTATGTTATAAAGTATTACATGTAATTAAAAATAACTTTATTTTTTTATATATAATTTGTTTAGAACTGTAGTACACCACAGTCCCAAAATTATTTTGCTATCTCCTCTCCATCCAAAGGTTGTCTGGAAGAGATCGCTTTAAGCGATAAGACCGCCCATTGTACTAGCCTAAGTTATTTTAAATGTAATTGTTTGCTGTTATTTTCTTTTTTAATTGGTGTACAATAAAGAGTTCATCTATCTATCTATCTATCTAAGAAGACAATTTAAAATTACCTCAATGTCATTTCTTTTTCTTTGCCACCGATGTGCGTTCTGCTTGGCAAGTCAAAAACCATGTCCATATGTTCTTCTTCTGTAACATAACATCACATTACGAACCGGTTGGCGCGGTAGGCAAGTCTCTATTGTCAGCCCTCTGCGCTATGGGTCTCAAGGTTCGATTCCCGGCAGAAATGCAAAAATTTCCCTTCCCTAAGGGATTTTTTGAGTCTGCCTTGTTTCACACTAAATATAATAAAATTAACTTTGTGGTTATGGATTTCCGAAAAGTAATGCCTAATTTAATTATTTTTTTTACAATATACCGGTCACCTCGTTCAGACGTGACTCGATGTCTACCAGATCCTGGTATGATTGTGTAGCCTAAACTGCTAGCGGAGTATTTTTTAATGATAACAAACCTCTTTTTTATTTATATTCCGACTGAATAATCACAAGACATTCAAAACCAAACTTCAGGGGTGTTATGATTTTTTTGATGAGAAGTATATGTATATGTTTAATGCACCTACTATACAATTCTCTGCTTTGTATTTAAAACAAAATATTAGTCGGCCGCGGTTATAACCAACGCGGTTCGAATTTCCAACCTAGTTGGTCAGACTAACCACCAATCTGAAATCTGGTTCTGGGTGTGATAATGTGAATATCTACAGCACCCAAGATACAAGTCTTCGAACTAAGTGTGTGGCTTGTGAAATCGTTTGTAATAGTTGTTATGTTATAGAGTGTTTTTTGTTATAGAGAGGCAAGACGAGCAGTTAAGTCGCTCACTTTATGGTAAGCGTCACGCTTGCCCGTTACTGAGCACTTGACACTATTGAGCACAAAGCCAGAAGAAGACCGGCTGCTGGATGCAAGGCTTCAAAGCTGAGAGCATCGTCGCAAGGTAGCTAGTTTGTATTGGTTACATTTCGGAGAGTGTACCGCGGAATTGCACGATCTCTAAAGAAAGGAAATCTAAAGAATGGAATTCCTTACCCGAGCCTTATCATTAAGTCACGAGTGAACAGGAATCTTCTAGGCAAACATGCTCCATTGTCGATCGCATCATCACTTACCATCAGGTGAGATAGTGGTATTTTTTCCTATTTAGAATAAAAAAATAAAATGAGATATTTTTCCGTAATCAATGGCGAGACGCTAACAGAGCTCGTAACTGTTGACAATGGACTAACTCAGAACAGATCCAAGCTCTCTGCAGACGACTTTGCTCTCCATGGCCGTGATATCCATGGCTTGTTTTACTTCCTCATCTATATAGTGCGCAGGGATGCTCAGTCCCAGCGGATCTATCTTCGCCACGAGGTGACCTCGAGACTGTTACCAAACACATAATTAGGATCGCTCTTTGCTATTAAGCTACAGGATGACCTGAGCCTATCAGCCTTTGATGCATTGCAGCATAGAAGGCGAACTCCACCCAACCGATTGGGGCGACGCCAACCTGGTCAAGTTTAACGCCACCAAGACACAGGCGTGTTTATTCTCCGCTAAACGGAGTCAATTTGAACTTACTCCAACTTTCCGAAATGTATCAAAAAAGCTGAGAATCCTTGCAAAGGTGAGACGATACTTCACACCGGGACAGTTGCTCAATTTGTATCAAGCACAAGTCCGATCATGTATGGAGTACTGTTCTCATCTTTGGTACGGTACATCTTGACGGTTCAGCTAAGTACCAGTTTAAGGCTCTTGACACCATTGAGCGTAGAGCCAAGAGACTTATTGGTAGCGAGCTAATTCAAAGCTTCAGAGCTTGGGTCATCGCCGCATGGTAGCCGGTCTCTCGGTTTTTTATCGGATACATTTCGGAGAGTGTGCTAAGGAACTGTACGATCTAGTTCCCCCATCCCCGTTCTATCATCGGACAAGCAGACAAACTGCTAAGCGACACCGCTATATGGTGGACATTCCACAAATGCGCACTAAGTGTTTTGCCTCCACATTCATTGTGCGAACCGCAGTGACCTGAGTCGGTGTTTCCTGATGAGTACAATATGGGAGTCTTCAAGTCACGAGTGAATAGGTATCTTCTAGGCAAGCTTGCTCCATCGTCGACCACATCGTCGCTTACCATCAGGTGAGATAGTGGTCAAAAGTTTGCCTATCTTGAATAAAAAAAACCTAACAAATGGACAGTTCCGTAGTTCATCAAATCAAAAGTGAATAAGTATTTTCTAGGCAATGCTTCATTTTCGGCCGCACCATCGCTTTCCATCATGTGCGATTGTGGTTAAATGCTTGCCTGATAAGCATAAAAAAAAAGTTTAGATTGGTCGTATCGCAAATCTCTGCGTAATCGACGCAAACCAATCCCAAACATGAATCGACCAATTACAAGCATGGATCGACCAATCACAAACATGCATTTACTTCGCCCTTAGCCCCTCTGATGACTGTTAATATGAAGAGAAAATAGCCATAGGCGCTATTAACTACTTTTATAGATTGACCTTACCTGATAACTTCTGATTAAGTTTTGTACAGACATTTGAAGTTTGTTTCGCACGTGTATGTCATCCATTAACTTTTTGTTTTTGTCATCTTGTTCTGAAATGAAGAATAGACAATACGACCCAGTTGGCGCAGTGGACAGGTGTACGCCCTCTGCGCCGTGGGTCCTGGGTTCGATTCCCGGCAGGAGCACAAATTCCTTCCCAAGGGATATTTTGTGCTTCTGGTTCTGGGTTTAATGTGCGTGTGATGTGAATGTTTCCGGCAACCACGATACAAGTCTTTGAACTTAGTGTGGGGCTGTGACTGTGAATGCATTTGTTTGTTCGTTTTGTTTTTAATATGCATATTAACTATACATTATATGTACTATAATACTTATTGCTTACGTTTTTTTATTGTTTTACTTGACTCTGTAGGTTTGCAAAGTTATTGAGAATATTTTAAGTATTTCTTCCATTTATATTTTCATTATTTTATTTTTTCTTGCTTTTTGATTATATTTGGCAAATAATAGGCCCGCCGAAATTGTCATGTACTTATATTAGACAATTCCCTTGTTGTACCTTTAATTTTAATGTGTACCTATATGATTCCGAAGTATGTGTAAGTGTGTAAGTATGTTTGTTCCCTCTTCACGCTTTAACGGCTGAACGGATTTGGATGAAATTTGGAATGTACATAGATTATACCTAGGATTAACACAGGCTACTTTTTAACTTGATAAAAGCGGGCGATGCCGCGGGGCACAGCTAGTATTAAAATAAATATTCGATAATGCCATCATGCAATTTCGGGCAACTTTAAAAGCGGCCATTTTGACGTTATTGTTGTAACGTCAACAACCAATTATGGCTTAAAGCCGTAAAGTTGACCATTAATATCGAAAATGTGTTAACTGACGTCATGAAGTGTTCATTTTGCTTTTAATTTTACCATACATTTTTATTACAATTTCGCATAGGTACATTACAATTACAAATTAAAAACCATTTAAATAAGATGTTATACATTTAATTCTATAGCTATAAAGATTAACATATATAAAACATGAACTACCTATATTTATACCTCATGCATATAATAAATATTTTATTTCAGGGATAAGTGTACGTATAAGTGCAGCATATTACACAAGGATTGTGATTTATCCTATCATCCATGTTTTCCCTATAATGATAGTGAGGCTGTTTGTTAAGACCAGTAGTTAAATATATATCGTCAAAATTCTTACTTATACAGAGCGAGTAAACACTTTAATAACATATGTAGACATAATATTACGTTAGACCTGTTTTGCACAAGCGTGAACTCGGCGAGGCGGCTGCTTAGCAGCGACTTCTTTGATAATTAGACTCAATTGTTTAAATTATTTACAATATTCTGATTATTGTCTTCATTTGGATTGTATACTTACTCAATTTTGAAATTTTGTTACGTCTTTTCTATTTTTTCCTTGTGTATCGATGCGTTAATGTCATGTTTGCGTTCATTAGTAAAATATATTGTTTCTATCCGTGAGGACCATTAATTGGCTTCGGCTGTTGGTCTTCCTTATAAATAAATAAATAAAATACGATTGTTCGAATTGATGCGTCGATACGACAGTCGATTGTTTGAAATTTCAGTTGATTCGATGTTCATAACAATAGAAAATCGTTCGTATTCGACGTCGATGTAAAAGATAAATCTATGCCCGGAATAGACCCCCTGGCTTCGATGCGAGAACTTCTGTTACCAAGGGTGACGTATTATGTAGTACATCTTCTATACATCAAGGGGCGCATTCAGTGGAGTAAACATAATAATGTCAGTTAGGTATGCATGGTCGCGCCGCCGCGCTACTTGAGATTTGTGTATGTGTGTAACATCAAATACACAAAACTAAAGCTAAGTGTGTTTATAACCACACTAGCTTTTGCCCGCGGCTTCGCTCGCGTTAAGAAGTATTATTTTAAAATTGACAAAGTTTCATACAAACTTTCATCCCCTAGCGGATGCCTACGTCATAACATCTGCCTGCATGCCAAATTTCAGCCCGATCCGTCCAGTGGTTTGGGCTGTGCGTTGATAGATCACTATGTCAGTCAGTCAGTCAGTCACCTTTGAGTTATATATATTAAGATATAAGTAGATTTGCTTAAATAGTAAGATTATACTCACTCACGGTTTTAGGAGCAAATTCATCTTGGCACTCTTCTATCATTAAACTTGGAGCATTGATACTCTCGTAGAAATTGTCCCAACTCTATCAAAATAAATTAAAAATAAAGAAAACTATGTTCTTCTTCCATACTACAACAGCTACCTTGATGGCAATAGGGAATATGCATATATTTTTTTATGCCAATTATTTACTTAAATATATTGCCGAAAATAAATATTCATTCATGAAAATATATACATTTATTATCCAAATACATATTAGAAAATGCGAGCATGTTCGAGCAATTTAAACGTGGCCTTTCTGACTCTCTGAGCTTCCGGCAATGAAAATTTACCAATCACAGACTTCAAAAATATGTGAACTGACGTCACGATTCAGTCTCAAAGTCAAATCGACTAAGTATTAACGGGTTATAGTCCCCCATCAATACACATAAACACTAAGAATCGCAAGTTTCGGAAAATAATCCAAAATCAACAACGCCATTTCTTCACTTTCGCGGCAAATCTCCTAGTAAAATGTTCTTTTACGTCAGTATACGGTATAGCTCTGTTTTCTTATCTATGGTTCTACTTACATTGTCGATACTTCCCGGAGCTTTCGCCCAGTCCCTATATTGCGCTTCAAGAAAGTTAGCGTTCGAACCGCTGAGAAAAGAATCTGAACAGGTAGAGTAGATCCTCTTCGGTTTTATTGTGCACTGGCAATTAAATAAAATCATAAACATGTAAAAAAAAAATTACGACATTTCTGTAAAAAAGCTGCACCGATTTTCACCAAACAACTAATTAATGGTGATTCAAAATGAAAAATGGTAAAAGATACCTAACGACGATTTTCAAATACCAATGCAACGAAACTTGGCACAAGTCGTCGTTTATTTTTCACAATATGGCGTCTGGCTGTCGCCATATTGAATTTTGATAACAGTCATGTCTTTAGTGGCACTCGCACAATTAAGACAAAATATTGACGTAAGAGTAATAAAATCGGCCCACGCGTTTGGCCTCTAGAAAGCCACAAAGGAACAAAACATTCATACATAGGCTGATAAACACATTATCCAACTCTTTTGCGTTGCTCTGTCGGGTATTTTTTTTACATATTTACGTATTAATTTTATTATACTTATACAAAATTATTTTATATATTTATCTCCACTGAGCTAATATTACTACGTAGTAATATTGGCTCAATGTTTATCTCAGCATATTATTTGAAATATCCTATACTCACAGCGGCAGGGGAACATGCAGGAACTGTCGAAGATGCAACTTTGAGAAAATACAACGATCGGGCTGAAGACATAATATATCTGGAATAAATAATTTGATTCAAGAGATTGCTGACTACTATTATTTCAAACTTTATCCGATCAAAATCTCTCTATCTAATCAGAAGCATGATTATGTCCGTGTGTGTGTGCATCTCGCTGCAAACTGTCACACGCAACTAAATAATGACAAGGTTTTTAGGCGCCGATTGTCGGACCTTCGATTTATATGTAGCTCGCGTTGGTTATATCAAGATACATTTGTAGGACCTAGGGAGCTTTACCGTTTTTGTATGCGACATTACATCCGTTTTTCTTGGGTACTTCCCAAAGGATTAGTATCAGATTTTCACATTAACAGTTCATAACTGTTATTACCATCTGATCTCAAGATCAGTTGCAACTAAAATAAATTATATTTTTTTGTTCAACTGACC
Organism: Lomographa bimaculata; assembly: GCA_948107665.1. Classification (NCBI taxonomy): domain Eukaryota; kingdom Metazoa; phylum Arthropoda; class Insecta; order Lepidoptera; family Geometridae; genus Lomographa; species Lomographa bimaculata. The sequence continues at coordinate 19,092,602 of OX403589.1, forward strand.
ATTTATGTCCGTGACTAACACCTGAGTAACACAGTCCTATAATAAGGTAGTATAGTAATCATACTCACGAAAATTTAGATATTTAAATAGTCATCTAAGATTTGTATTTGTTTAATTACGTAATATTTAGGTTAAATAAATTATATAATTTTTATGTAAATAAAAATGAAGTACACAAAATAATTATAACGCCATTAAAAGTAACGGAAAAAGAAGAATGACAGATGTCTGATAGATTAAATAGGTCTTGGGAGTGTCAGTAGAAAAAGCAAGATAAAAGAGTTTTTAGTTTGTAAAATGTTGTTATTATGCTCGATAGGTAAGCGTTTGATAACATGAATAATAGTAGTTCGCGCCGAACTGAGATCTCGCGCCTTCATTTTGCCTTATAGAGAAAAACTTTTGAGGTTACTTGCTCATAACTCTTTTTCTGTATAATAATTGTTTGATTTCTGTATTTGTTGTTTAAGTACAGGATATAACGGATATTATACGTTTCAGCGTTCAGTGTGAAGCCGTTTTTGAGATAGATACCGGAAAAAAATTGGTTTAAAAACAGTGACTTTGGTGGCCTACCAAATCGTTATTTTCCAGCAGAGTTTTTTTCTAAGACCGGGTTCGTACTTTACTTGTCAAGCCATTTACAACTATACCCCACAAAGGTAGATAAATAATTAAACGCAAGCAAAGCTTAAAAAACCGACTTCACCGCTTTATCTTTGGAACCTTGATCAGATTTAATGTATTAAACATGCATTATTGACTATAACTCAAAAACTACTGATCAGATCTTGATCAAATTTAAATGGGACCAATTGGAAAGCAACATCTTTCAAACTAAAAAAACATTTTCGAAATCGGTTTACGTGGAAAGAAGTTATGAGGTAAAACAAATTAAAAAAATACAGTCGACTTGAGTACCTCCTCCTTTTTTGGGAAGTCGGTAAAAAGTAAAAAATATTTTGCTCTCCACTTACATGCATGGGAACCTCCTTAATATTTTTATTTACATAATTGTTAATGTTATTTCTGGTTTTGGGCCGTAGTTTTACATATTCTAAGATAATTTGAAGTCATTGGCTTAGACTTAGTTTAGACGCTAGATGCCCCTGACAGACGGACGGACGAATGGACGGACGGACAAACTGCTGAACGACCCAAATCAACTTAAAGATCTCGCTTCGCTCTATCAACAATATAATATATTGTTGATCGAATAGTTATATATTATATAGCTATTTAGCTTAACTAATCACTCGAATATTATAAATCCGAGCGAGGATAGCGAGCCTCTCGGTATTTTATCGGATACATTTCGGAGAGTGTGCTATGGAATTACACGATCTAATTCCTCCATCCCAATTCCATCATAGAACCACCAGACAGACTGCATTGTGACACCGATACATGATGGATATTCTTCTAATGCGCACGAAGCGTTTTGCTTCCACGTTCATTATGCGCACTGCAAAGGAGTGGAACTCCTTGCCTGAGTCGTGTTCCCAGATAAGTACAATCTTGGAGTCTTCAAGTCGAGAGTTAATAGGTATTTTATATGCAAGCGTGCTCCATCGTCGACCGCATCGTCACTTAACAACAGGTGAGATAGTGATTAAATGTTTGCCTATCACAGTTAAAAAAAACTGAAAGTTTGTGTGTAAACGTGTAAGTATGTTTTCTCTTCACGCTGTAATGTTTTAGGATAAAATTTGGAATGTACATAGCTTATATGCTGCTTTTAACTTGAAAAACTCGGGCGCCGCCGCGGGGAACGACTTGTTATAAAGCTAAGCTTTATAAAAAAATATTAGTTACCAACATAACTATAGTGTTGCATATGTTATGTCAGTGTGGTCAACAGATCATTTGTAATTTTAATCTGCTATATATAATTATATATATATATATACCTATGAAAGCTTTACCATCTTTACATATGTGTAGGAATATTAAGTAATTGTAAATTAGAAAAAGTAAATTAAATTTTAACTGCCCGTTGGCTAAGATGGGTGACCGGTCTCCTTCTAAGCAGGAGTATCGGGTTCGATTCCCGGCGGAAACACAAGTTTTCTCCCCAAGGAAAATTTGTGTTTCTGGTTCTGGTTGTGATTGTATGTGTGATGTGAATGTTTCCGGCACCCACGACACAAGACATTGGTGTGGGGCTGTGAGTGTGAAAGCGTTTATGTTTATGTATTAGATTATTTGGTATGGAACACATAGACCTCTAAGTGAAATCTTCAAAGTTAACTCAGAGACCTAGATTCATTTATATGTTTGTTTCAGTTTGCAAACAGGACGTGGCTTTCAGTCAACAATGCATAACCATCGGAAGTAATTTAGGTAAAAAAAAAACGTTTTAAATTATTGCGAATGTACCCTTATAAATACATCCTAATTTTGTAATGATAAGTCATCTTTTATTAAACAAATTGTAGTACTTTTAAACAGGAAATATATAAAGCACATACTATATTGAATTTACTATTGACAAAGTGAATGTGTCCTATTTGTAAATAAGTGGCTATTAAATGTATACATAGGGTGTCTGGTGTCGGGATTCCACAGTACCTACATAAAAAGTAAACCAAATTTCTTCATTATCTAGATTACTTAATAAGCTAGAAATAACAAACAAAATAGAATAAATAATAACAAAAATAAATATATATAATAACAAACCCAACGATGTCACAGACAGATACACTCACCAAATATAACGGCAGCCTTGATGGTAAGCGACGCACCTGCCTTTAAGCACATCTGTCAGCCTCTCGCAATTTTTAAATTTTGGGTAACATAGTTCAGCATAAGACTGCAATGCGGTCGTCACCCTCAGATTGGTTTTGTAGAAAGATCGTCTCATATACCCAGTAAAAAAATACTGATATTATTATGCTTGATAAGCAAGCGTTGACCACAATCTCACCTGATAGAAAGTGAACATACTAGACATAACATGCTAGATACTTATTAACGCTGGACTTAAAGACTAACAGATTATATCGCTAAGGGAAAAAAGACTCACTGCCACTCTTAGAAGGTCTAAAAAGATCTAAGCTTTCAGACCTTCGCTGTACGGCTGATAGATGAAGAAACGAAACACTTCGAGCGAATTGGAGGTATATCATACAAAACTAGACGTTTAAACACTAACAATATGAAACACTCTGTACTTATATACACCTAAACCGGATATAGTTTATACCTATAATGGGTACGGTATTTGATGGCGACCCTTTAAAATAAATAAGTATGGCTGTGGTCATGTTTATTTTATTACTTTTGTGCCCGATCTGCATCACTTTTTACAACTTATCACTGTTTAATCGGATTCACACGGATTTGGTTTCACTGAAGGCGCCTACTCGGAATTATATAAAATAATTATTACAAGTTTTTGAACATAGCTTGCTGGGTATTACACTATAACGTATTAGAATTTTAACTAGTAATTTAAAGATCCAAATTGTAAAATGAAATTATCGTACTTTACGTTGTTGACTAATGTAACCGTTGTTGTAACTGTTTTCGTCTGTGTTTTCATTTGCAATGTGCAGGTAAGCTTATTAAACTTATAATAGTTAGTATTTTGTGGTGTCATATAGATCTACGAAATAGGAAAAATAATTCTGCTTACACAACTAGTTACAAAACAGCGAACGAAAAATCTTCTCTCGTAACAGGTTAGGTAAATCTGGTTACCAACGTGGACGAAGGCTCAGAATCTCAGCAACTTTTATAAAATAATATAAACGTAAAAGCTTTAAAAAACCGATTTCACCGCTTATATTTTGGTTTTGGCTTGATCGATTTCGATAAAATTTATATGGGACCACCTCTGAAGTATAATCTACCGAACAGAAAAATTATTTTGAGAGTTGGTCCACAAATGGGGGAGAAATCAGTGAACATACATACAAAAAAATATAAACAGTACATAGAACCTCCTTATTCTTTGAAGTCGGTTAAAAATAAAAAAATGCAATAGTAAATTTATAATAATTATAAATTTACTATTGCATTTTATAAATTTTAAGATTTTTTTATTTGCTAAATTTTAAGTAATATATTTTTATATATTACTTAAAATTTAGCAATTTTGTTTTTTCCTTATTGGAAACAGATATTAAGTTTATTCACTTCTCAGAAAGTTTTTTTCTTGTTTCTAAAAATTACTTAACCATTAGGTACGCCGCACCAGATTAGAAGTTTAGATTTTTGATAGAATGTTTGATATAATTTGGTTGGAAACTGATTAAAATAGCATTTTGTTCGTTTGTATAATAGAAAAACGTTATTGTTTAATTTTGTTATTTTGTTATTAGAGGATGTATTAGGTAACGTATATGATATGGTAAGTTTCACTTTTGCATATGTAGCCGTTTTGAGGTAAACCCCGGGAAAAATAGGTCTAATCAGTGATTTTGTTGATCTACCAAAGCGTTAGAAAATAACGCTTTGGTAGATCATCAAAGTCACTCAAATCAGTGAATTTTAGACCTGTTTGTCCCGTGATTTATCATTGATTAATAAGAACCGATTTAATTATCTACCTGCAAAGTTCTTTTCAATGATACGCGGATAGAAAAAACAAATATTTTGGTTCTCACTTACGTGTATGATTGCCCCCTTAATCACAATTATATAATTTACCGACATCCCAAAAAAGGAGGAGTTACTCAAGTCGACAGTATTTTTTTTTATGTATTCATAACTTCTCTCCACGTGAGCCGATTTCGAATTTATTTATTTTTAATTTGAATGATGTTGCTTTCTAATTTGTCCCATTTAAATTTGATCAAGATCTGATCAGTAGTTTTTGAGTTATAATCAATAATGCTTGTTTAATACATTAAATCTGATCAAGGTTCCGAAGATAAAGCGGTGAAGTCGGTTTCTTAAGCTTTGCTTGCGTTTAATTATTTTAATTGCCATTTCTGGCGTTGGGCCATAACTTTACATATACCCTGAAAATTATAAGTCATCCGCTTATATGGTTAAGACGCTAAATGCCTGTGACAGAAGGACGGACAAAGTGCTGAACCACCCAAGTCAACTTTAAGATGTCCCGTCCTGTCCCGGCGGCCTGGGATGCGTAGCTCAAAGTTATTTTTTAAGGATTACAGATTAAGATATTTATAAAAAAGGATACAATTCGCTTACAAGAGAAATACAAGATAACTTATTACTACATAGTGTACGACAGTAATTATGTATTTAGCAATAAAAACAAAGCTAAGGTATTACATACTATCTTAATTGCGAGATTAATAAGACAAAATGTGGGTAGATGTCAAAATTAACTAAATAATGACACGACATAGAGTAATAATTATCGAGAATCTGCCCATGCATGTATTTGATTTGATTTAATTTAATGTAATTAATGAAATTATTGTGTATTGTAAGTAATTAAATTAGTAATATAATTTAATTATTAATTAATTATATATTTTTTTTGATGATTTGGAACTGCAAAATGTGTGGCTACCCACTTGTTACTATATAGGCTAAAAAGAACAAGAGGTTCTCATTACGTGTCTTTTATTAGTTGCCATGAGGTTATGTCTGATGAAAATTATGAAAACACATAATTAACTATATAAATTCAAATTTATCATTTAAAATGTGGTTTTTAAGATGTTTTTTAAAAAAAGAAAAATCACTTAATATTTTTAATATTGTTAGATAACTTTGTATAGCTAGGCTTCTTCGTACAATAAGTTTTTCTTACGATAATTTGCACGCGGTGGAATTAGTTATATATCATTAGGTCTTCTCATGGATCGTTTTTTTAAAACAGCCATTGAAAGTCATACCACAAAAAGTGAACATTACTTATTTCAACGAGAAGTACATAACATGGGTAAACGTGACGATCAAACGATATGGACGGAAGAGCGACTACTACCTTAACATAGAAGGGCATAAATATGATACTTGGGGAAACAATTTTACGGTAAGGAATTCAATTAAATAGATAAGTTAAGCGATCAAAAGGACACTGATGAATTGCCTCCTCATTGCTACAATAAGGTGAAAGCTTGCACTTATTCCCGACCCAGTTGGCGCAGTGGACAGGTGTCCGCCCTCTGCGCCGTGGGTCCTGGGTTCGATTCCCGGCAGGAGCACAAATTCCTTCTCAAGGGATATTTGAGCTTCTGGTTCTGGGTGTAAGGTGTGATGTAAATGTTTCCGGCACCCACGATACAAGTCTTTGAACTTAGTGTGGGGCTGTGAGTGTGAATGCGTTATTCCATTAAAGTAGTAAAAGGAAGAAAAATACCGCTTGAGGCGGGATTTGAACCCGGGTGTCATGCCCTATAGAACCGAACGCTGAGCTACCTAAGCCCTGCCTTAAGAGATGAAATTATCCTTTCCTTATTATTAACCGGCATGAGCGATTAGGTGTTATTCCACCTTCAACACCATCAGGATAGGACAGTATATGGAGAGGATCTATAATAAAACCCTACACTAACTTTGATGACTTGCGTCGTGGATGCCGGGAAACAATCATATCACACACACCAGAAACGCAAATTATCCATGTGGTGAAAGCTTGCGTTCCCGCCAAGAATCGAACCCGATACCCTTGCTTAGAAGGGGAACGCGTACCCAATTAATACCAAACGTGCAGTTCTATCTGCTTTGATGGTATACTTAGCTGTTATATAAGACGAATACGCCAAGCTGAAAGTCTGCCGCCAAGCCAAATACGGTGTTCCGGCAGTTATCCTTGAGAGCCTGCGTATTCCAGGTCTAGTGTGTTTACCAGCTTCGATCACATCGTCACTTACCATTAGGTGAGATAGTGGTCAAACACTAGCCTGTCACAAATAAAAAAAAAAAAAAAAGTCCGTGGGGCTAACCCATAACCTGAAAAAATAGCAAAGGAAAAGGTATTCTCCTGTCTAAATAAGGCTAGGACGATATTATACAATAGGTAATATGCATGAGATTCAAATATGGGTAATTTTTTTAAAAATCTTAATGGATGATAGGGTGTCCAAGCCCTATGCTCTAACAGCTGAGCTACCCAGGTCCTTTTTTGTTAATGCCTACTACATATGCTACTACCTCCCTTCCTTTTCGCGAAATGGACGGATGTATGTGCAAAGTGCTCAACCAACAAAGTCAAATTAGAGATATCGCTTCGTCGATTGGCTATTGGCTTCGCTTCGTCAATGAAATTAAAAATAAAATGACAATGTACACCATAGGATCTTATCTTAAATTTTCAGTTACATCTTGTATTCAACGAGTTTCTGCACAACGAATACCGCAGGTCATTCGTAGAGATGCATTTTAAAATGTGCGACCTCATCAATAACGACCCGTACGTCGGAGCTATGATCAAACAATACGTCAAGGCATGCCCTGTTGTGGAAGTATGAATATTTTTAACACTTACGTTTACCGAATTAGCTTACGCTCATCAAGTGTCTCGATATTTATGTTTGATACGAGATATCTCAGCACCATTACAAGCGCCATGATCACGACAACTAAACTTTGCGGTCGGGTGTGACCGGGAATGACCCGCATAGATAAATAAGATATATACCCAAGGATGACGTATGTTGGCTATGAGCATACATGCTCGTATCATCGTTCGCAAACGCAAAAAACAAGTGAAGAAGAGTACCCTCTTCTTCACTTGTTTTTTGCGTACGATGCCACTACTATCATACCTCGTCTCTAAATAGGTAGGTAATGAATACAGACGATGCTTAGTAATAGTGTCCGTATTTGATACTCGAATAAAGTCACGACGATACTGTCTTCATCAAGAGATATACTATACGTCCACGAAAAACTCGTAAAAAAATCAAGGTTAACCCGCACCATATGTCAAAAACTACGTTCTTTAATAAAAGTATATATATACATTATGGCTCCGAAACTATTTAACAAGTTACCGGAGAGTTTTAAAACTGGAGATGTACCTACTTTTAAAAGAAATTTAAATAAATTATTAACTGAAAAATGCTATTATACTATTGACGAATTTTTTATGGACAAAATATTAGAAGATTGTATTATGTACCTATTTAAAGTTTTTATTTTGTTGACATTTTTAATTTAATAATTAAAATTATTTTGCTGCATTGAAATTAATAAACATTTTGACATTGTTATGTACTAATATTATTAATTAATTTTACGAATAGAATAGAAATGGTTATTATTGTATATGAATATGTAATATGAAGTAAATAATACTGCATGTTAAAAATATTGTACGCCTAACAGGCATGCTGCAGCGATCTACCTATAATTTGTTAACATCATATAATTGTACCTGTAGTGATGACAATAAATTGATTTGATTTGATCTATAGATCGTCGAAGACTATAATGAACCTGATATATCTTTCAGACTGAAGTACACTTCATGAACATGACGGTGCCGGCAGCCAACTTCCCCTATGAGTTCCCATTCGAGAAAGCGCGCGTGGACGGTACTATCACCGTCACCAAGACGAAGGAGCTGGTGTTGACAGGGCACATGTTTCTTATATTTAAAAAATAAATATTAACTTGAATATGTATGGACAGTGTAAGTAATTCGACTCATACCTAATTTATAGTTCTCAAGAAGTACAAACTAGCGGCTCTGTGAGCTGAACACCTCGCGTATTTTTCCAAATGGCTGAAATGTTGGAACGAAAGTTCCTTATCGCGCGTTGCGAAAGGGGGCTAGACGGAAAAAATTAAGACCAAAAGTTGTAACGACACATTTTGCTATAGTTGTAAGCCATACCACGTTCTCGTCCGATCACCAAAGTTAAGCAACGTCGGGCGCGGTCAGTACCTGGATGGGTGACCGCCTGGGAACACCGCGTGATGTTGGTTTTTGCATGTTTCTTTTAATTTTGGAACGAAAGTTCCTTATCGCGCGTTACGAAAGGGGGCTAGACGAAAATTGAACTTCGTTCCATCCGGGTGCCCCTTGACACCTCTCAAGTTTTTTTTTTCGTTTTCAACCTCCATATCTCCGCCATTTAGGAAAAAATCTAAAAACTGAATCGACCATAAAATTCTATATAATTATCGAACATTTCACGGAAACGCGACCTGTAGAGGAGAACAACCGGACACATAGAAAAGTAAGAATACTCTACCCGTAAGAATACTCTACCCGAAATTCAAAATCTCTATCGAGATAGGAAACAAACCGACGATAACTTTACCTACAAAATCCTTGAACATCTCAGTAATCGTAACAACACCGTCTTTACTTGAGGATTACCGTGGGTTGTTATACTTACGTAGATGTTCAATGCTCTCATTTAGAAATAACTATGGTTATTTAATACGGTTTACTCGCAAAACGTCCCATTCGCAATTGGTCATGCAATCGCAAAACGTCCCATTCGCAGTACGTCCCATTCTCAAACCGTCTCATTCGTAGTATGTCCCATTCTCAAACCGACCCATTCGCAGACTGTCCCATTCTCAAACAGTCGTACAGGCCTTGGGAGATATTATTAGGACTTGAAAAAAAAACAACTTTATCCATCACGGAATTTAAACCCTGCCTGAAGATGAAAGCTCAGGGCCGCACGGAGTTGTAAAGCATTGTAGTCGCCTTCTAGGAGATATAGGAACTTAAGTCAAGAGAAGCTGGAAGTCTGCAACGAGCCAGCCAGTTGGCTGCGTTGTTTCAGCTCAAAGCTCTATTGTTTACCATTACAGTATAAATGCGCAGTTTAAATTAATGGTTTTCATGAATTCAATCGCGATCTGTATCGAAATTTACTGCAAAATTTGACGACAATGTAGCGTTGGAAAGTAGGTACATTTATTATAATAATATAAGAGTAATTATGTTTTGGATTTTGATCCTAATCATATTTTTTTGCATGTAGGTAGATAGAGAATTATTTAATTCGGGGCAATAAAACTTATAATTGCCCGTATTATTACCTTTATTACCATTCATTTCATTTCCTGCCATACAGTGACGGGAGTAATGTATTGTATACAAGGTTACTTTGTATTAGCGCTCCATACTCCACAGGGGGGTAGGGTATCGACAATGCAAACAAAAAAATATATAAAAAATATTTTTTTTTTAAATATTTTTTTGATAAATTTGTAAAGAGCCGACCTACGATTAAAACTAATTATACAACACCTAAATTCTTGTTCTAAGTGTGACTCGGCTGTCAATGTGACTCGGGAGTTCGTAGGTTATGAATGACCATGACTCTTCGAACTTAGTGTAGGTAATGCGGTGACTGTAAAAGTGTTTGTTTTGAAAAAAACTGACTAGTTCTTGTTCACTTATTGAAATTGGTTATTGAAAGCGCAGTGTATAATAATACTAGGCTCGACTGCACGCGGACGGACATTGACCCGACACTCGCCCCGACGCGCACGCATTGATGATAGTGGTGCCGCGCAGCGTCACCTGCGTTAACATATTGGTGCATGCGAACAATAACAGCTGTTTTAGTTGTATTGCTTTTTATTTTTGAGTTTACGAGTTGGATAATTGGTTGTAATCGTAGCTCGGCACTTTACAAACTTAACAAAAAAAAAAATTTTTTTTTAAATATTTTTTTGTGTTGCATTGTCGATACCCGCCCCCTGTGAAGTATGGAGCGCTAATTCAAAGTAACCTTGTATAATTAAGGTTTTTAACCAATAACTAAACGCAAAAAAACCGACTTCACTGCTTATATTTTGGTTTTGGCTTGATCGATTTCGATTAAATATATGTGACCTCTGAAGTCTGAAGTATAATCTACCAAACAAAAAAAACCATCAAAATCGATCATCAGCGGAGATATCGTGCACCATACATACAAAAAAAATATACAGTCTAATTGAGAACCACATTTTTTTAAGACGGTTGAAAAAAGAATATGAAAGTATACTTTATAAATGACGGAGTTCTGAGGTAACAAACATAAAATATGTATTCTGATAAAATTCGTTACGTATAAACATATATCACAATCGATTCCCGACAAAGACATACATTTCCTCCCCAAAGAAAATTTGTTGTCTGGTTTTAGTTGTAATGTGTATGCGTGATGTGAATGTTTCCGGTATCCACGACACAAGTCATCGAACTTAGCGTGAGGCTGTGAATATGAAAACGATTATGTTTATTATTATTATGAAGTATTTCTCTGAAATACTTGGGTACAATAAAATACACAATATTGAAATAGACTATGAAACTTTATTTAACTTAGAAATCACACTTGAATGATATCACATGAAGTTATTAACTTTTAAATATATTGCATTTTTCTGTTAAAATGTAGTAAAATATATTTATATCTATACTGAGCAAATAGATATTGAGCTAAATATACATAAAGAAACGCCTACAAATAAGTATGTAGCAAAAATGTTTACAAAAAGCATGATTACCTATAGTTACTAAAACTAACGATTCGATTCTTTGACAGTACACAAGTAGAGTCAGCAAATTAGTAGATACAAATGCCCAATTATTTAAAATAGCCGTCTTTTTATTAAGCGACGACCCCTTCCAGGTTTTCAAAACGCATGTTCAACAAAGCTTCAAAATTGTAATAGATATTTAGCTATTTTAAGAAACTGGGCACGGCCATTTTTTTTCTAGCTTTACAACAAATACGATTTGAAAAAAAAAACGTATACTACTTCAATGCCTGTGTAAATATATACACGGACATTGATTTAGTTTTATTCATAAAAGGAATGTTTTCACAAGATTTTCATAATAAAATTTCACTTACAAAATGCGTTGTCATTTAAACAATAAAGCTTATATTACAATTTCAAAGGGACATAAATAAGTTTATACGTTTTAATATTATAAAAATAATACATAAAATAAAATTAGCTAGAAATATAATTTGATCTAATATACCTAAATGTACATTTATGATTATTTCATAATAATCTCATAGAGATTTTCTAGTAATGTGCACAATCACAGACATGTTCATTTTGAGGCACTAGCTAATTATATAAAAGCAACAATAAATCTTATTTATAAAAAAGCAACAACTACTAATGGGAGACATTTTTTTTAATGCTCGATATCGCATTTGACCACTATCTCAACTACCGAAGATGTAGCATGCTTGCCTAAGATACCTTTTCAATTTTGACTTGAAGACTCCCAGATTATACCGCTCGGGGAACAAAGGGGAATGAGTTCCACTCCTTCGCATTACGGATAAAAAAATGTAGAAGCGAAACGTTTCGAGCGAACCGGAGGTATGTCGACCATATATGGATGGCGTTTTATAGTTTTTAGACTAAACTACATCCAAAACTGAACCAATATAGCAAAGTTCAATTGATAGCAGATCGTTTATCAAGAACTAATATTTGACTAGGGACAGAACGGTAACTCTCCGTTCCCGCAATCGGTGCTCAGCACACCCACCGCGCTGATTAGACCAATAATAATAAGAGTGTGAAAGCGTTTATGTTTAATCTTTTTTGGTGTTTTTGGTGGTTAAAATGATGACAAGTTTTTTTAATTTGGCTTGCAATCTTCATGCATTTAGCTAATCAAGTAATAAAATATATTTTCAAGTAAATTTTTAATAAAATAAGTCACAGTCAAAGTCAAGTAAAATAGTCCAGTAAAGTGATTTACTTGATCTTCTATCGAAGTTTAGGAGCGTAAGCGAAAATCACGTTTTTTAAATGTTGGGTGATTTGTCTACACTCATGTACGTTAAATATTCCACTAGGATTAAAAACTTTTTAGAGCATGACTTGACTATGACCGGACTTTAGATTATTTTACTTGACTTTGATATTAATAAAGGCTTTTAAGCATTACCACTCCATAGAACCTCAAGTATTGTCAAATAATACAAAATCGACATTCTTTAAACTTTCGCGACCAATCTCCCGGCGCACGCTGGTACGCACACCGCGTCATAAGCAGTCATATGATCGGATAGAGTATATAATTTTCTATAGTTATATGTGAGCGAACAAGTGCGGATGAGACAACCATAGCACACACATGTGTGAGATATTGCGTGCCAAGTCACTGTTCAAAAATTTGTATGGCATGTTCGGGGTATACCAGACAAGAACAAGTTACTCGCCAGTTTTTTTTTTATTTGGTCCACAAAACTTGATACACTCTTTATGCTTAATCCGAGCAACAAAAACAACAACATGTGTAAGGCGAGTGTCATCTTCTCGAAGTGGACACAGCATGGTAAATTTTAAAGTACTTTAGTAAGAAAGTTAAATAAAATCACACTTATTGGTGGTGCTAATCAGGTGACATTTGAGAGGTGGTAGAGCATTTTGTGAGTTGCTCGCCTGGCTTGCTACCAAAGTAGCTTACCACCATCAAGTTAAAAGTCTGCCGCCAAGCCAAATACGGTGTTCCGGCAGTTATCCTTGAGAGCTAGCGTATTCCAGGTCTAGTGTGTTTACCAGCTTCGATCACATCGTCACTTACCATCAGGTGAGATAGTGGTTAAACACTAGCCTGTCACAAATAAAAAAAAAAAATCTTATTAAATTATAAATTAGGAAGACTTGGTATATGAGCCTCTCGGACCTTTATTACAGATTTACACACGCTTATCTTGTATTTGTTCCCATCAGTAGTTTGTCTTCCATTTCAATGCTACGCTTATACTTTACTACGTACATCTAACTACATTTTAAATTAACAGGGTGTTCGATTATGGATATAATTTAAATAACGTTTCTACAACCATTGACACTTGTAGTCCGAGAGCCTGAGACGATCAGATCTTCGTTATTTTATAAATGCTGAAGGTTTGTCTATGTACGTATACAATACGGGAAAAAAGTGCCATCGTATAACTGAAAAAACATATTTTGATAGTTCCTCAAGTATCATTTATCCGTAATATAAATAATTGATCGCAAGCAAAGCTTAAAAAAACCGACTTCACCGCTTTATCTTCGGAACCTTCATCAGATTAAATGTACTAAACGCGCATTATTGACGATAACTCAAGAACTACTGATCAGATCTTGGATCAAATTTAAATGGAATGGGAAAGCACTAGCTTTCAAAGAAAAAAAAATCTAAATCTGTTCACGTGGACAGAAGTTTAACTTCTTTTTTTTGTGTGAACTTCCTAATATGAGGTAACACATATAAAAAAAATACAGTCGAATTGAGCACCTCCTCTTTTTTTGTGAAGTCAGTAAAATAGTGAATGATAGGTGTCACCGGTTGCGAGAACTTGTAACTGTGATTTTATTACAATCAAATGACAGTGTACCTAGAGTAAGGTTAGAAAAAAAAAATGACTCTGGGAGCGTACTTGGCCCGAGGCAGACAGGTAATTTTGTCATTGATTTCGATATATTACATAATATATATAATAAAGGAACACAAAATCGAACACCCTGTATGTAAGTCATTCTTTCAATATTTACTTAGATTAACATCTTCACAAGTAAATCTCGCGTTAATTCCCCTCTTCCCAATATATAGTCTAAGTAATTTTCACAATGTTTTTGTTTTATGTTGGAAAGACAAGCAGGTTACTCGCTTGATGGTGAGCAGCACTTCCGCCTGTATGCCTTAGTTGTTTCCACATCTGCCTGTTAAGCAATGGGTATCGGTTGTGATTTTCGGAGAAAAATTGTATCCAATACAAGTTTTCTCTCAAAGGGAAATTTGTGTTTCTTTATCCAGGTATGGTGTAAATGTTTCCTAAATTCCTGACACTAGTCTTCAAACTTAGTATGGGGATGTGAGTGTGAAAGCTTTTAATCCATATCGCTACAGTTTTAATACAACTATAAAATAAATGCTTTAAACGCTTTCACTCTCAGCCTCCCTAAGTTCGATGTCTTGAATCGGGAGTGCCGGAAACATTCACATCACCCACAAAATCACAACCAGAACCACACATTTTCATTGGAGTGAAAACTTGTACTCCCGCCGGGAATCGAACCCTATACCCCTGCTTAGACGGCGAACGCGCACCCAACTAAGTCAACGCGTAGTTCTAATTGTAGAGATTTCTTGTGTAAATGTTTCGTAATTGTTGCTATCTACTAATATTAAAACTACCGCTTAATGTTTCCACTTACTATCCTTTAGTCGGCCTTCTTGGCCTTGGCTTTGGCCTTCTCCTTGCTCTTCGACTTCGAAGGGTATATGACGAACAGGGCCAGTTGGAACGCGCACAGCACGAATGCGACTACGTTTTGTAGCTGGAAGCAACAATAATCCATCAAAAGTTTTATAAATTTACCAGTTATAAATGAAAATGAATAAAAAGTTATATAACAATAGAATTTGTCAAGACCTATCAAATGAGTTTAAAATCAATGGGATTATCTTGTTTAGTTTATAAGTTCCTATTACCATCTTCCCTCTCCATGGTAGATATTCCACAAATGCGGACGAAGCGTTTTGCCTCCACATTCATTATGCGAACTGCAAAATAATGGAATTTCTTACCTGAGTCTGTGTTCCCTGATAAATACAATATGGGAGTCTTTAAGTCACGAGTGAATAGGCGTCTTCTGGGCAAACGTGCTCCATCGTCGACCGCATCGTCACTTACCATCAGGTGAGATGGCGGTCAAACGTTTGCCTATCTTAAATAAAAAAAATAAAAAAACATCAAACCAGCTCCATGGTACCATATCATTGTATTATCACCGAAGACAGATAAGAGAAAGGGACAGGTGATACTAAACCAGAACTCGTTCAAGGTGTTCTTTTGGAAATCAAGTGCATAATTCACTCAAATTCAGGTTTCAAATACATATATTTAATTTGGAGACATAAAAGGTGACATTTAAACATTTTTGCGAATAACAAAAACATGTTTGTATTATTATATTGGGTCTCAATAACAGCCTGTTATTAGAATATGATACTTTTTTTGGATCGGAATTCTGCGAGGTGCATACTATGTGGGTCATCTAGTATCGAACAAATTGACATTGTAATAACGTCTATATCAGCACGCGCTGCAAAATGGATGTTACGACAATCGATGCTTCCGAATAATACAAAAAATAGACAAAAATAATAATAACTCCTAATTAATTTTCATTTTAAACGTTGCATTGAACTTTAATGTGGGATATATTTGCATTATTTATCATCGAGCCAAATATACGTATTCATGTTTTGAGACAATAACTTAGTCTCGTATATTCTTGAGTATCATTTACTTATATTCTGCCCATCATGACATATGGTGCAGAAACATGGACGTTCACAAATGACGCTGTGAACAAAATAGGGGTTGCACAGTGAGCCGTGGAACGAGCCATGGTCGGCATTAAACTGCAAGATGGAGTCCCTAATATCCAAATTAGACAACGAACGTTCGAGACATTGGACAATTTGTAATGGGACTCAAATGGAGTTGGGTACCTGGCTAGGAGAGGTGCCGACATGTGAAGAAGATGGATAGGGAACACAGAATGGTGGCCAAGACAAGGCAAACGCAGCGTCGGAGGTTCAGCGGCAAGATAAGTTGACGATATTGTTAACATTTCGGGTCGAACCTGGACAAGACTAGCACAGGTCCGAGGCGAACCCCACACACCCCTTTCCTTCACCTTTTTTTTTAGGTCTAAGGCGAATAGCAGGGAATGAGAGAGTCATTTACCAGGGGTAGGCAACCTTTTGAGTCGGAAGAGTAAAAAATTACAATTTACAGAATTTTAAAGTTTTATAGAGCCACATTTTTTTTCTTGCCATCAATAATCCTAAATCCAATTAATGCCAACAGTAATACCTACTGTACTATGAGTATCGTATAGAAAACGCTATGCACGTGTTATACCGACCTAATCATCCCATAAAATTTACTTGTTTCAACTATATAAATGTACTTTTTTGCTACCTTTGGAGGCTTGTTGTTTTTTTAAATGATTTTTTTAAATAAATAATATTTGTATATGGAACTAAAGAGCCGCAGCTTCACATCAAAAGAGCCGCATGTGGCTCGAGAGCCGCAGGTTGCCGACCCCTGTCCTATACAGTGCGCTGTGGATGACGATGATCATCATTTACTTGAATAGCAGTACCATATACTGAGTAGTATTTGAGTAGGTATAGTTGGCCTCACTCATTCCGTCAGGTTCCGTCCCGTAAGTCAACCTAATAATCCGTTATATAGGAATGATAATTGGTTGCAGTGATTACTTACAATGAGGAATTTGTTCTTGAGGATGATGCCATATAGCAGCCACATAAAGGTGACGATGGTACCGCTGAAAATGATGGGGAATGGCATTCCTTCCGTGCTCTTGTTCTTGATTATAGTTTTCTGTAAACGAAATACAGTTTATTAAATAGTAGTAATAATACAATAAGATATAGGAAGCTTCTCTACGTTCATCATCCGTACTGCGAAGGAGTGGAATTTCACCCTCGTCTTTGTTCCCCGAACGTTATAATCTGGGAATCTTCAAGTCAAGAGTATCTTCTAGGCAAGCATGCTACATCTTCGGCTACATCATAGCTTTCCATCAGGTAAGATTGTAGCCAAATGCTTGCCTATCGAGCTCAAAAAAAAAGCTAGTCTCGCTGTACAACTTAGTAATGCAGCCACGATTTGGGCACACTGCAGAACAACATACATAGATAGTTATGAAAATAAACTCTTTCACACTCACAGACCCACACTAAGTTCGATGACTTGTGTCGTCGGTGCCGGAATCATTCAAATCACACACACAATTAGTATTATAAAATTAACAAAAAAATTTTGTAGCTTATTCATAATGTTCCAACACTGTTTTTTTTAAAGTTTTTTTAATAATGGCTGATTATTACTGTTAATAACAAACAAACAAAACGCATTTACACTCACAGCCCCAGACTAAGTTGAAAGACTTGTATCGTGGGTGCCGGAAACATTTACATATCACGCACAAATACACCCAGAACCAGAAGCACAAATATCCCTTGGGAAGGAATTTGTGCACCTGCTGGGAATCGAACCCAGTACCCACGGCGCAGAGGGCGGAGACCTGTCCACTGCTCCAACTGGGTCACCATAGTTCGTGAACGCGCTTGGGTGTAGGCAAATAATACAAAGTTGAAAAAAGTGATTTTAAAAACTTCTAGTACAGTTTCTAACATTTCACTAGGGCAAGACTGGACCATGACTTTTTTACTTAACCGTGTCTGCATGACTAGTTTTATAAATAAAACTTTAAATATTTATTACCTACTGCAATATATTGGCTAAATGTACACAGTTTGCGGAGCCAAACTTAAAATAAAAAAATCTAAGAAGCACCCGATCATAGATCTGTGATCGAAAGATGTCATATCATGTCTCATTCCCGATCTTTATTCAGAAGAAGCGCCGTAGGTTATGGGTTCAATTGCTGGCAGGAGCACAAATTTTCTTTCCAAGGGACGTTTGAGCTTCAGGTGCTAGTATATTATACAAGTCTTTGTACTTAGTGTAGGCCTGTGAGTGTTGAAGCGTTTGTAATCAAGCCAACTAACAAAAAGACCAACTTACCAAACCAAAGAGCGGCGATGCGATCAAGTAGAACATAAAGATGGTAATGATAGTTCCAAATCTGTTCTCAACCAGTTTGGGGTCTTCATACTCCGCGTAGCTGACGAGGGCCGCCGAGAAAGCGCCCGCAGCACCGAACTGCAGCCACGCCTTGAACTTCCGGTCGGTGTAGTTGAAGAATATCATCAGGTAGATCAAGTTAAGCGCTAACCCGACGAAGTTGACTTGGATCATCGCGTTGTCGCGCAAGATGAAACCGAATTTCAAGTTGAGAACGCTCCTAGAATGAACAAAATGTTATTACCACCAGTTATTACATATCTAAAAATATAAACTATAAATATTAAAAATATACTTTTACTAAGTATAAACGGTTAATAATCCACAATTATTACATACTAACCGTGCCCCGCGGCTTCGCACGCTATTATCAAGTTAAAAAGTAGCCTATGTCTTATCCTAGGTATAATCTATGTACATTCCAAATTTCACCCAAATCCGTTCAGCCGTTAAAGCGTGAAGAGGGAACAAACATACTTACACACTTACGCACAAACTTCTTTCGGAATTATAATATTATAGCAGGATAGTAGGATTAATACTCGAAGAATCACAGGTTTTTGAAAATTATATAAAATCAAAAACGCCATTTTTCACTTTCGCGGCAAAACCCCAGTGGTAGTTTACCACCAAGTAATAAAATCAATCGACAAGCTACAAATGGTGTTCCATCAGCTGTCATTTCAGTTACCAATTAGGACGACGCGCGAGCCTATGGCGTTCGTCCTAATTGGCCACCGCTCGCGCGATCATGCGATGCGATTTCATCAAGCGATAAAAAAACCTGCAAACTGATCGCTCGAGCTAGCGTCAATTAGGTCCATCCACGACACAAATCTTCGAGCTTAGAGTGGGGCTGTGGGTGTGAAAGTGTTTATATTTATGTAATAACTAAGTCTGATTAAAAAAGAAATCTTATCAGAGATAGTCGCGGGATACAGGTAGTCTTATAGTGCTGCGTCTCACATAATCAAACCGCCTATGAAGGGCAGAATGCCGATGCCCTTGGTGCCGCCCTGCTTGTAGATGTCCAAGCAGATGAACCCGCCGGAGCCCATCTGGCCCATGGTGACGACCGCGGCGATCGTCCCCACGATCTCCTTGTACGGCTGAAGTGCATCTCCTAACATATCCATGGCTGCCTGCAAGAGAAGTTGGAACTCATATTATCATGTTGCAGAACTGACGGGAATCTTACAGTTCTAAGATGATGACAGCTGAAATTCCCATCCCACTACTATATAATAAATGAGAAAGTTTGATTGTTACGATGCTTCCACGATTCATTAGGTTCGCACCCTAGGATGCCTTAGGGCTATTAATAACAGTAACTTTCGTGGCATGCGGGCGGATGGTACATTGTGATTGAAGCCTAACAACCTAATCGGGATTAACACTAAACATTATAAATTAACTAAGTAGTTATGGATTTCCAAAATTACTGCCTAATTAATTATTTACTTTATTTTGTTACTCAGTTATGCGAAAACTATGGAGCCGTTTCGGCAGTATTGACCTGAAATGATACAAACGTAGCATATTTTTAATTACTTTTTATTACCGACAACGCGGAACACAGTTATAAGTATCTATGTATTATCTGACGTAGCTTAACTTTTTTCTTATGCTAGATAGGCAAGCAATTGACCACCTTCATCAGGTGAGATGGAAAGTGAAGCTGCGTCCGAAGATTACATATAACTAGCCGTGCCGCTATTATCAAGTCAAAAAGTAGCCTATGTGTTAATCCTAGGTATAAGCTATGTACATTCCAAATTTCATACAAATCCGTTCAGCCGTTAATACCTGAAGAGGGAACAAACATACACACAAACTTTCGGATTTATAATATTAGTAGGATGAAACTGATTTAAATGACTAATTTCCGTTTAAAATGGTTAAGAGGTTTTTTCTAGTTGACGGCATATAAATTAACCATGGTTAATTTGTTCTTTAACCAAGTGAGTAAAGCATATGAGATAGTAATGAATTTATTTGTATACCTTTACAACTGTTAATAAGTCACGGACATGTACTAGTTGGTACAAAGAAATTGTCAATATTTAAAATGCAGCTCTACCTTTGTCAGACGAGTTAAGTCATAAAAATTATATTTCATTAACACTTTACACCGATAGAATAAGACTTTAAGTCATTTAAGATAACGCTCCTGATACAAATAAATGAATAATAATTACAACACTGACATACTATGAATATAATTAGATAACAATGTGACATTAACGTCAATTAATATGTATATTGGTCTATAACACAGACGTCCTTTCAGATAACAATACAAATGCCATTCAAAGCAACAAATTCGAAATAACATAAATAATCACCTGTATTTTATTACAATAATCACTAACACGAGAATTAGCACACGACCGTACTAGCCGAAGCCTAAATTGTTACTAAGGCTGACTAGCACACTATGCTAGTAACCGCCTTGAATCTACTTGAATCTACCGATTCTAAATGATAATGACTGATAGCGGTAGAACGACGACGGGCCATGAGAGCGCAAAAAAAACACTTCGAGGTCGCTGTTTTGGATGCCGACGTAAGATGTTTTGTGAACGAAAATAGATCGGGTTCGGAAATTATGCTAATGACTTGAGAAGATGGACCTTTTATTTGATTTCAGGTACATGGGGACACATATAGACTTTAAAAAAAAGTAAGGGCTAAAAATCTAATTCTAATGTTTATTGCAATCTGTAATAGTCAGCATATGGTGTTATAAGTTTACAGTTCATGTCGGGCGCAACAATATTAGAGAAGAGAAGAACGTCTTCTAAAAGCTTTATTAGAATCCAAGTATACTATATCAAGTTTTTTTCGGGATAGGCAAACATTACAGCGCTATCTCACCTGATTGTAATGGGCGATGGAGCATGTAAAAGCAATAAGTAATAGAAAAAGTATATTAATAGGTAGGTATGCATATTATAAGACGAACTTAAGTAAAGGTCCTAATTGATAACAGATCTACTTAGCTAATCATCCAAACGCTTCGTGTCGAAATCCTATTGCTTGTCTTCTTACTTGCGATCTGAGATTGCTCTGACCAATTAGATATTATAGATTATATTATTAGATATATTTGTGATAGCGTTTCTATAGAAAGAAGTGACAAAAACTTTTAGATTTTCGTGCTAAAATGGCCTGAGAAGGTGAACCTGTTATTTCGAATTCAGGTAGTCGGTGATATAGCGACTTAAGACTTTAAAAAATGTAAAGACCAAATATTTGTATCAACGTATTATACTATGGTATAATGTTTATGAGCGCGTATAGTTAGGTAGTTACTTATCTACATATAATTAAATCTGTGAGTAACAAGTTATTTTAAAAACAAAAGGAAGGATAAAAGTATTTCATTATAATTTGAATGCGCCTAATTCAAATGAGATCAAACTCAACAAGTTAAGGCAATTGAAAAGTTTATTTATTTACACCCTGGCTCTATTATCACACATTTTCACTGTGATTCCACAAACATAAGGCAGCTTCTTAATTTGTATCAAGCTCAAGTCCGATCGTGTATGGAGTACTGTGGCCACTTGTGGGATGGATCCGCAAAGTACCAGCTTGAAGCTCTTGAGTCCATCGACCGACGAGCAAAAAGACTCATTGGCGATGATAAGCTGGTCGAGTCCAAATTGCTGAGTCTCGGTCACCGACGTAAGGTCGCGAGCCTATCGGTATTCTATCGTATACATTTTGGAGAGTGTGCGCAGGAATTATACGAGTTAATTCCAACTAGTCCATTTTACCATCTAACAACAAGACAAACTGTCAAACGTCATCCATATATGGTTGACATACCTCCAGTTCGCTCGAAGCGTTTCGCTTCTACGTTTATCATCCGTACTGCGAAGGAGTGGAACTCATTGCCATCGTCTTTGTTCCCCGAACGGTACAATCTGGGAGTCTTCAAGTCAAGAGTGAATAGGTACCTTCTAGGCAAGCATGCTACATCTTCGGCCGCATCATCACTTTCCATCAGGTGAGATTGTGGTCAAATGCTTGCCTATCAGGCATAAAAAAAAAAAAAAAAAAAACATGCCAAGGGAGCCAAAAATAGAGTAGCCATAAAAGTTCCATTATCCACTTCCTGGCTTCGTCATCCTGGTTCCATAATCAGCTTGGTGATTGCGATCGTTACGATGAATTACAAATACATTGAAATGGACACAAAAAATGCAAAAGATAGATAATAATTACAAATAATGTAAAAATCATGAATGGTAAGTATTAAAAAAAAAAGACTTGGGTACTGTCAGCAATTAGCAAGTATACGAAGTACTTATTCCATACATTTTCGATCCGGAATTATAATTATCTGGGGACTTTGGTTTGTACCACTTGTTCTGTTTATAAATATTAATTACGCACAGAGATTCTCGGTGTTCACTTCTCTAATGATGAAGCAATTTTTATAAAAGTCACGTCGACGCTTATACTTTATTATAGTTTTTTTAAGTAATTTGATTCTTATATTAATCTCGACGCAAACAAAATGGATATTATGTTTAATTCTGGGCCATTATATATTTGACTGATAATAGGCACGTAGGTATTATAAATGACGTATGATTTTTCAAGGTTCGATGGTGACATACGAGAATAATAACTGCTCTGTTTCCGTAATGTTATTAACATATCCGGATAAGATGCATACAGACTGATAATATGTATCCAGAAAGAGGGATAGGTTCTAATTTGAATCATAAGTATTATTGGTATTCATGGCAATCGCCATACGTGCCATGACCAACATAGTCCACGATTGACTGCCTTGCCCATAGTCCACGATTGATTGCCTTGCCCATAGTCCACGATTGATTGCCTTGCCCATATGATTAATTTCTTTCGTTCTTTTGTTGCTAACATGTAATTTTTATTTTATTTATTTAAAAAATCTATTTTAGTAATATTTGTCCATATCTGAAGATTTGGCTTTAGTTTTACTACATCTTACAGTACTCGAGATCACATTAGACAACCTCTGCATGTGTACGACAAAAACAAGTTAACGTACTAGATTGAGTCAATGAGAAACAATCACTTCCTCGCTTTTATTACAACTAATGGCTGTTAGATTGAGTCCAGTGCGTCACACACACACCCACCGGCGTTTGCGCTACTGACGTCAGCGTTTCAATTAGCTTGAAGGATTGCAGATTGATTGCATCAAGTGCCTACGTATTACCTGTAAGTTTCATGTGTAAATTATATGAAATAAATAAACTTCGATGCATTAGTTCAATTAAGACTCAAGAGGCAAGAGGTTCTATCTAAAAATATAAACGGTTAAGACTCAAGTGTTAGTAGGACTCTCACCCTGAGAGGATTCGTACTATTTCAAGTTTTATATATTGTACTACTTAGTAGCTACAGACCTCAGCTTGACCTGAGTAGATATGTTATAAATTATCATCTTGGATTTTAGACGCATCAATGTGTTATTCGAAGAAATCTGAGGTAGGCCCATATCTGGGAGCATGGCAGTCGAGCATTATTAAATAAATAAACATATCTTATATTATTATGGTCACTATATAATATTGTTTAAATAATTAGGTAACAATTTATAACAAAGTTTTTATGTAGATACTCCCATATATACAAATATAATACTTTATTGATCCACTTCTTGAGATAAAACAAAGGTAACAAACAAGCTAATGTGTAGTGTTACCAACGCAGCCTTATCACTCTAGCAATCTCTATAGATAGGTAATTGGATAAATTAACTAGCTAAGTTTTATACCTTAATCAAATTTAATTGATTTAATCTTGTTTTTACATTTGAATCTCACAAGTAGTAAATTTAGTAATACAATACCTTTATGTATACCAGAATATTATTTATGTCACATACTATATATCAATATTATGTTTTACTCACTTACATCTCACTATCACACATCAGCCCACATCACACACACACACAAACACTGAGAAGAACGTAGACTGCGTTCAATGCCTATAACTTCGGTTGGCTACGAATGTCATAGCACCATGGAATCCTACTAATATTATAAATCCGAAAGTGTGTAAATGTGTAAGTATGTTTGTTCCCTCTTCACACTTTAATGGCTGAAAGGATTTGGATGAAATTTGGAATGTACATAGCTTATACACAGGATTAACACATCGGCTACTTTTTAATTTGATAATAGCGGGCGAAGCCGCGGGGCACGGCTAGTAATTAATATAATGATAGTCAATTTTATTAAAAAATTTTCATCTTCAACTTTCAGTATGACTTCACATAGAGTATGCTTTTCGCGGGAATTATCACAGAAATTTGACATTGATAGGCATCAGTGTTTTACAACCATCACTCAATACGGTTATTTGGTTGTGATTAACCGAGGCACTGAACGTGCAAGAGTTTTTCAACTCACACTAACCGAAAGCTCTAACCAAGCCTCGAAATGGGCTAGGGTGAAACAGTCCAATCAGAGTGTAGGCACCGAGCAGAGTTGGTATGATGAATGTGCAATAAACAGTATTCAAATGGTGGCTATATTTTCCTATAAATAATAATAATAAAATACATGCACTAAAATAAACATGAAATATGTTCAAATTATATTTATCACTGGAGGACACTGATTTTAAATAGATTTTCCTGTAAATAAATTTTACACCTAATATTAACCATGTACAAATATTACTGAATCTTGCAATAATGCATGACTATTAAAATGTTTATGAATAATACAGAGACAATCAAATTTCACTGACGTAAACATTATATTTGATACTAGCCGTGCCCCGCAGCTTCACCCGCTATTATCAAGTAAAAAATTAGCCTATGTTTTATCCTAGGTATAATCTATGTACATTTCAAATTTCATCCAAATCCGTTTAGCCGTAAAAGCTTGAAGAGGCAACAAACATACTTTCGCATTTATAATATTAGAAGGATATTAAAATACATATTTAAAACTGCAGTCAGGTTTGAGCTATTTTTTACGTAGCTATCTTAGAACTCTCCAAATGGGACATTCTGCGAATGGGATGTTTGCGAGTAAACTTCCCTGTGATTTCAGGGTCCAAGACACAATGGCTGCAGTAAATGAAAGTTGACAGTTCATTGACACCAAAAATGCAGACATTGACGTCACATATCAGTCTAGCCGATAGTGTTCGTTGTGCTTTTTTTTTAATTCTATGCACTTTTATCAGTATTTATTTATTAAAATTTCTAATTCATATTTTAATGATGCTATTCTATAGCTGTAAAGGTTTAAAAAATAATACTCAATTTATGTATTTTTAAACTCACACTGTCTAGCAAATAGGCATCTTCTAGGCAAACATGCTCCATCGTCGACCGCATCGTCACTTACCATCAGGTGAGATGGCAGTCAAACGTTTGCCTATCTTGAATAAAAACAGGCAAATAATAGCGCTATGCTCGCAGGCCTAGTTTCGGCTGACACAACAAGTTGCCAGCATATAATATACCTTTGCTCATCATATTTCATTTCAAATTAAAGGTGTTACTAATTGATCAGGATGAAGTATGTGGTATATATAAATTATAATGTAAGTACGAGAATGAGCAGTGAGATGGAGCGTTGGTAACCGCTACAAGTGAGGCTAATTAATTAAATATTAGATTTAATAAAAGTATGTATTGTAATATTCTGAGACATAATGCTTATGTATAGATTTTTATACGTATACATGGAACCATTAAAATATAAATAATTGTAATATTATGAGACATAATGCTTATGTATAGATTTTTATATGTACACATGGAACCATTAAAATATAATTAATATATATTTTAATATAATCAATATTTATTTATATTAATTCAGTTAATATTAAGAATTGCATGGCAGTCAGCAGTAAAGGTAAGCACATATCGCCCAGCATACAAACAAACAAACGCATTCACCCTCACAGCCCCACACTACGTTCAAAGACTTATATCGTGGGTGCCGGAAACATTCACATCACACACACATTACACCCAGACCAGAAGCACATATGTCCCTTGGGAAGGAATTTGTGCTCCTGCCGGGAATCGAACCCAGGACCCGCGACGCAGAGGGCGGACACCTGTTCGCTGCGCAAACAATTATACATAGAAGATAATTCACATACAAAGTCACCTTTAAGTATTGTTATTGCGATATTTGCTATTAGCATTAAAATATTATTATTATTTATTTCCATTAGGTAAAATAGTGTCAAATGCTTGCCTATCAAGTATTTAAAAAAATTGCATTGGGAAAGAACGTCCACGGCTTGGGTACCAGAGTTTGAGTACTTCTAAATTTAGTGAAATATTTTAGCTTAATTTGGGAAAATTTCTGTTGGCCCGATATCATTGAACTGGCCCAGAATAAGTACCTACTTACTCAGTAGAGCTGCTATACATTTAGCAATAATATTAATAAAATACCTATCTAGATGGCAAGGAATAACATTACCAACAAATAACCTATAATATTTATTTTTAATATTATTCACTTACTTTTAGTTTTCAAATATATTTCACGGTAGCAACTTGAAATAGTACTTTAACGCTATGAATGATTTTATATCAGTTTTATAGTAATAAAAACAAATGAACGATTATTTTTAGTACGAGAGGTACTTTTCACACGAGACCACAGACAGTTTAACTACTACTTCTACTACGTACGTTAGGTATTTTTTTTAAATGTATATGATTCTTACGTCAGTCAGTTTATTTTAAACTTACCAGTGTCAATAAAAAACATATCAGTAATTAAAAATTCAATATGGCGACAACTAGACGCCATATTGTGATAACTATAACTAGTAGATCTCACGCCTATATTTTGCGTCATAGAGAAAATCTTGTGAGGCTACTTGCGAATATCTTTTTTGCTACATAATAATTGTTTAATTTCTGTATTAGTTGTTCAAGTACAGGATAAAACGGATAAGGAATATATAATAATAGGAAAGGATAAAATTTTATACGGGACAAAATAGGTCTAAAAACAATGACTTTGGTGGCCTACCAAATCGTTATTTTCAACATAGATTTTTTTTAACCGGTTTCGTACTCTACTTGTCAAGCCCTTTCAACAATACCCCACAAGGATAGATAAAAAAATAAAAAAAACCATGCGGGGCAGCCTTTGGAGACTGCCGAGAGAAGTGAAAACTATGTATATAAAATAATATATATATACGGTATACATATAGCTCATGGAAAGCATTCGGTGATGATGACGCGAATTCCATGATTTTTCTTCACCCAAAAAGTGCTCAACGCGCCTAAAGAAGTTTTGACTTCAAAATATTATGCTCCCCACTTACATGACTGTATAGGAGCCCTCTTAATATATTTATTTATATTAAATATATTTAAGATTAAAATGTCATTTCTGGCTTTGGGCCCTAGTTTTACATATTCTATGAGAATTTGAAGTCATTCGCTTATATGGTTTAGACGTTAGATGCCTCTGACAGATGGACGGACGGACAAAGTGCTGAACGACCTAAGTCCAAGGGAGTAACAGTATTCTGTGCCCAAGTCAGCTTAGAGATTTCACTTCGCTCGATCAAAAATAAAAGCCGATCAAAACCAAGCACCAAATTAGACACAATTCGTGTCGAATTTGGTGCTTGGTTATGATCAAAGAGGATAATATTATACGGGGAATTAGAGAGTTTAGGAGCGAAAGCGAAAATCACGTTTTTCAACTTTATAAGGCCTACGAACTATTATTAGTAAATAATCCACCATTTTTAAATACATTACCACTAATTGAGTCGGAAAATAATACAAAATCGACATCGTAATTTTTACTTTCTTGCCACATCATTTAATTAATTTTGAATACTCGATCTTAGGTTTAAGCCAAAATATTTCATCTGTATTTTCATATTTTTGACTTTTGTTCTCTTGCCGGAGTGATTACAATATCTTTGCTCTTGCCTGTCAGATAAAAAATAGTTTGTTTATGGTCCGCCCTGGCACGATTGACGTTTTGTGATTTTCTTGAAGATTTTTCCAATTTCTTGAATTTTTAGCCGATCTATTTTAGGACAAATGACTGATAACGCTTTGTTAAACTCGCCGTGTTGAGTTTTTATTGTTCAGCCATGCGCTCTACAAATATATATAGATGGTCGCTATGATAGCAGCTTGAACATAGTGGTGGATTGTTACCGAAGGTTTGTAGAGCCTGGTGGGTAATATGCAATGGAAATACAAGGGATGGAAGGGGCTGTGGCTCTGGGCCCTGCTGGCAGCCGTGCTACTGGCGCTGGCAGCTTCACAGAAGATCGGCGACCCGTACAAAATATTGGGCATCCCTCGACGCGCAACTCTTACAGAAATCCGCAAAGCATACAAACAACTAGCCAAAGAATGGTCAGTACCTCCTACAATAGTTTAATTTGCCTGCTTACACATTGAAGTACTCTGGTAAAATAATATTACTTTCTTCTTGTGTGACAGAAAATAAGTCAAAACAATAGAAATATAATTTTGCAGAATGTTTACACTCTGGTGTAATACGAAATGTGTACTCCCTGTCAACGCTTCTCCCTGCTTTGTTTTCTTATTATTCTTTCCGGAGTAAAGCATTGAGGACAGGGAGCACATATTTCCTATATTAGTTGGGGAGTGTTTAAACTATGCAGTGATTATGTTTGGGGATGGAGTTACCCTAACCAAAACCTGCATTAAAATGTGAGTGAGTGACGAGTGCCGGTTTAGATAATAATAATAATGAATAACTTTCACTATAGTGTTTATATTATATTGACTAATTTATAAAATTATGTTTTCTATTAACTTTGGAATTCTATTGAATAATCATTGTAGAAATTTATTATTATTATTATTTAATTCTTTATTTCACAAAAAGTACAAAAGGTGGACTTAATGCTAGGGGCATTCTCTACCAGTCAACCACATATGGTGGACGAGAAGAGGGGTGTAGGCGGGCATCAAAATAGTATAAAAAAATTGGTGAAAATTCAAAATTTGAACAATATTTTTTGTTTTACACATTGGTTATTATTGTTAATAAGCATAATGTTTGTGTTGTTAAAAGATAGTTTGTTATTTTTTCCCCTTAAGTATCCATCTAAAATGTGAGTGTGTTTTTGTTTAACTTAAATGGGCAAGGGTGATGCTTACCATCAGGCAAGAGATTTGCTCGTCACATCTCTCAATGACAAAAAATATATATACTTTTGGCGTTGCAAATTACAAATCCCTTGCCTGTGACCAACTTTACCTTTGCTTCGAATCTGCTCTATTATGTAAGATTTTTTTTATTATTATAGGCATCCAGATAAAAATGAGGATCCATCTGCAGAGACCCGCTTTGTTGAGATCAAGCAAGCCTATGAACTGTTATCAGACACAGAAAGACGTCAGGCTTACGACTTGCATGGAATCACAAATGAAGATGAACACATGTATAAACAAAGGCACGACTACAGTCAGTATTCACGATTCAGGTAAGATTTTTATTTCTGTGTAAATTACGATAAGTACTCTAATCAGGCTACTTATATTCCTATTCAGAAATCATGTTGAATTCAAAGACGAACAAAAATATGGACATAATACCACATCCAAAACAGGAGTACCCTAGGTTCTAAAAATTTCACTTATCATCACTCAAGCTACACACACACAAAAACACCAAGGATCCCACAATTGGCTACAATACACCTAGTAACAATTTAGTTGTCTGGAAAAATTACAGAGAGATGCACACACACACAGACAGTTGAATGCATCAACCATGGTTGGATGAGGCTGTATCTGCATTTCTTTCAAGCCCATTCCAAAAAAAATATAATTATTAACTATACTGTCAGTTACCATAGATATCACAATCTGAACCAGAAACACAAATTAGGGCAGTTCATTAGTTTAAATATTTAGGATAGAGTGAGTGAATATATTAGAAATAAGGTTAATCTTAGTCTAGACTTTTGAGCTTTTCTTGAGATGGCTGTAATTTTGCGAATCTGGCAGTAGAATCATTTACTTTCATGAGTGCCTCTTTGGGGCCCATGTGAATAAACGATTTTGAATTGATTTGAGCTTTTATCAGGCAAGATTTAACAGATATTCATCAAACACTACTAATTCCAGCTATTTATAAGCTGAATTCTTACGAAAGAGTTGAGTCAAGCTTGTTTACTCAATGCAAAACATGTGGAATTTATGACTCTCATTGCTGCAATGTACCATATGAATTCACCAACTCGGTATGAATTTAATTCTAAATTCTGAGAAATGGTCTTGAGTCATTCACAGTGCTGTAATTAGGTAGGAATGCCTGCATTGAGACTTTGTATAACAGAAAAGTATTTAAAGCAACTGAATAATTTGTGAAGCAGAATGATGTATGAGTAACAGATTGATTTGACCAATGATTGGCATATTTCCCAGGAATTACATGAGCTAATTCCACCATGCCCTTTTTACCATCTAACAACAAGACAAACAATCAAACATCATCCATTTATGGTTGACATAGCTCCAGTTCGCTCGAAGCATTTTGCTTTTACGTTCATCATCCATATAGCGAAGGAGTTGAACCCATTGCCTGTGTCTTTGTTCCCCTAAATGATATAATCTGGGAGTCTTCAAGTCTCCAGTGAATAGGTATCTTCTAGGCAAGCATGTCCCATCTTTGGCCGCATCACTTTCCATCAGGTGAGATAGTGGTCAAAAGCTTGCCTATTCTGTACAAAAAAAAAAAATACAACCTGTAACAAAAACGTATAGTAATACTTAGTGGTGTGTATGTGTATCGTGCCAGTAATCATCTGCCAGAAAACGAAAGTCGAAATCGCAAAAATTTTTTTCCGTACAAAAATTAAAAATTCTATTTTTCAAATACTTTTGACAACCCTACAGTTACATGTGCGGCAATCGGAGATATTTGTTCTGTACAAAAATAAAAAAATATTTTTTTGCCAACCTTAAGATTACATCTGTGGCGCATGACCTTGACCTTTGTGATGGCCACAACTGTCAGATGTCTAGGTCCAAAGGCTATGTGGTGTAGAACGGTAGCTGATGAAATAGGGTTTCAAATGACTTTTTAGACACTTTAATTCATCGTAACTCAATGTTAATGGTGCTGCCGCGAATGCAGAAGTTCCTGTTAGACTCCATACATTTAGCTAGATGTGTGACTTGAGTATTACTACACCTTTCTGTTACACATTGTATAATATTCCAGATTGGTAAGCTTTTGACCACTCTCTACTGGTAGTGCGCTGGAGCTTGTGTTGCTGCTGCTTGTGGTACTTATAAGCTAGGTGAATACATATAATTACTTTGAGCCAAATAAGTACCAACATTTTAATCATGTGTCACCTTAAGCTATTATTATTATTTTTACAGACAGTTACATCGCAAGAATTTATAGTCAAACCACACTAATGCATAGAAAATGTGATTTATAATGAACATCTTATATTTCAGCAATGACCCCTTTGAAGAGTTCTTCGGCACACATTTTCGAACTCAAGACCAGGACATCACTTTGTTCCATAAACTATCTGTTACTGCACGGTGAGTATTAAGAGGAAGCTATCTAAAAAATTTGATAGTTATTTTCACATTATTATACCGAGTTCATATGTCCTATAGATGAAGATATTTAAATTATAATTTTCAGACCTTTTTCTTTCCTTCATCAAGAGCGTTTCACAATGAATTGAATTTTAGTTGATAGATTTATTGTTTAAAATTATTAGAATTTAATTCACATTCCATTATTAATACATAAGCTCAGTGTGGCCCATTCCATCTTGATAACAGATCAAAATCGGCTTTACAAAGGTTTACAGCATGTGTTAGAGAAAAGGCGGACATAAATAATTAAACGCAAGCAAAGCTTAAAAAAACCGACTTCACCGCTTTATCATCGGAACCTTGATCCACCAGCTTTCAAATAAAAAAAGAATCGTCAAAATCGGCTCACAACGAAAGAAGTTGTGAGGTAACTTTTGAAGTCGGGTAAACCAGAACATCGTCAAAGTACGCATTATTCGTCACAAAATTGTCAATATTTCAAGAACTACTGATCAGATCTTGATCAAATTTAAATGGGACCAATTAGAAAGCAACATCTTTTAAACTAAAAAAAAATTTTCAAAATCGGCTCACGTAGAGAGATGTTAAGTAAGTACCACATATAAAAAAAAAAAAAACAGTCGACTTGAGTACCTCCTCCTTTTTTGGGAAGTCGGTAAAAAAATAAATACTCGTATGGGTATGGAACCCTAAAATAAATTAGAATGGTAATGTTCGTAAATAGCAACTTGTTGTCTTTACATATCATAGCTTACGACATAGCCACAAGGTAGCTAGATTCTCGGTTTTTTATCGGATACATTTCTTTTATCGGACAAGCAGACAGACTCCCACAATCATTGGGCGAACTCTTCCTGAGTAAACTCCTTGCCTGAGTCAGTCTCTTAAAAGAAAACCCTGATATGTAGAATATGGGTGACTTCAAGTCGCGAGTGAATAGATATCTTATAGGCAAGCTTGCTCCATTGTCGACCATAGTCCATTACCAATATGTGAGATAGTGGTCAAACATTTGTTTATCTTAAATTTAAAAAAAAACTATTCGATTCTATTATTACCTCATTCCTTTCCAGTCATTTCGAAAACAATATTCTCGAGAAAAGCATCCATACTCCAGCAGTAGTCCTCTTCTACACCGACTGGTGTTTCGAATGTGTCCGCTCCGCGTCGGCCTGGCGCAGACTGGTTGATGCCCTTCAGCCGCTGGGTCTAACCATGGCGACAGTTCATGCCGGACACGAGTCTAGCTTGGCGAGGAGGATAGGCATACATGGAGTCCCGTGCTTGACTCTCGTTCTGGATAAGAATGTCTACATTTACAAGGATAATTTGCAGTCGCTGCCGAAGATATTGGGTAAGTTGGAGCTTTAGAAACTACTTAACTAAATTTTTAAGTATAATATAAAAAAAACAAACAAAAACAATCAACATTCACTCAAAAATTTTAAAAAACCTAAAATGACAACTGTTACTACACTCTACAAGATTTTTTTAATGATAAATTAAAATCATTTTCCTTCTTTATTTGACATGCTTAGTTATGTGATGTTTATAAAAATAACGAATTATTTAATCAATCGGCCCGTACACTCCCAGCCCTATTATTGCTGTACCCAGTAGTACCTAGTAACTAGTAAAGGATTTAGTAACTTACACAAATACCGTTTTTTAGTCGTCCTAACTTCAAATGTCAAAATATTATGAGTAAGTAAAAATATTAGAAAATACAGGCAAAAACAAACTGGCTCATTGTAATAACTGTTATATCCCAATTTAATAAAGAAAAGTTCTGATATTAACGACAGATAACATGTCATCTCTCTTCCACAAGCAATTAACGGCAGAAGTGAGAGTGAGATGCCATATCAGCAGTCATCCATATCATATCTGATATATTATTATTCTCTTCTATTCAGAAATTATTATATTTATAACTTACTTATTTATAAACAGTTTTTTTATGCCCATATTCAAATGTTTTGAATTTGTTTTACTCGTAGTTACTGATAATTGCATTTCAAATGTCCACATAATCATGACCCTTGTTTGTCTGCAGAATTCATCCGCTGGAAGTTCCCGTATAAGCTGGTGACCTCCATTGCTGATAGCAACGTAGACTCATTTGTGTCTGACTTCGAGGACAACAAGGTCAAAGCGCTGATCTTTGAGGAACGAAAAACCATGAGGCTGCGATACCTGATCACTGCGTACCATTATAGAGACAGAGTGGCGTTCGGGTAAGCTTTTTTTTTGGCTCACAGAGTAGTAATAAAGTTGAATATACCTACAACACAAAAGAAAATGACTTTAAGTTTCGGTCATGTTAAATGCGCGCTTTATTTATTTAATTATTTTATTTATTTTACTAAATCGACAGCTCTTAATTAACATTGTTTACAATTTACGATATCTTGTACAGCCAAAAGATATGCCTAAGTAGACTAAAATTACTCTCAAAATGTATCTAGGCACCAACCCGCGCGCGATGACAATGGGACGGAATCTTTTTTTTTAATTTTGGCTGCGCAATTTTTTGCATTTAGCCAGCGTCACGTAATAATATGTTTTAAGTGTATTTCATATTAAAAGTCCTAGCCACAAGTCAAGTAAAAAATCAAGGTCCAGTCATAGTCAAGTTATGCCCTAGTAAAGTGGTAGAAACTTTACTAAAACTTCTATTGCAGTTTTGGAGCGAAGGCGAAACGTTTTTCAACTTGTATCATTTGCCTACACTTATGCACGCTTAATAAAGTATTAGCAGTTAACAATCCACCAATATTACACATTAACACTCGAAAAATCACAGGTTTTGGAAAATTATACAATATCAACAACGACATTTTTTCACTTTCGCGGCAAAACTAAGGACGGAATCTTGTCGAAGTAAATCGAAAATGACAGTTCTCAAGTAGCATTGGCAAAAAAGTTCTTGTAGTTTTTGGATATCCCTGTAGCAGCAACAATTCGTTTGGTTATTTATTTTTTGTTTTTTTTTGCAAACCCATCACTAGATTCGTTATCAATAGCCAACGGTGTCATCATTTTCAATGCGTTAGAACACTGACTTCGTTCTTGATCGAAATGTCTATCAACTGCCAGAACTACGAGTATTTGGCGTGATTGACCATTCAAAGTTTTACCCGATAAGGTTCTCAAATCGATTTTGACGTTTTTTTTAGAGTATACTTCAGAGGTAATCCTATTTAAATTTTATCGAAATCGGTCAAGCCAAAACCGAAATATAAACGATGAAGTCGGTTTTTTAAGCTTTGCTGGCGTTTCAATTATTCCACTGATTATTAACTAATCGCTAAAATAATCTCACAATAATATATATTCAATCGCATTTAAAATAAAATTCAAGCAGAAATCCACGCGCACTAAAAACACAACTGGCATAAAATGCGAGCTTCGACGCGATTGCCGACGCTACGGCCGCCCGTAGGATCGCGCGTGTCCCAGTTCCAAAAGCTCGCATCCCATTCTCATCGCGTGCGGATTATACGTATGTTCTCACCTCCGCCAGATGCTGTTCATTATAAAATATATATATATATATATATATATATATATATATATATATATATATATATCTCCATGCTAAGGTTGTCTGCAAGAGATTGCTTTATGCGATAAGACCGCCTATTGTGAAACCTCATTAAGATTTATTTATTTAGTTAGTTTTAAAGATTTTTGTATTGGTTTTTCAATAAAGAGTATTTGTATTGTTCTCGTATGTGCATAAGCGTCTGCTCCGTCCATAGATTCGTGGACATGTCCGCGCGCGAGTCCCACAACGTGACCGGGCGGTACAAGGTGCAGCGGCACGTGGACACGATGGTGCTGCTGAAGGAGGACAGCTCGGAGCCGGCCGCCACCGTGTCCACGACCGAGATCCCGACGCAGACCCTGCGGCAGCTCATCGAGCCCAACCAGCTGCTGCTGCTGCCGAGGCTCTCCTCTCAGGTTCAATTATTACAACTTAATATTCAAAATCATTTATTGACGGGATAACGTCTTATAAATCGATGAACACCGGCTGCACGCACGAAATAGTGTCACGTTCCACCTGAGCCTGAGCGTGCAAGCGAGAGCGCGGAACGAGCGATAGAGAGGCACGATCGAACTAAGCGTTGTCTTATGACATTATCACGTAAAATTATCGTCCGTAAACCGACTTTACAGACAACCATTTTTTTTTAGTTTGAGAATAGAATTACTCGCTCAGAGAAATAGCTACCGGAACATCGTTTTAAGTGTCATTTTCATTATTTTTTGTACCTATTTAATTTGATTAAAATAAACTGCCCGTTGGCTCAGTTGATGATCCTTTTTTTACTTTTATTTGTGGCAGGCTAGTGTTTGACCACTATCTCACCTGATGGTAAGTGACGATGTGATCGAAGCTGGTAAACACACTAGACCTGGAATACGCAGGCTCAAACCAACCTTCTAAGCAAGGGGTATCAGATTAGATTCCCGACGGGCAATGGTTCCGGTCATCGAACTTAGTGTCAACATCTGACTAGTAGTTATTGATTTATCCTCAATAATGCGTATTTAATAATTTTATGTGATCAAGGTTCCGATAATAAAGCGGTGAAGTCGGTATTTTTAAGGTTTGCTTGCGTTTAAATTATTTATTTTAAATGTGAGAGAGATGGTATGTAGGTGCTTAGATATTAATTTTTCACCTGAAATAAAGACATTCCATTGTTATTTTTTAAATGGCGACCCAGTTGGCGCAGGACAGGTCTCCTCCCTCTGCGCCGTGGTCCTGGGATCGATTCCCGGCAGGGGCACAAATTCCTTCCCAAGGGATATTTCTGGTTCTGGGTGTACGGCACCCACGATTACTAGTCTTTGAACTTAGTGTGGGGCTGTGAGTGTGAATGCTTGTTTGTTTTTAAATTGACTTGTGTTTATTTCAGAGTATCCTAGAAACCGTGTGCCCGGTGGAATGGCGCGCGGCTCGCCGGAGACTTTGCTGCGTTCTGGTGTGCAGTAGCGACTCGTACGGGGAGGCAGCCAGAGCCGAGCTGCGGCAGATGGCGAGAGAGGCTCCCGACAGGCTCCACTATGCATACGTGTATACGCACAAACAGCCCGCGTTCGTGCAGGCGCTGGCTAATGGATCAGGTGACACTTATTTTATGAATGCTTAGCGTACTTTAGTTAAGTATCATGATAAATTTAGAAAGGGAAAATTATCACTTGAGGCGGGGTTTGATCCCGCGGCCATAGGGTGTCATCCTCTATTACTCTAACCGCTGAGCTACTCAAGCCCTGTCTGAAGCGACGAAACTATCCTTTCCTTATTATTAACGTCTTACGGGGACGTGTGACGTCATCTACCGAAACAGTTATTAGGAAATACTGCAATGTTAACAGCTGAAATGTTAATAATTGCAATTTTAGACTCGTTGGCATGGTGAGTACAGGCTTTATAATCATTCTAGATTATTGCCTGGGCCGGGCTCTGGGTGTAACTACAGGATGCATTGTCTGGTGTGGTAATTTCTAGGGGCCCAGTTTGGGCAACTGTGACTTTTCTCGACGAAAATGAGTTGTCCTTCATCAGGATCACTCAGACGTAGTCGCCCTCCGGTGCTGTCTCTGTGTGTGGGCCTACCGGCTCGGGTCTGCCCATCCGGGATCTCACGACCTTTCCTGGGCATGTGGTTGTTTGTCAATCCGGTAGTTTGCCTATCTTCTACAGTCTTGCCCTAGCGATCTTTGTTGCTTCCTTTGCTACGTTCTAGTGTATATTTGTGGCTCCTACGTTGCAGCCAGTGCGGCAGATAAAGCGAGCGATATCGTAGTTCTTTTATAAATTGCATACTGTAAACATGAAACTTATTCCAATCGAAATAAATTTAGAGCAAAATCCCACATTTATTTTTTCAGTTTTTACATATTTATTGTTTACTAGCTTCTTCTCGCGACTTCGTCCACGTAGTAGGTAAAAATTCTCATTTCATGTGTTAACCCCGATGATAACTCTGTATGCCAAATTTCATCCAAATCCGTACAGTAGTTTTGACGTGATTGAGCTGCAAATATCCATATAGAATTTCACATCTAATACTAAAAAATCTTTGTCCTGACATACTGATTCACTGACTGACTGACTTAGAGACAACGCACAGCCTAAGCCGCTGGTCGTAGACACTTGAAATTTGGAGGGTACATTTGTCTTAGTATGTGGAGGTGTACTAAGAAAGGATTTTTGGAAATTCTACCACGTATAGGGTTAAATGGGGTGAAAACTTTTGTATGAAAGTTCTTCGTTTTGAAACTTATAGAAAGACTGTTGGGTTTATATTATGGAAACTCCATAATATAAACCCAAGGAGTTTCTTATTAGACTTATATGTTTGCATTAGACAAACATCCCACTAATAAAACTTGTTGTTCACCAGGCGTAGACTCATCCAAAATGGAGCACCGCATCGTCATTATTTGGCGTCGCGAGGCTTCCCGCATCCAATACGAGTGGTTCAACGAAACGTGGCCCGTCTGCAAGCAGGCGGGGTGCGGGGCGGGGTGGGGAGGGGAGGAGGCGATGCGCTACCAAG
The DNA here is from genome assembly GCA_948107665.1 of Lomographa bimaculata. NCBI lineage: Eukaryota > Metazoa > Arthropoda > Insecta > Lepidoptera > Geometridae > Lomographa > Lomographa bimaculata. The sequence continues at coordinate 19,131,322 of OX403589.1, forward strand.
AGAGGTTGAACGATACCAAGCGGGCTCTGGAACAACTTCTCAAGCGGTTGTTGAAGCCAACCGAGGTCCTGCCATATGAGACTAGAGTACAGGTTAGTTGTACGTTGTTAACTACCTACTATGGTGGGAGTGGCGACACGGAGCCAAGAGTGTTTAAATTCAACCACAATCTACTGATCATGAGTTATCGGAACTGGCTAAGCTCTGCTGTGTGAGACTTGTGTACAGGTTACATAGTTAACAACAATCGGGGTGGGTAGGGAAGGAGATCACCTGGGTTATGTAGGGTAGTAGTAGGTGTGGTGCCGGCAGAAGTTGAATGAGACCACGAATGAGTAAGCGAGCGTTAAATCAACTACTCCAGCAGTTGTTGAAGCTGGCCAAGGTACTGTCTAATGAGACTCGTATATGTTAGTTGTAATTAAATATAAGTATAAGGGAGGGGAGGAGGTGACACTGTACCAAGAGATCAAACAACTGTTCAAGTGTTGACAACAATCATTGATTGATTGAAGTAGTATGAAACTGACCAACATGTTGCTTTATGGGATTCGTGTACAGCTAAGTTAACAATAATATGTGAGGTGAAAGAGACAACGAGCTCAAGTGGTCGCTGAAACTGATCGCTTTTTTTTTCACGGGGCAGCGCGTACACTGACGCGCTGGCGGTGGTGAGGTTGTATGATAATAAGCGGGCGCTCGAACATTTGCTCAAGTTTGTAGGAGCCGACCGTGCTATCGCATGAGACTTGTGTGTACATGTTAATATTTAAGCGGGGTAGGGTGGGGAGAATAAGAACGAAAACTCTACCAAAATCTCAAATTAATAGGGTTCATTTCCGGTCGTCCCAACACGGTCGTCCCCACTGGGTACGAGTGGGAAAAAAAAGTTTCGTTCGTCCCCAGTGGTGATAGTAGTTTTACAGTGTTACTTATAAAAATGTCGCTAAGCAATGCTTAGCCACCTCTTAGTTAAGCAGCTCTTAAGTCCATAATCAATGATTAACTTTTTTTCACTCATAAACATTAGTTAGGCTCTGCTTAGTTGAGAAACACACAGAGAATCGAAAATAATCGAAATGTACACGATCGCCACAGATTATAACCAAAATAGTCGACTAAAAGTGAAATTATACGAATACAGCTGTCAAAAATTTGGTTTTATTAATCTATATTGAAAAGAAAATCTAAGACAGGTGACATTCAGCGGTTGTCGAAGTAAACAATTTTGCGCCTTACGTAGAAAGTTTTGACACAAATATTATTGAAATATATCAGTCCCGCCATCTTGCCTCTTAGCAAGTTTAAACTAGGCAATGGCGGTGTTTAATTTTGACAACTATTTAAGCATTACTTAACGCTAAATCGCGTTTATGAGTGAAATGTTTGTTAAACTGTAGCTAAGCAATTGATTAAAAATTAAGAGGGGTTTATAAGTAAGACTGTTAGTGTTTAGTCGAAAGAGAGAATGGCATTTCCGACTGTGTAAAAAAAATCTACTTGTAATGTGAATGGTAGATTATTAAACGTTAATAGTTCTTGAACGTTCTCGAGTCTCGGCAAAATCATACAAAGTTGAGAAACGTGATTTTCTTTTTCATTACAAAACTACAATAGAAATTCAAGTAAAGTTTCTATCACTTTACCGGGAACGACTTCTCGACTGGGATCGGTCCACGACACTCTTATTTGAATTTGACCGGTGAATAGGACCAGTTTTATAAAATACCTCCTTAGCTCCTTTTTTTTTTTTTTTTGTGACAGGCTAGTGTTTGACCTCTATCTCACCTGATGGTAAGTGACGATGTGATCGAAGCTGGTAAACACACTAGACCTGGAATACGCAGGCTCTCAGGGATAACTGCCGGAACACCGTATTTGGCTTGGCGGCAGACTTTCAACTTGATGGTGGTAAGCTACTTTGGTAGCAAGCCAGGCGAGCAACTCGCAAAATGCTCTACCACCTCTCAAATGTCACCTGATTAGCACCACCCGGGGACCACGTGTAGGGAGTCAGACTTAAGGGGTATCCTCATACGGACGTGGGTGACTCAGCCCCCTAAAAGTAGCGGAGTGTGGTTTTGGGGTGCTAGCGGAGCCTAGTACAAAGTAATACTTCAACAAGGTGTGTGTGCGTGCAGGAGCTGGTGGACGAGAGCGCGGGCGGCGCGGTGTGGCGCGGCGCGGCGCGGCTGTGCGAGTGGGCGGCGCGGGCGGCGCTGGCGCTGCGCGGCGCGCGCGCGCTGCCGGCGCTCTCCGCGCTCGCCACCGCCGCGCTCGTCGTCGCCGCCGGCTACCTCATGGCCTACCTCATGTAACTACGGAACTAGCCTCTTACATCTGTTACGCTGAACCACTGACTCTGTTACATGTGTTACGTGGAACCACTGACTCTGTTACATGTGTTACACTGAACCACTGACCCTCTTACATGTGTTACGTAGAACCACTGACTCTGTTACTTGTGTTACGTAGAACCACTGACCCTCTTACATGTGTTACGTAGAACCACTGACTCTGTTACTTGTGTTACGTAGCACCACTGACTCTGTTACTTGTGTTACATAGAACCACTGACCCTCTTACATGTGTTACGTAGAACCACTGACTTTGTTACTTGTGTTACGTAGAACCTCTGACTCTTGACACGAGAACTGTAACACTCTTGTAACATGAACCACCGTCTCACTAAAACTTATACACTCATATTGTACATTACAAACTTTATGTCATATGTTCACTGAACCATCAATTATTAACAAATATTTGCATATATTGTAACTTGAACTAACAATTTTAAACTGTCTTACTACACTACACTTATTGCGCAAAACTTACGTGTGTAACATTGAACCACCCATTACGAAAATACAGCTCTCACATTGTAACATTGGACCACCGTTTCCGAAACTATTGCACTCGCCACCAAACCATCGACCCTAGAAACTTACTCATACGTTATTATAACAGAAAACTACTAACTCCAAAACTATTCCAAAGACTGACATTGTAATACTGAACCACTGTCTCTTTGAAACTACACATATTGTAAATTATAAGGATCTTATGTATTTAACACTGTACCACCCACTACAAAACTGTGACACTCACATTGTAACGATGTACCACTGCCTCTCAGAAAGTAACCTACGCTTGCTGTAACACTGAACCATTTCATACCCTTATATTCTTCACTACGATCATACAGCAAAAGACCTCACTGCTAGCCACTAATAACTGTACGATCCGTTAAAAGTTATAACAATCAATATTCAAAAATTAATTTATTTTTAGACGCATCGAAGAAGAAGCTGTTCAGCGTCAAAAAGAAGAGAGAAAAAAACTGAACAACGCGAAGAAGAATAACAACGAACCACAGCCGGAGATGAGACTCCACGAACTGCGCGCTGAGAAATATAACGGACTTGTTAGGTAAGGGAAACAGTATAAGTAACGGCTATGTGAGCTGATTGACTGAATTTGCGAATTTGGCAAATAAAGTCATTAACTTTCATGAGTGCCTTTATGGGGCCCATGTGAATAAACAATATTGATTTATTTAATATCGTCTCTGTAGCTATTAATACTGTTCGCGTGATCTAATATTAAATTAGTATTTTTATCAATTTATATATAAGCACTAGCTGTACCCGGCATTCGTTGCAATGCCAAATTTAGAAAAAGTGTTTTACCTCACGTTTATGGTCGCCTAGTACTTTAATACGATACTTAAAACATTTTGGATATTGTTCGTACAAAAATAGTAAAATCACGATTAAAAAGATGAGGTTGCCCCCACCCTCCCCTAGGAGGATGAAAAACACTTTACGACCTGCCAGATATACAAAAAAATCATTAAAATCGGTCGAGCCGTTTCGGAGGAATTCGACCACAAACACTGTGACACGAGATTTTTATATATTCGAAGATCAATAGAAAATAGTTTTATTAAAGCTAATTATTTGTTACAGATTGTTGAAGCCGGGGTGTCGAACGATAGTCCTCCTCGTCGATATGCAGAGCCGCGTGATGCTGCTATCGAAGTTCCACAAGATCGTGTGGCCTTACCGCAAGTCAGTACTTACATCGATTTTGTTTATATAGCATTAGCCATACTAGGCACGGCGGCGTCCCCGTAAGACGTTATAAGGAAAGAATAATTTAGTCGCTCAAGGCAGGGCTTCAGTAGTTCAGCGGCTAGAGCAATATAGCATGACACCCTAAGGCCGCGGGTTCAAACCCCGGCTCAAGCGATAATTTTTCCTTTCTAAATTTATCAATATAGTACTTACATCCTTTACATTTATAACTGGGATTGTTCGAATTGATGCGACGTCGATACGACAGTCGATCGGTTGAAAGTTCAGTCCATTCGGTGGTGCATAAGAAAAGAAAATCATTCGATTTCTACGTTGTTGGTGTAACGATAATTGATACCCGGAATAGACCCCTGACTTCAGTTTACAATCTATGGACCAAGAAATTTAGGGCAAATTTAAAAACAAAACAAAAAAACGTATTCACACTCACATTCCCGCACTAAGTTCAAAGACTTGTATCGTGGGTGCCGGAAACATTCACATCACACACACATTACACCCAGAACCAGAAGCACAAATATTTGCACCCTTGGGAAGGAATTTGTGCTCCTGCCGGGAATCGAACCCAGGACCCACGGCGCAGAGGGCAGACCGGTGCGCCAACTGGGTCGTCGATATATTGTAACGTAATAAAGATGGACAAAATAACCTTATTTTTCAGGTTATATTTGGAATAAAATAAAAATGTAATGCGTTTTTTATTATAAGCTTGTTTTTGTTCATATCTCCTGACTTTGAATAGTTTTGAATTAAAAGTCGGGGGGGTCAAATCGGGTGATCTAGCCGGGCCAGTGCTGCAATAGTTCTCCATGTTCCAGGAACAAAACCCTCCTGTTCGCATACCTGATGGTAGAGCGGAACATCTCGTGGTTCCGGCGCGTGCTGCAGCTGTCCCTGGGAGGCGGCGAGCTGCAGCTCAACGCGCGGAACTGTGTCGGGACCGTGCTCGCGCTCAACCCGCACCGGAAGTACTTCTGTATCTACCACGCCAAGCACCCCGAGTGTGCCAAGCCGCACAAGGTAACTACGGCTGCCCTGGGAGCTGCGAGCTGCAGCTCAACGCGCGGAACTGTGTCGGGACCGTGCTCGCGCTCAACCCGCACCGGAAGTACTTCTGTATCTACCACGCCAAGCACCCCGAGTGTGCCAAGCCGCACAAGGTAACTACGGCTGCCCTGGGAGCTGCGAGCTGCAGCTCAACGCGCGGAACTGTGTCGGGACCGTGCTCGCGCTCAACCCGCACCGGAAGTACTTCTGTATCTACCACGCCAAGCACCCCGAGTGTGCCAAGCCGCACAAGGTAACTACGGCTGCCCTGGGAGCTGCGAGCTGCAGCTCAACGCGCGGAACTGTGTCGGGACCGTGCTCGCGCTCAACCCGCACCGGAAGTACTTCTGTATCTACCACGCCAAGCACCCCGAGTGTGCCAAGCCGCACAAGGTAACTACGGCTGCCCTGGGAGCTGCGAGCTGCAGCTCAACGCGCGGAACTGTGTCGGGACCGTGCTCGCGCTCAACCCGCACCGGAAGTACTTCTGTATCTACCACGCCAAGCACCCCGAGTGTGCCAAGCCGCACAAGGTAACTACGGCTGCCCTGGGAGCTGCGAGCTGCAGCTCAACGCGCGGAACTGTGTCGGGACCGTGCTCGCGCTCAACCCGCACCGGAAGTACTTCTGTATCTACCACGCCAAGCACCCCGAGTGTGCCAAGCCGCACAAGGTAACTACGGCTGCCCTGGGAGCTGCGAGCTGCAGCTCAACGCGCGGAACTGTGTCGGGACCGTGCTCGCGCTCAACCCGCACCGGAAGTACTTCTGTATCTACCACGCCAAGCACCCCGAGTGTGCCAAGCCGCACAAGGTAACTACGGCTGCCCTGGGAGCTGCGAGCTGCAGCTCAACGCGCGGAACTGTGTCGGGACCGTGCTCGCGCTCAACCCGCACCGGAAGTACTTCTGTATCTACCACGCCAAGCACCCCGAGTGTGCCAAGCCGCACAAGGTAACTACGGCTGCCCTGGGAGCTGCGAGCTGCAGCTCAACGCGCGGAACTGTGTCGGGACCGTGCTCGCGCTCAACCCGCACCGGAAGTACTTCTGTATCTACCACGCCAAGCACCCCGAGTGTGCCAAGCCGCACAAGGTAACTACGGCTGCCCTGGGAGCTGCGAGCTGCAGCTCAACGCGCGGAACTGTGTCGGGACCGTGCTCGCGCTCAACCCGCACCGGAAGTACTTCTGTATCTACCACGCCAAGCACCCCGAGTGTGCCAAGCCGCACAAGGTAACTACGGCTGCCCTGGGAGCTGCGAGCTGCAGCTCAACGCGCGGAACTGTGTCGGGACCGTGCTCGCGCTCAACCCGCACCGGAAGTACTTCTGTATCTACCACGCCAAGCACCCCGAGTGTGCCAAGCCGCACAAGGTAACTACGGCTGCCCTGGGAGCTGCGAGCTGCAGCTCAACGCGCGGAACTGTGTCGGGACCGTGCTCGCGCTCAACCCGCACCGGAAGTACTTCTGTATCTACCACGCCAAGCACCCCGAGTGTGCCAAGCCGCACAAGGTAACTACGGCTGCCCTGGGAGCTGCGAGCTGCAGCTCAACGCGCGGAACTGTGTCGGGACCGTGCTCGCGCTCAACCCGCACCGGAAGTACTTCTGTATCTACCACGCCAAGCACCCCGAGTGTGCCAAGCCGCACAAGGTAACTACGGCTGCCCTGGGAGCTGCGAGCTGCAGCTCAACGCGCGGAACTGTGTCGGGACCGTGCTCGCGCTCAACCCGCACCGGAAGTACTTCTGTATCTACCACGCCAAGCACCCCGAGTGTGCCAAGCCGCACAAGGTAACTACGGCTGCCCTGGGAGCTGCGAGCTGCAGCTCAACGCGCGGAACTGTGTCGGGACCGTGCTCGCGCTCAACCCGCACCGGAAGTACTTCTGTATCTACCACGCCAAGCACCCCGAGTGTGCCAAGCCGCACAAGGTAACTACGGCTGCCCTGGGAGCTGCGAGCTGCAGCTCAACGCGCGGAACTGTGTCGGGACCGTGCTCGCGCTCAACCCGCACCGGAAGTACTTCTGTATCTACCACGCCAAGCACCCCGAGTGTGCCAAGCCGCACAAGGTAACTACGGCTGCCCTGGGAGCTGCGAGCTGCAGCTCAACGCGCGGAACTGTGTCGGGACCGTGCTCGCGCTCAACCCGCACCGGAAGTACTTCTGTATCTACCACGCCAAGCACCCCGAGTGTGCCAAGCCGCACAAGGTAACTACGGCTGCCCTGGGAGCTGCGAGCTGCAGCTCAACGCGCGGAACTGTGTCGGGACCGTGCTCGCGCTCAACCCGCACCGGAAGTACTTCTGTATCTACCACGCCAAGCACCCCGAGTGTGCCAAGCCGCACAAGGTAACTACGGCTGCCCTGGGAGCTGCGAGCTGCAGCTCAACGCGCGGAACTGTGTCGGGACCGTGCTCGCGCTCAACCCGCACCGGAAGTACTTCTGTATCTACCACGCCAAGCACCCCGAGTGTGCCAAGCCGCACAAGGTAACTACGGCTGCCCTGGGAGCTGCGAGCTGCAGCTCAACGCGCGGAACTGTGTCGGGACCGTGCTCGCGCTCAACCCGCACCGGAAGTACTTCTGTATCTACCACGCCAAGCACCCCGAGTGTGCCAAGCCGCACAAGGTAACTACGGCTGCCCTGGGAGCTGCGAGCTGCAGCTCAACGCGCGGAACTGTGTCGGGACCGTGCTCGCGCTCAACCCGCACCGGAAGTACTTCTGTATCTACCACGCCAAGCACCCCGAGTGTGCCAAGCCGCACAAGGTAACTACGGCTGCCCTGGGAGCTGCGAGCTGCAGCTCAACGCGCGGAACTGTGTCGGGACCGTGCTCGCGCTCAACCCGCACCGGAAGTACTTCTGTATCTACCACGCCAAGCACCCCGAGTGTGCCAAGCCGCACAAGGTAACTACGGCTGCCCTGGGAGCTGCGAGCTGCAGCTCAACGCGCGGAACTGTGTCGGGACCGTGCTCGCGCTCAACCCGCACCGGAAGTACTTCTGTATCTACCACGCCAAGCACCCCGAGTGTGCCAAGCCGCACAAGGTAACTACGGCTGCCCTGGGAGCTGCGAGCTGCAGCTCAACGCGCGGAACTGTGTCGGGACCGTGCTCGCGCTCAACCCGCACCGGAAGTACTTCTGTATCTACCACGCCAAGCACCCCGAGTGTGCCAAGCCGCACAAGGTAACTACGGCTGCCCTGGGAGCTGCGAGCTGCAGCTCAACGCGCGGAACTGTGTCGGGACCGTGCTCGCGCTCAACCCGCACCGGAAGTACTTCTGTATCTACCACGCCAAGCACCCCGAGTGTGCCAAGCCGCACAAGGTAACTACGGCTGCCCTGGGAGCTGCGAGCTGCAGCTCAACGCGCGGAACTGTGTCGGGACCGTGCTCGCGCTCAACCCGCACCGGAAGTACTTCTGTATCTACCACGCCAAGCACCCCGAGTGTGCCAAGCCGCACAAGGTAACTACGGCTGCCCTGGGAGCTGCGAGCTGCAGCTCAACGCGCGGAACTGTGTCGGGACCGTGCTCGCGCTCAACCCGCACCGGAAGTACTTCTGTATCTACCACGCCAAGCACCCCGAGTGTGCCAAGCCGCACAAGGTAACTACGGCTGCCCTGGGAGCTGCGAGCTGCAGCTCAACGCGCGGAACTGTGTCGGGACCGTGCTCGCGCTCAACCCGCACCGGAAGTACTTCTGTATCTACCACGCCAAGCACCCCGAGTGTGCCAAGCCGCACAAGGTAACTACGGCTGCCCTGGGAGCTGCGAGCTGCAGCTCAACGCGCGGAACTGTGTCGGGACCGTGCTCGCGCTCAACCCGCACCGGAAGTACTTCTGTATCTACCACGCCAAGCACCCCGAGTGTGCCAAGCCGCACAAGGTAACTACGGCTGCCCTGGGAGCTGCGAGCTGCAGCTCAACGCGCGGAACTGTGTCGGGACCGTGCTCGCGCTCAACCCGCACCGGAAGTACTTCTGTATCTACCACGCCAAGCACCCCGAGTGTGCCAAGCCGCACAAGGTAACTACGGCTGCCCTGGGAGCTGCGAGCTGCAGCTCAACGCGCGGAACTGTGTCGGGACCGTGCTCGCGCTCAACCCGCACCGGAAGTACTTCTGTATCTACCACGCCAAGCACCCCGAGTGTGCCAAGCCGCACAAGGTAACTACGGCTGCCCTGGGAGCTGCGAGCTGCAGCTCAACGCGCGGAACTGTGTCGGGACCGTGCTCGCGCTCAACCCGCACCGGAAGTACTTCTGTATCTACCACGCCAAGCACCCCGAGTGTGCCAAGCCGCACAAGGTAACTACGGCTGCCCTGGGAGCTGCGAGCTGCAGCTCAACGCGCGGAACTGTGTCGGGACCGTGCTCGCGCTCAACCCGCACCGGAAGTACTTCTGTATCTACCACGCCAAGCACCCCGAGTGTGCCAAGCCGCACAAGGTAACTACGGCTGCCCTGGGAGCTGCGAGCTGCAGCTCAACGCGCGGAACTGTGTCGGGACCGTGCTCGCGCTCAACCCGCACCGGAAGTACTTCTGTATCTACCACGCCAAGCACCCCGAGTGTGCCAAGCCGCACAAGGTAACTACGGCTGCCCTGGGAGCTGCGAGCTGCAGCTCAACGCGCGGAACTGTGTCGGGACCGTGCTCGCGCTCAACCCGCACCGGAAGTACTTCTGTATCTACCACGCCAAGCACCCCGAGTGTGCCAAGCCGCACAAGGTAACTACGGCTGCCCTGGGAGCTGCGAGCTGCAGCTCAACGCGCGGAACTGTGTCGGGACCGTGCTCGCGCTCAACCCGCACCGGAAGTACTTCTGTATCTACCACGCCAAGCACCCCGAGTGTGCCAAGCCGCACAAGGTAACTACGGCTGCCCTGGGAGCTGCGAGCTGCAGCTCAACGCGCGGAACTGTGTCGGGACCGTGCTCGCGCTCAACCCGCACCGGAAGTACTTCTGTATCTACCACGCCAAGCACCCCGAGTGTGCCAAGCCGCACAAGGTAACTACGGCTGCCCTGGGAGCTGCGAGCTGCAGCTCAACGCGCGGAACTGTGTCGGGACCGTGCTCGCGCTCAACCCGCACCGGAAGTACTTCTGTATCTACCACGCCAAGCACCCCGAGTGTGCCAAGCCGCACAAGGTAACTACGGCTGCCCTGGGAGCTGCGAGCTGCAGCTCAACGCGCGGAACTGTGTCGGGACCGTGCTCGCGCTCAACCCGCACCGGAAGTACTTCTGTATCTACCACGCCAAGCACCCCGAGTGTGCCAAGCCGCACAAGGTAACTACGGCTGCCCTGGGAGCTGCGAGCTGCAGCTCAACGCGCGGAACTGTGTCGGGACCGTGCTCGCGCTCAACCCGCACCGGAAGTACTTCTGTATCTACCACGCCAAGCACCCCGAGTGTGCCAAGCCGCACAAGGTAACTACGGCTGCCCTGGGAGCTGCGAGCTGCAGCTCAACGCGCGGAACTGTGTCGGGACCGTGCTCGCGCTCAACCCGCACCGGAAGTACTTCTGTATCTACCACGCCAAGCACCCCGAGTGTGCCAAGCCGCACAAGGTAACTACGGCTGCCCTGGGAGCTGCGAGCTGCAGCTCAACGCGCGGAACTGTGTCGGGACCGTGCTCGCGCTCAACCCGCACCGGAAGTACTTCTGTATCTACCACGCCAAGCACCCCGAGTGTGCCAAGCCGCACAAGGTAACTACGGCTGCCCTGGGAGCTGCGAGCTGCAGCTCAACGCGCGGAACTGTGTCGGGACCGTGCTCGCGCTCAACCCGCACCGGAAGTACTTCTGTATCTACCACGCCAAGCACCCCGAGTGTGCCAAGCCGCACAAGGTAACTACGGCTGCCCTGGGAGCTGCGAGCTGCAGCTCAACGCGCGGAACTGTGTCGGGACTGTGCGAGATCTCTAAGTTGTATGTAACTCTAGTTGACTTGGGTAGTTCAGCACTTTGTCCGTCCGTCCGTCTGTCTGAAGTATCTAGCGTCTAAACCATATTAGCAAATGACTTCAAATTCTCATAGAATATGTAAAACTACGGCCCAAAGTTAGAAAGGACATTTAAAATTATATGAATTAAAATATTAAGGGGGCTCCCATACATGTAAGTGGAGAGCAAAATATTTTTTATTTTTTTATCTACCCTTGTGGGGTATCGATGAAAAGGGCCTAAAAAGAAGAGTACGGAACCGGTTTTAAAAAATCTATGTAAAAAAATAACAATTTTGGTAGGCCACCAAAGTCACTGTTTTTAGATCCATTTTGTCCCGGGATCTATCTCAAAAACGGCATCTCAATGAGCGCTGAAACTTACGTATAATTTCCGTTATATCCTGTACTTGAACAACAAATACAGAAATCGAACAATTATTATATAGAAAAAAAGTTATAAGCAATTAACCTCAAAAGTTATTCTCCAAGGGACAAAATGTAGGAGCGAGATCTCAGTTCAGCGCGAACGACTTGCTATGTTGTATGGATCAGGTTCGCTGTACCTGAATCGGTGTTTATCGCACAGCTAGTAAAGCGCTGCGTGCTAAAATGTATATTCATCTGTTTCGGTCGCGTAATCTTTTGTCTTTTGGTGAAGTAAGCCCGGCGGGAGAGCTCATGTACTTATATTTGCACCCGTAAAGTATGCAGAGTACTTTTAATATGATATATGTTTGTCTGTTTGTAGCGCATGTCTCGCATGACGCGGTCGTTGGGCGCGGGCGCGGCAGACCCCGAGGCGGGTGCGTTTATCGGGTTCACCACTTCTCCGGATTCCAGCGCCGACGAGGGGCCCGGCCCAGACCCGCCCGTACTCCTGCAAGGTAGATGTCTCGCTTTGTACTCACCGTCTCGCTTTGTACTCACTGTCTCACTTTGTACTCCCTGACTCACTTTGTACTCATTGTCTCACTTAATTCTCATTGTATTACATGTACAGTTGCTGCATTAACATGTAGAAATCTTCAAATTTACTAATGTATCTAACTACTAATCTAAACATAATTTGAGCATAACGTTGAATTCGCAATGATTTTTTATTTTTGTGATGTGATGAAGCAAGTTACGTATTCGACCACGTCGTCACTTACCATGAAATGAAATAATGGTCAAACGTTTCCCTATAAAGAATAATAATTAAACGCAAGCAAAGCTTAATAACCGACTTCACCGCTTATACTTTAGTTTTGGCTTGATCGATTTCTATAAAATGTATATGGAACCATCTCAATCTATCAAACAAAAAACAACATCAAAATCGATTCATAATTGGCGGAGACATCGCGTAACATAAATACGAAAAAAAAAACACAGTCGAATTGAGAACCTCCTTTTTTGAAGTCGGTTGAAAAAGGAAGAAGTCATAAATGCGAAGTAATTAAAAAACCCGCAAACATTCTAGAATTACCACTGGGAAAGTTCAAAACAGTAATTAAACGGGCATTAATTTAGAAAGCTTATTATAAAACGATTGACTTCATTAATGACAAGGATGCATGGAGGCAAACTGCACAAGCGCTTTCTAGCGACTACATAATATAGATATACCTAGGTTAATATAATTATGTATTAGTGTTTAATAATGTTTTTTTAATAAAATGCATCAAAAAAAATGCGCCGCCGAGTTTCTTGCCAGGTTCTTCTCGAGATGGCTGTGATTTTGCGAATCTGGCAGTAGAGTCATTAACTTTCATGAGTGCCTCTTTGGAGCCCATGTGAATAAACGATTTTGATTTTGATCTCCACCTCGAATGTTCCCAGAAATTCTTAGCAAACGTTGATACTGATATTTTCCATCAACAGAGAACCTTCTGGACGGGCTCGAGAACTGGCTCGACCGTTTGTTCGAGGGCAGCACTCACCGCTACTACATCAACTACTGGCCCGATATGACTACTAAGTGAGTGCGGCAATGGTCACCTAACTTCACGTTCTTCCGTTACGGGCAGCTAGCCCCCAGCACTTATCCCGCTGGATTATGGTCTGTAATCGTTTGGCAGAGTTTATTTGGTTTTGGACAAGGTTCTTTGTTTTTAGCTTTCAATTTACTTATATTGTTATACCCCGCTTTAAATGTGTAAAATATGTGCCGACGAAAATGTTACGGGGTGTAATATAAACAGAGGAAAAGTATGGAAACGCTTTCACACTCACAGCCCCACACTGAGTTCGATGATTTCGTGGATGCCAGAAACATTCACATCACACACAATCACTACCCAAAACAAGAAACACAAACTTCCATTGGGGAGAAAGCTTGTGTTTTTTTATGCCTGATATGCAAGCATTTGATCGCAATGTCACCTTGTGTTTCCACCGGGAATCGAACCCGATACCCGCTGCTTAGAAGGCGAACGCGCACCAAACCAACGAATAGCATTATGATCACGAAACATCGACTTGAAGTTGTTAAATACTTCCGTTAACCAAATATTAATGTATTGTTTTAATGTAATAATTCGTAGCTTATGGAACTTGTCCGAAACTAGATTTACTTCTGGTGTGCAAAATTTGTTTGGTATTTATGTAAAACTTCGAAGAAAACTAGATAATGAGAACCAATTGAAATTGTGTCTTAGAACCTATTCTCCTGTTAAATTTATTAAATGTAAAATGTTACTTTTAATGTCCTCCAAAGCTTGACGGTTCTGAATTATTGTTATATATGTCACAGTTAAAATGAGTTTAGAACGCGTTTTCACTAGGTAAGTAGTTTTTAGTGGATGAACTAGTAGTTAATCGTAGAATTTCTAAGTTATTCGTTGATTTACTGATATTCATGTTTTAAATTTATTTATTTATTCATAAGTGGAACATCAATCAAAGGCCAAGGTTAGCAGCTGACTGGTTTATTTCATAAATGCATAGCACTACCTACATTATACAATATTATGTGTGACTACCTAACATCTTTCCCCTCTTTAAACTAGATTTAATTCAAAGCTAAATATCCTAAATATAACACTTCAACTAGGAGTATAATTACGCGGTATGTTATCCTACTAATCTTAAATTAACAAAAGAAATACTTATCGATACTTATCACTAGTACTATATAAATAAGAAACTTATTATTTATAAATGTACAACTGAAACCACAACATTCAGAAGTTTACTCTTTCGCTATCTCTTAACAGTTTGGTGCGGTTGTAAGCCCTTATAGTACGGGCGGTCGCATCCGGGGGCGGAGGCGTCGGGGCGCACTCCTTGGGTGCGGTCACCCCTGGCAGAGTATGATCTATCGGTTCAGCTCTTTCTACCTCCTCCGACGTCTCCTCAGCCCTCGCGTCTTCAAATGTGTCGTCGGCATCGCTATTAGGGCGCAGGGAATTAACTTCCCTCGTGGAGGCATTCCAGTTCGGTTTCGATAAAGAAAACCTATTCTTTCGGGAGAGTGGTATCACCTGATCTTTATGTCTACGCCATTCCAAACCATTACCGACATTGACTTTATACGAAACTGGACCGGTTTGTTTTACTACCGTGCCTTCGACCCATTTTTGCGCTTTATCTGAGTACGCACGGGCGAGCACCGGCTCACCAACCTCCATCTCCCGACCCTGGCCAGGTTTGTGAGCTCGCTGCCGGTCCTGCGCGGCGCGTACGACGGCCGCCACATCCGGCCGCAGCGCGTCGAGGCGGCCGCGCAGGCGACGCCCCATCAGCGCCACGGCCGGCGAAACGTTCGTAGTCGCGTGCTCTACATTCCTATAGTTAAATAAAAATTTGCTCAATGCTTGTTGCACATTCTCACCTTCGTGTAACGCCCTTTTAATAGCTTTCTTTACTGTTTTGACCGCGTTCTCGGCCGCTCCGTTTCCCTGCGGCCTATACGGTGCCGACGTCACATGTTTTATACAATTTTTACGACAGTAGTCCTTAAATTCTACGGAGAGGAAGGGCGGGCCATTGTCGGTCACCAACTGGAGGGGTAGCCCGAAGCGTGAAAATATCGATCTCAACATTGCTATTGTCGATTCTGCGTCAGTACGATTCATTGCCACGGCTTCTATCCATTTCGAATGTGCGTCTACTAATATACAATACTTTTTACCTCCACACTCTGCGAAGTCGGCGTGAATTCTTTGCCACGGGTTTAATGGAAATTCCCAGGGGTGCAGGGGGGCTCGTGGCGGCGCGTCACGGACGGCGCAGCACGCCGCACACGACCGACACACGTTTTCTATGTCCCGGTCTAAAGTCGGCCAGTACACATAGCTCCGAGATAAGTTTTTCATTTTATTCACGCCTAGATGACCTTCATGAATTTCCACTAAAACCCGATCGCGAAGAGGTGGGGGTATAACAACTCGATATTTATAAATGAGACAACCTAAATCGATGAGAATCTCCTGTCTCCTCATATAATACGGTTTGATTTCCTCCTCGCAGCTGGTCTCCGACGACGGCCACCCAAACATCACATAACCTTGGACCTTAATTAGGATCTTATCTTTTGCAGTTGCCTCGCTGATTTCTTTAAAATCCACTGGCATATCGTTTCTCACTAAATTAACATAAGTAATACATGTATTATTGGACGAAGGGAGGCGACGCTCGCCTGGTAGCGGCAAACGAGAAAGTGCATCAGCCGGCCCGTTCTGTCTCGGTCGCACGAACTCCACTGCAAAGTCGTAAGCGGCCAATCGAGCCGCCCACCTCTGGAGCCGGCTCGCCGCCGTTTGCGGAATTCCACCCTTTTCCCCGAAAATAAAACTCAAAGGCTGGTGATCCGTTCGAAGTACGAATCGCCGACCATATAAATATTGGTGGTGTTTCGTTATCCCAAAAAAAATAGCAAGCGCTTCCTTATCTAGTTGGCTATAATTGCGCTCTGCTGAGTTAAGCGTGCGTGAAACACAACTGACCGGCCGCTCGCTGCCGTCCGGGTACACATGCGAGAGGATCGCGCCAAGACCGTACGCCGAGCTGTCCACCGCCAGCACGAGCGGTCGCCCCTCTTCGTAGTGAGCGAGTACCTTGTCGCTTGATAAAATCTGTCTAGCTTCATTAAACGTATGATCGCAAACAGAGTCCCATTTCCAAGTCGCGCCTTTCTTTAGCAATTCGTGTAATGGATGTAATAAAATACTTAGATTAGGAATGAATTTACCATAATAATTTAACATACCGAGAAAACTTTTAAGCTGCGTCACGTCCGCCGGGCGCGGTGCGTTGAAAATAGCCTCTAGTTTTTTCGGATCGGGATGTAACCCACTTTTATCTATCACAAAGCCCAGATATTTGACACTTTTCTGTAAAAATGAGCATTTACTTAATTTAACAGTAAAACCCATATCGCGTAACCGTTCCAATACCGCTTTCAAATTAGCTAAATGGCTTTGGCGCGATTGTCCCGTCACGCAAATATCGTCCAAAAATACGACTGTGTTCGGTATACCTTTCAACGTCTCTTCCATAATTTTCTGGAATTTCTCGGGAATACAGGACAATCCAAATGGTGTACGACGGTAAGCGAACGTACCAAGGTGCGTGGTGATAGCCGTGAAGGGTTGGGAGTCCTCCGAGAGCAATAATTGCTGGTAACTATTTTTTAAATCGATTTTTGAGTACTCCTCCCCCCCACTTAGCGTAGCAAACAACTCTTCGATACGCGGTAGAGGGTACGGATCTCGTTTTAGCTTAGGATTAATAGTAATTTTGTAATCCCCACAGATTCTAATATCCCCGTTCTCTTTAATCACCGGCACGATTGGTGTCCCGTATTCCGAAGAATCGAGTCGATAGATAGTGCCCTCGCGCTCGAGCCGCTCCAACTCGGCTTCCACCCGCGCCCGCAGCGCGAGCGGCACCGGCCGCGCGCGCACATATACCGGCGACTCGTCCCTAAGCTGTAGTCGAACGGTCCGCTTACCTGTTCCTAACTTGTCTGTAAACACTTGCGGAAATTCAGTAATTAGTCGGTTCACTAATGGATCGTCATCGTCTTGCGCCTCGACCTTATCCTGAATCTCATTTAATTCGATCACGATATTATTAATTTTTAGGGCACGAAACCACTCTCTGCCCAACAGAGGTCGTCCTCCGTTACGGATCACGTGCAGTTCACAGTCGTGAGCCCTGACGTCATCGAGCACTATATCGACCAATATCGACCCTAACGACTCCATACGTGAACCGACGTAACTGCGCAAATTTAAATTGTCAGGTTTAATAGCTTTGTGAGAGAAATTACTTTTATAAAAAGTCTCGTTGATGGTCGAGATTCTACTACCGGTATCGACTTCGAATTCGATCGGTTTCCTATCTACTTCCAAAGTGATCATATATGGTTTGTCACCCGTACCGTCCACTCGAATGTTATAGAAGTCCTCGCCCGCGTCGTCGTCGTCATCACTCACGTAATTATGCCGGCCACTCTCACGGTTCCTAGACCGCACCGCTTTACACATTACCTTCAAGTGCCCACGGATACCGCACTCATCACAATTATAGCGCGCGTACCGGCACCTGTCCGCCCGATGCGGCTTGCCGCACCGCCAGCAGCCGGTGCGCAGCGCGGCCGCCGTCGCGGCGCCGCCGCTGTCGTCCCGCAGCCCCGGGCGCGCCGCCGCCGTCGCGCGCCCTCCGCCGCTGTAGCCGGCTCGGCCGCCGGAGCGCCGCGCGCTCGCCTGGTGCAGGCCCTCGCCCGCGCTCCCGGTGCTCCCGCCGCCTGCGTCACTTGCACCCGGGGCGGCCGCGGCGCCGCTTATTTCGGCATGCCGTTCGGCCGCTTCCAGCGCCAGGGCCAGCTCCACCGCCTCCTTATATTTGATGTTTCTCTCCGCGAAAATACGTGATCGCATGGCTTCGTTGACTAAGCCGGACACGAATTGGTCGCGCAGATTCTCCTCTAACGTAGCACCGAAATTGCAAGTGGTCGCGAGGTGTTTGAGACTTTGTAAATATGTCGTCAGTGATTCGCCGCCATGTTGTCTTCGCAAGCGAAATACGTGCCGCTCGGCGATCTCGGACCGCTGGGGCTCCAAGTGATCCGACACGAGTTGCACCAATTCCTCGAAAGTTTTTGATTCCGGATGTGCCGGCGAACACAAATCACACATTAGAGAATATGTCGTTTCACCGACCACCGTAATTAATAACGACACGCATAGCTCCGCTTTGATTTCGTTCAACAAAATATATTGTTTTACGCGACGAATATACGCGGGCCACTGCTTAGAACTCAAGTCGAACGGTTCTAGTTTCCCGATAGGCATTGTAAACAGTTAATAACTTGATATAAAGTCACTAAAACACACGTGAAATCGCCTCGTCGCCAATGGAACATCAATCAAAGGCCAAGGTTAGCAGCTGACTGGTTTATTTCATAAATGCATAGCACTACCTACATTATACAATATTATGTGTGACTACCTAACAATAAGGACCAACAGCCGAAGCTAATTACTGGTCCTCACGGCTAGAAACACGTAGAAAATGTCGACTTACTTTGTAGTCGACTAGTTTCGAACAAATTATTTGTCCTTCATCAGGATGAGTCAGACGCGCGATACGCAGAGGCGAGCGGCTCGGGCCTCGGCGCGTGACTGAAGGACAACAAATTTGTCCGAAACTAGTCGACTACAAAGTAAGTCGACATTTTCTACGTGTTACTAGCAGTCCTCGCGACTTCTTCCGCGTGATTATTGGACTTTTAGTAAGGATCCCTAATTTTATTGAAAATATAATATAGCCTTATAGCCTTCCTCGATAAATGTACTATCCAACACTGAAAGAATTTTTCAAACTGGACTAGCGGTTCCTGAGATTAGCGCGTTCTAACAATCAAACTCTTCAGCTTTATAATGTTATATTATTACTAGTTTTTTGGGTGGGTGGCGCGGTCCGCGAGCGGCCCGCGCAGGTGGGTGGTAAGTACTTTTGCCATACAAATCTTCAAATTCAGTTAAATAGGGAAAAAAAAATTTTTGCATATTTTTTCTGTGGCGGGGCAACCCTAATCCCGCAATCCAAAATTTCATTGAAATTCGTGATGAGCACATCAAAACACCCATGGAAGTAGAATTTGGGCCGTCGGCGAAACAATTAAAAAAAACGGGACGCTTGCCGCCTACAAAATTTATCTTCGGTCGAAAACTCGTAAAATCTTCATTTGACGTCAAAAATAAAAGAAAAAAATTCAAAAAAATGTTTGCTTGCAGCAAGGCGTCCCCAATGCCTCAGTCCAGAATTTCATTCAAATTCGTGGTAAACATGTCAAAAAACGCTGGCAGTTCGAATATGGTCTGTGGCTGCAGACCTGAAGCGGGCCGCAAGCGGCCCGCCACCTGTTTTTTTGGTCGGACTGTAGGTGGGCATCCCCATTGACATCCGGCCCAAAATCGATATCTGGGGGCATTCGGGGGTGCTGATCACGAATCCGGGCCCTCAAACCAGGCGCGCGGGCCGCAAGCGGCCCGCGGCCTTTGTTTCGGTCCCGAATTCGTAATCAGCACCCCCGAATGCCCCCAGATATCGATTTTGAGCCGGATCGGTGAACCTCGATTTTGACAATGTTCGGCCGCCATCTTTAAAAAATGTCATAAATTGCTTTTCAGTTTTTTATTAAAATCAAGGCATCCAAACACCTTCAGATATCGATTTTGAGCCCGATTGGTGAACCTCGATTTTGACAATGCTCGGCGGCCATCTTTAAAAAAAGTCAAAAATTGCTATTAATATTTTTATCATAATCAGGGCACCCAAAACCCCCTAGATATCGATTTTGAGCCGGATCGGTGAACTTTGATTTTGACAATGTTCGGCAGCCATCTTTAAAAAATTTTCAAAAATTTTTTCAATATTTTTCCTGTAATCTAGGCACCCAAAAACCCCGGGAGCCAAAATTTCGTTCCGATCGGAGCAACTTGAGAAATGGCGGCCATCTTGAATCCGCCATTTTGGATTTTTGACATTTTTGACAGATGTCCCCCATCGTCCTCTATGACATTTGGTCGAACACCCCATGCCTATCTCTTATGGTTTAGGAGATTTAATTGATTTTATTTTGTATGGCGGCAACACATTTTTGTATGGCAACACCCATTTTTTTTATTTTTTTTAAAAGGTTCCCAGGATTGTCTATAACTTTAGTTTTTGAACTTTTGTTCCAAGTCTTACCGTTTCCGAGATCCCATGGGGTCGGGGGGTCCGGAAGCCAAAATGTGGTGGTTTCGGACTTTTCCCCAGGAGATTTCCTTACCCCCTACACTTTTCCCCTACATCATCAATACCCCCCGACACTCCTTCTGGGAGAACAATTATGTCAGTCAGTGAATCAGTCAGTCAGTGGTAGATTAACATTATACTATATGACTAGTATCCGCGCGGCGTGGGCCCTACGGGCCCACGGAAAGGCGACGCGGGGCTCCGGTAGCTATTGGTTTTTGTAAGCGACTTTAGACTTTTGTGCCCAAGATCGACGTCCGAGGGTATTCGGGTGTGACGATGACGAATCTCGGTGACTCAACGGAGGGACACGCGGGCCTTCGGCCCGCGCGCCCCTCCATTTCGTCCCCGGATTCGTCATCGTCACACCCGAATACCCCCGGACGCCGACCTTGAGCCAAACGGGGGCGGGAGAGCGAGCCGCGCGGTTCCGTCCCGAAATCGACGTCCGACGGTATTCGCGGGCGCCGCTGACGATTCTCGGTGACTCGACGGAGCGGCACGCGGGCCTTCGGCCCGCGCGCCCCTCCATCTCGTCCCCGGAATCGTCAGCGGCACCCGCGAATACCCCCGGACGTCGATTTCAGAACGGAGGGCGCCCGCGAGCGCGTCGATGTCGCGTTGTTCCGTCCCGAAATCGGCGTCCGACGGTTTCCGGGGGCGCCGGAGACGATCCCGGTGACTCACGGAGGTGCACGCGGGCCTTCGGCCCGCGCGCACCTCCGTTTCGTCCCCGGGATCGTCACCGGCACCCCCGGAAACCCCCGGACGCCGATTTCGGGCCGGTGGGGTGACTTCGGAAAAAAAAATTGTATGGCGGCCGGGTCAAAAAATTTTTTCAGAATTTTTTCACTATTTTTGCCGGACTCTGGGGCCCCCCCAACCCCCCTATACCGAATTTCACGCCGATCGAAAAAACTTTCGGTCAAGGTCACGTCGGAGGTCAACTTTGACCTTTTCTTCCGGAGCGCGTCCGGACTCTTAGCAACTTTAGTTCAAACACCCCGTACCTATGTATGATAGTTTCCGAGTTATAGCGTTCCACATTTTGTATGGGAAAAAAGTTTTTTTGTATGGCAACCCTATTTTTTTCCAATTTCCCTAAAGAGGTCCCAGGGTGTACTACAACATTAGTTCGAAGACGGGTATTTTTAGGGGCGCCGTTTCCGAGATATTCCCCTCGACGTACCCTCGGAAGCCGAAAACTACCACTTTCGGACTTTTCCCATGGTCCCATGAAAATAACCTATATAACTCTCATACATCATTTTCACCTCCGGAACCTCCTTCTGGGAGAACAATTATGTCAATCAGTCAATGAGTGAGTGGTAATCTAACATTATATAATATAACTAGTATCCGCGCGGCGTGGGCCCTACGGGCCCACGGAAAGGCGACGCGG
The DNA here is from genome assembly GCA_948107665.1 of Lomographa bimaculata. Lineage (NCBI taxonomy): Eukaryota > Metazoa > Arthropoda > Insecta > Lepidoptera > Geometridae > Lomographa > Lomographa bimaculata. The sequence continues at coordinate 19,153,052 of OX403589.1, forward strand.
GGCTCCGGTAGCTATGGGCTTTCGGTAGCGACTTAGGACTTTTGTGCCCAAGATCGACGTCCGAGGGTATTCGGCCGTGACGATGACGAATCTCGGTGACTCAACGGAGGGACACGCGGGCCTTCGGCCCGCGCGCCCCTCCATTTCGTCCCCGGATTCGTCATCGTCACACCCGAATACCCCCGGACGCCGACCTTGAGCCAAACGGGGGCGGGAGAGCGAGCCGCGCGGTTCCGTCCCGAAATCGACGTCCGACGGTATTCGCGGGCGCCGCTGACGATTCTCGGTGACTCGACGGAGCGGCACGCGGGCCTTCGGCCCGCGCGCCCCTCCGTCTCGTCCCCGGAATCGTCAGCGGCACCCGCGAATACCCCCGGACGTCGATTTCAGCACGGAGGGCGCCCGCGAGCGCGTCGATGTCGCGTTGTTCCGTCCCGAAATCGGCGTCCGACGGTTTCCGGGGGCGCCGGTGACGAACCCGGTGACTCACGGAGGTGCACGCGGGCCTTCGGCCCGCGCGCACCTCCGTTTCGTCCCCGGGATCGTCACCGGCACCCCCGGAAACCCCCGGACGCCGATTTCGGGCCGGTGGGGTGACTTCGGAAAAAAAATTTGTATGGCGGCCGGGTCGAAAAATTTTTTCAGAATTTTTTTACTATTTTTGCCGGACTCTGGGACCCCCCCCGCCCCCCTATACCGATTTTCACGCCGATCGAAAAAACTTTCGGTCAAGGTCACGTCGGAGGTCAACTTTGACCTTTTCTCCCGGAGCGCGTCCGGACTCTTAGCAACTTTAGTTCGAACACCCCGTACCTATGTATGATAGTTTCCGAGCTATAGCGTTCCACATTTTGTATGGGAAAAAAGTTTTTTTGTATGGCAACCCTATTTTTTTCCAATTTCCCTAAAGAGGTCCCAGGGTGTACGGAAACTTTAGTTCGAGGTCGGGTATTTTTAGGGGCGCCGTTTCCGAGATAATCCCCTCGACGTACCCTCGGAAGCCGAAAACTACCACTTTCGGACTTTTCCCATGGTCCCATGAAAATAACCTATAAGACTCCCCTACATCATTTTCACCCCCGGAACCTCCTTCTGGGAGAACAATTATGTCAATCAGTCAATAAGTGAGTGGTAATCTAACATTATATAATATAAACTAGTATCCGCGCGGCGTGGGCCCTACGGGCCCACGGAAAGGCGACGCGGGGCTCCGGTGGCATTCGACTTTGCGTTCGACTTTTGACTTTTGTGCCCAAGATCGACGTCCGAGGGTATTCGGCCGTGACGATGACGAATCTCGGTGACTCAACGGAGGGACACGCGGGCCTTCGGCCCGCGCGCCCCTCCATTTCGTCCCCGGATTCGTCATCGTCACACCCGAATACCCCCGGACGCCGACCTTGAGCCAAACGGGGGCGGGAGAGCGAGTCGCGCGGTTCCGTCCCGAAATCGACGTCCGACGGTATTCGCGGGCGCCGCTGACGATTCTCGGTGACTCGACGGAGCGGCACGCGGGCCTTCGGCCCGCGCGCCCCTCCGTCTCGTCCCCGGAATCGTCAGCGGCACCCGCGAATACCCCCGGACGTCGATTTCAGCACGGAGGGCGCCCGCGAGCGCGTCGATGTCGCGTTGTTCCGTCCCGAAATCGGCGTCCGACGGTTTCCGGGGGCGCCGGTGACGAACCCGGTGACTCACGGAGGTGCACGCGGGCCTTCGGCCCGCGCGCACCTCCGTTTCGTCCCCGGGATCGTCACCGGCACCCCCGGAAACCCCCGGACGCCGATTTCGGGCCGGTGGGGTGACTTCGGAAAAAAAATTTGTATGGCGGCCGGGTCGAAAAATTTTTTCAGAATTTTTTTACTATTTTTGCCGGACTCTGGGACCCCCCCCGCCCCCCTATACCGATTTTCACGCCGATCGAAAAAACTTTCGGTCAAGGTCACGTCGGAGGTCAACTTTGACCTTTTCTCCCGGAGCGCGTCCGGACTCTTAGCAACTTTAGTTCGAACACCCCGTACCTATGTATGATAGTTTCCGAGCTATAGCGTTCCACATTTTGTATGGGAAAAAAGTTTTTTTGTATGGCAACCCTATTTTTTTCCAATTTCCCTAAAGAGGTCCCAGGGTGTACCGAAACTTTAGTTCGAGGTCGAGTATTTTTAGGGGCGCCGTTTCCGAGATATTCCCCTCGACGTACCCTCGGAAGCCGAAAACTACCACTTTCGGACTTTTCCCATGGTCCCAGGAAAATAACCTATATAACTCCCATACATCGTTTTCACCCCCGGAACCTCCTTCTGGGAGAACAATTATGTCAATCAGTCAATGAGTGAGTGGTAATCTAACATTATATAATATAAACTAGTATCCGCGCGGCGTGGGCCCTACGGGCCCACGGAAAGGCGACGCGGGGCTCCGGTGGCATTCGACTTTGCGTTCGACTTTTGACTTTTGTGCCCAAGATCGACGTCCGAGGGTATTCGGCCGTGACGATGACGAATCTCGGTGACTCAACGGAGGGACACGCGGGCCTTCGGCCCGCGCGCCCCTCCATTTCGTCCCCGGATTCGTCATCGTCACACCCGAATACCCCCGGACGCCGACCTTGAGCCAAACGGGGGCGGGAAAGCGAGTCGCGCGGTTCCGTCCCGAAATCGACGTCCGACGGTATTCGCGGGCGCCGCTGACGATTCTCGGTGACTCGACGGAGCGGCACGCGGGCCTTCGGCCCGCGCGCCCCTCCGTCTCGTCCCCGGAATCGTCAGCGGCACCCGCGAATACCCCCGGACGTCGATTTCAGCACGGCGGGCGCCCGCGAGCGCGTCGATGTCGCGTTGTTCCGTCCCGAAATCGACGTCCGACGGTTTCCGGGGGCGCCGGTGACGATCCCGGTGACTCACGGAGGAGCACGCGGGCCTTCGGCCCGCGCGCACCTCCGTTTCGTCCCCGGGATCGTCACCGGCACCCCCGGAAACCCCCGGACGCCGATTTCGGGCCGGTGGGGTGACTTCGGAAAAAAAATTTGTATGGCGGCCGGGTCGAAAAATTTTTTCAGAATTTTTTCACTATTTTTGCCGGACTCTGGGCCCCCCCCCGCCCCCCTATACCGAATTTCACGCCGATCGAAAAAACTTTCGGTCAAGGTCACGTCGGAGGTCAACTTTGACCTTTTCTACCGGAGCGCGTCCGGACTCTTAGCAACTTTAGTTCGAACACCCCGTACCTATGTATGATAGTTTCCGAGTTTTAGCGTTCCACATTTTGTATGGGAAAAAAGTTTTTTTGTATGGCAACCCTATTTTTTTCCAATTTCCCTAAAGAGGTCCCAGGGTGTACGGAAACTTTAGTTCGAAGACGGGTATTTTTAGGGGCGCCGTTTCCGAGATATTCCCCTCGACGTACCCTCGGAAGCCGAAAACGTCCACTTTCGGACTTTTCCCATGGTCCCATGAAAATAACCTATATAACTCCCGTACATCATTTTCACCTCCGGAACCTCCTTCTGGGAGAACAATTATGTCAATCAGTCAATGAGTGAGTGGTAATCTAACATTATATAATATAAATAACTAGTATCCGCGCGGCGTGGGCCCTACGGGCCCACGGAAAGGCGACGCGGGGCTCCGGTAGCTAACGACTTTTGTCAGCGACTTGTGACTTTTGTGCCCAAGATCGACGTCCGAGGGTATTCGGCCGTGACGATGACGAATCTCGGTGACTCAACGGAGGGACACGCGGGCCTTCGGCCCGCGCGCCCCTCCATTTCGTCCCCGGATTCGTAATCGTCACACCCGAATACCCCCGGACGCCGACCTTGAGCCAAACGGGGGCGGGAGAGCGAGCCGCGCGGTTCCGTCCCGAAATCGACGTCCGACGGTATTCGCGGGCGCCGCTGACGATTCTCGGTGACTCGACGGAGCGGCACGCGGGCCTTCGGCCCGCGCGCCCCTCCGTCTCGTCCCCGGAATCGTCAGCGGCACCCGCGAATACCCCCGGACGTCGATTTCAGCACGGAGGGCGCCCGCGAGCGCGTCGATGTCGCGTTGTTCCGTCCCGAAATCGGCGTCCGACGGTTTCCGGGGGCGCCGGTGACGATCCCGGAGACTCACGGAGGTGTACGCGGGCCTTCGGCCCGCGCGCACCTCCATTTCGTCCCCGGGATCGTCACCGGCACCCCCGGAAACCCCCGGACGCCGATTTCGGGCCGGTGGGGTGACTTCGGAAAAAAAATTTGTATGGCAGCCGGGTCGAAAAATTTTTTCAGAATTTTTTCACTATTTTTGCCGGCCTCTGGGGCCCCCCCCGCCCCCCTATACCGAATTTCACGCCGATCGAAAAAACTTTCGGTCAAGGTCACGTCGGAGGTCAACTTTGACCTTTTCTCCCGGAGCGCGTCCGGACTCTTAGCAACTTTAGTTCGAACACCCCGTACCTATGTATGATAGTTTCCGAGCTATAGCGTTCCACATTTTGTATGGGAAAAAAGTTTTTTTGTATGGCAACCCTATTTTTTTCCAATTTCCCTAAAGAGGTCCCAGGGTGTACCGAAACTTTAGTTCGAGGTCGAGTATTTTTAGGGGCGCCGTTTCCGAGATATTCCCCTCGACGTACCCTCGGAAGCCGAAAACTACCACTTTCGGACTTTTCCCATGGTCCCATGAAAATAACCTATAAGACTCCCCTACATCATTTTCACCCCCGGAACCTCCTTCTGGGAGAACAATTATGTCAATCAGTCAATGAGTGAGTGGTAATCTAACATTATATAATATAAATAACTAGTATCCGCGCGGCGTGGGCCCTACGGGCCCACGGAAAGGCGACGCGGGGCTCCGGCAGTCAGTGACTTTCGTCAGCGACTTGTGACTTTTGTGCCCAAGATCGACGTCCGAGGGTATTCGGCCGTGACGATGACGAATCTCGGTGACTCAACGGAGGGACACGCGGGCCTTCGGCCCGCGCGCCCCTCCATTTCGTCCCCGGATTCGTCATCGTCACACCCGAATACCCCCGGACGCCGACCTTGAGCCAAACGGGGGCGGGAGAGCGAGCCGCGCGGTTCCGTCCCGAAATCGACGTCCGACGGTATTCGCGGGCGCCGCTGACGATTCTCGGTGACTCGACGGAGCGGCACGCGGGCCTTCGGCCCGCGCGCCCCTCCGTCTCGTCCCCGGAATCGTCAGCGGCACCCGCGAATACCCCCGGACGTCGATTTCAGCACGGAGGGCGCCCGCGAGCGCGTCGATGTCGCGTTGTTCCGTCCCGAAATCGGCGTCCGACGGTTTCCGGGGGCGCCGGTGACGAACCCGGTGACTCACGGAGGTGCACGCGGGCCTTCGGCCCGCGCGCACCTCCGTTTCGTCCCCGGGATCGTCACCGGCACCCCCGGAAACCCCCGGACGCCGATTTCGGGCCGGTGGGGTGACTTCGGAAAAAAAATTTGTATGGCGGCCGGGTCGAAAAATTTTTTCAGAATTTTTTCACTATTTTTGCCGGACTCTGGGGCCCCCCCCGCCCCCCTATACCGAATTTCACGCCGATCGAAAAAACTTTCGGTCAAGGTCACGTCGGAGGTCAACTTTGACCTTTTCTCCCGGAGCGCGTCCGGACTCTTAGCAACTTTAGTTCGAACACCCCGTACCTATGTATGATAGTTTCCGAGCTATAGCGTTCCACATTTTGTATGGGAAAAAAGTTTTTTTGTATGGCAACCCTATTTTTTTCCAATTTCCCTAAAGAGGTCCCAGGGTGTACGGAAACTTTAGTTCGAGGTCGGGTATTTTTAGGGGCGCCGTTTCCGAGATAATCCCCTCGACGTACCCTCGGAAGCCGAAAACTACCACTTTCGGACTTTTCCCATGGTCCCATGAAAATAACCTATAAGACTCCCCTACATCATTTTCACCCCCGGAACCTCCTTCTGGGAGAACAATTATGTCAATCAGTCAATAAGTGAGTGGTAATCTAACATTATATAATATAAATAAATAAGTATAGATTAACGCAAACATGACATTAACGCATCGTTACACAAAGAAAAAATAAGTAAATACGTAACAAAATTTCAAAAGTTTAGTAAGTATACATCTAAACAAAGACAATAATCACAATAGTGTACATTATTTCAACAATTGAATATTAGTTCAAACTCGTTTTAATTGGGTTAGCAGGTCAAAATAAAACATGCAACTGCGTAAAAAGTGAAATTACTTTATTTATATAAACTTTTTCGTCAATAAGAGCTATTATGCGATTTTATATAAACTGTATGATATCTTTATTATAAGATTTATAAGTATTGAAAAAGTAAGTGAGAATGGATGCCAACCAACTTATCGTTATAGATCCTAAATAGTAGTTCAAAATGAAAAATTAAAAAAATCTAACAATGATTTTATAATACCTATACAATGATATCTCCAATTGACACGATCGATCGTTCGAATTTTTATTATTTATCACAATATGGCGTGAGGTTGTCACCATATTGCATTTTGATTACTGCATATCTTTAGTGACACTCGCAAATTAGACAAATCGATTGACGTAAGGATAATCAAAATCAGATCACGCTTTTGGTATCAAGAGCGCCACAAAGGCAAAAACAAACAATCATACATAGGCTGATAAACATGTGATAGGCGTCGCGCAGTCGGGTGAAAAATAATTTGACTTACTGACATCCGAATCGGTTTTGTCACAGGAAGGCGTCCTTTAAAAACTAGCTTTAACTAGAGTTTTTTTTAATTCAAGATAAGCAAACTTTTGCCCACAATATCACCTGATGGTAAGCAACGATGTGGTCGACGATGAAGCAAGCTTGCCTAGAAGATACCTATTCACTCGCGACTTGAAGACTCCCATATTGTACTCATTAGGAAACACCGACTCAGGCAAGGAGTTCCATTCCTTTGCAGTTCGCACAATGAATGTGGAAGTAAAACGCTTCGTGCGCATTTGTGGAACGTCTACCATATAGCGGTGTCGCTTAGCAGTTTGCTTGTCCGATGATAGAACTATGTTACTACAATGTAGTAAGAAATTCTAGTTACTAACAAATGGAACCAGTAAAAGCTAGCTATAACTAGTAAAAACGCGTTGTAACTGTGACATATACATTAAATTGTTGCCTTCTTTACAGTAGTTATTAATATACTGACATTTTAATGTTTTGTGAGCTCAATGTTACTGAATAGTGTAAGTTTACAAAGTTTGTTGGGTTTCGAGCATCTTTATCGAAATTCATGTTGATTAATAATTGACCATGGCTCGCTTGTTATGTAAATCAAAATAGTAAAACGTAGGCACCACTAGTACTGACATTAAGCGACGATGCGGTCGGAGACACGTTTGCCTAAATGATCTATTCACTTTTAATTTGTAGATATACCTATCGGAACAGACTAGGATATCCGTTATATTACTTTAGGGTTTGTATAATAAAATATATAGAAGCAAAATGCTTTATTTGCTACATCTGGATAAAATCATAACAATGTAACTATACATATATGTTTTTTAAATTTGAATACCTAGAGAATATATCAGAACACAAAGGCGTCGTGTTTGGAAATATGAATCTAATACAATCAATAATTATATTCCAATATTTCTATCTACGGGCCTATATTTCCTAAAACTATATACATCTATACAGACCTTATTTGAACTTGAGTTATAAGCTCGGTGCCTTGTAGGTATACAAGGCACCGAGCTTATAACTCAAGTGCTCAAGCTCACTACCAGTGGGTAGCGTTCCCATCATGCTGGCGGCATTGCCTCTGAATTGTTTATCAATTTGAATGTTATTATTTGAATAATTTACGAAAGAATGCATAATAATCTTCGTCAAGTTAAAGTACATATATAATTGATAGTAAATACTGATATGAAGTAGCTGTAAATTTGCCATTTTTTCTCACGACAAATCACAATAACTAGATTTAGTTTAGTGTAAGCCAGTATTACACTGCACCTATAGAAATGTAACCTTTACACTTTTGGATCTTTATAAACTAGTGATGTGCTTTAATATATGTATAAAATATGTGAATGCGCTAGTACCTTTGTCAAAATAAGTTATATTGTAGTGGTAATAGTGTGTATCCGTGTACCCCTCTGAGGTCCCAAAGGGGGGGTTCGAAAATAAGATATATTCTAGTGGTAATAGTGAGTATCCGTGTACCCCTCAGGGGTCCCAAAGGGAGGGTTCCAAACTAAGATATATTCTAGTGGTAATAGTGAGTATCCGTGGACCCCTCAGGAGTCCCAAAGGGGGATTCAAGTGGATGTAACGTCATAAGACAAGCTCCAAATGACTAGTGGGTAGTCCTGGTGTCACCATTTTTCTGGCAGATGTCATCATTCATGGCTCAACGACTGCTGTCTTACGACTAACAACCGGGACCGACGACTTAATGTGCCCGAAGCTCGGTGATACTCCATTGAAAATTCCACTAAACGGTCACCCATCTAGGAACAGGCCTGATTGAATATTTGCGATAGGCAAACTTTTTACCACTATCTCACCTGATGTTAAGTGACGATGCGGTCGAAAATGGAGCACGCTTGCCTAGAAAATACCTATTCACTCTCGACTTGAAGAGTGCTACATTGCTTATTCTTATCAGTTACGATAGAGCAGTCGGGGTGTTATATGTGTGACATAGTACTAGCGCGTTTACGTATTTTGTAATGAATATAATCTAAAGTAAACGTATTTATATTTTGGTGCCTGTGACCAAACTCAAAGACTACCACGAGCTCACAATACCTTTAGTATTTTCGATCTTGCCATTATTGTATAAATTAGAATATTTAGCGAATCAACAAGATTTCAACCCCCTATTATTCTATCTTTACCTATTTACATGTTTGTTTGGAAGTCTGAACGATATTCGTTATCTAGGTGATGTTTGTACGGACTTAATAAACTTTGAAGACTTGACTGCTACGAGCTTCCATGTTATATCAAAGTCAAAACATTTTGAACATTTTCAGTTAACATAATTATGGCATTGTAAAATTAATACAGTTAAGCAACATTAATTCGAATTGACAGTCTTACTTATAAAAATGTCGCTAAGCAATGCTTAGCCACCTCTTAGTTAAGCAGCTCTTAAGCCCATAATCAATGATTAACTTTTCTTCACTCATAAACATTAGTTAGGCGCCGCTTAGCTGAGAAACGCACAGAGAATCGAAAATAATCGAAATTTACACGATCGCCACAGATTATAACCAAAATAGTCGACTAAAAGTGAAATTATACGAATACAGCTGTCAAAAATATGGTTTTATTAATCTATTGAAATGAAAATCAAAGACAGGTGACATTCAACGGTTGTCGAAGTAAACAATTTTGCGCCTTACGTAAAAAGTTTTGACACATTTATTATTTAAAGATATAAGACCCGCCATCTTGCCTCTTAGTAAGTTTTAAACAAGGCAATGGCGGTGTTTAATTTTGACAACTATTTAAGCATTACTTAACGCTAAATCGCGTTTATGGGTGAAATTTTCGTTAAACTGTAGCTAAGCAATTGATTAAAAATTAAGAGGGGTTTATAAGTAAGACTGTGAGATCCTTTTCATGGGAAAAGGATCATTCGATAATTCAAATGTTGCCTAACTGACTGATATTAAAATAGAAAGGAATTACGTCACCACAGATAGCGAAGATAATTCAAACTTGAATGCACATTTGCCAACGTGAACCAACTTGAGAACAAAAAATACTAGTCAAATATTGTATTATACCAAATGTTATTTTATAATTTTAGCGAAATATTTAGTCGTTATTGTAGGTAGTTCATCATTTAATTGTTTATTGTAACTAAATGTTATGGCATTTTACTTTCTACACTGCCATCGTTGAAAATAAAGCCATTTTATATGCTTAGACAACTTATTATCATTTTAATCACTGTCCTATTATTTCACGTGCTATGTTTTATTAATATTGTATTATGGTAAATTGTAAAATTTCATCATTCATTTTTTTCTTTGTGAATGTATAATTTTAATGGCATTTTTAAAAGAATCCGTTTTGTGTCATTAAAGTTAGAATATTACCATTTTGTATGTTTGCTGTGTTTTTGGCATTATGATTGAACTGTTAATCAGTTTAGGGATGTTTAATAAATACATTTTTATCGTTTTCTTATCATTATTATATCTGATAAAGTGCAGGTTGTTTGTTAAATAATTACAGAAGTATTCATGTTATAGTGACTTAGATTTGGTCACAAGATAAGAGGCCGTTCAAATATTACGTAAGCAGATTTATTACATTTATTTACCCTCCATCCCCCTTGTCAGCAAAAGTAAGCAAAGCTCTAACCCCATGCTTACGTAAAAAAAAATCTATTACTTAATGTATTGTTTTTGTTATTGGGCAGAAGTTATAATTCTAGAAATAAGAAAATAACTAAACGTATACATTATACGTGGTAATCCCCAAAAATGCGTTTCGTTTTCAAGCATAGACAATGTGTGAGTTGCCATATGTGTAAAAAAGTAAATAACTACGGATGACGTAATCATCATCTAGACCTACCCCCATGTCATCGAAAATAAGCAAAAAAAAAGACACCCCCGCCCCCCTATAGTGCTTGCGTAATACTTGAACTGCCCCTTATGTCATCACATCTATATCAGGGTACTGTATCCAACCAATTGCTTAAATTTAAAAATCAATACAGTGAACCGTAATGTTGGTGAGGAAGTTATCAATTCTTCCAGACTTTAGGAGGCCAATTCTCCTAATTTTAAAATGGGTTTTTTATAGTTAGGATCTAGATCCCTATATCTCGATCTCTATATGTCACAACTTGTATTCTGCTAGCCTACCAACAACGTTAATTGCCGATTCAAACTCGATTTATATTGAATTGTGACTGAAAACTACCATAAAAAATGTAGCAATGTCTTCCACTGGCAGCACTATTTATTTTAAGGACAGTATATAATATTTTTTTTAATTTACTGACAGTTCTCACTTTTGCCATGATGAAGAAATAAGAAGATTAAGAGCAAATAGCAAATACGACATTATTTGTAGAGTAATTAGATTGAAAATACCATTATGAAGAGAAAAAAAAACCAATTTTTGATCGATTAATAATTAAGTTTTAGAATCTTTTAACTTTTATTGTGTTTGTGTAATAACCATGAGAATTCTGTTAAATTGTGTTGACTATTGCAATATTGTGTTAGTTATAACCATTTTTTAACCTACAAAATCTATTTACCTTTGATCTACAGGTGCACTTAAATCATTATCTGCAGTTAGTGTGTATAAATATGGGTTGTTTAGCTTTTTGCCTGTTCATACTAAATGTTATGTTGTTAAGAATCATTAATATATCCTCTATCATAATTCCAGTATCAATTTGTACAATAAATTATTAAATATTGTTCTATATTGTTTTTTATTTAACTTTAAAATGGCACAAAAACTAAAAAGCTACACATAAAACACTACATACATGAACATTTAGTTGTTAGACACAAGTTTAAAAAAATGATGAAACTGTTGATATATAAACAGTATTTATTACATAATAATTAAATAATAATTATTTGTACAACAAAATAACATTATTTCTCTAAACAATGTCTACGAGGACTTTTTAATGACTGTTACGGGAAATGCACTTGTCCTGCTATGATTTTCTTTTACTTGAAGCCCTTATCTGAAAAAAATATTGAAATATATTAGAGAAATTGTTGTATGACGTCCTTATCACATTAATATTATAAATGCAAAAGTTTCTGTGTAATGTGTTTGTTTTTTCTTCACACTAACTGCTGAACAGATTTGGATGAACTTTGGAATGTCTTTGGAATGTACATAGCTTACATCAAGGATTAATTCGCATAGGTTTCCTTAAAACTTCATAAACATAGGCCAAGACATATAGCTAGTCCTAATATACAGTGTTACTGGTAATATGTAACCTATCATGTAGTGATGACACAGCTTAAATGCGTTTAAGCCCAACTTAGACCTATACAATAGTGTAACTGTTTTAGTTGTAATGTATTCTTAAGCATTTACAAAATAAATAAAATTAAAAACTCTCTCACATTCACAGCCCCAGACTAAGTTCGATGACTTGTGTCATGAGTGCCGGAAACATTTACATCACACACACACACAATCACAACTAAACCAGAAACACAAATTTACCAACAAGTGACCATTATCTTACTTGTTGGAAGTGATAAAGAGATCAAAAATGGTAAGATTACTAAGTCTTGAAAAGGTTTCCATTCCAAGGAGCTGATGGAACATCATTTTGATGCTTGATGGCAGATTTTTATAATTAAGGTACTATAGTAGAAAGTGTACTACATGCACTACAAACTGCACATTCCAAGTTATATTTAATAAGGTAAATTTACCTGATATTATAGAACCTAAAATGTAATTTTCTATGCCTTCTTCTTTGGATTGAGTTCCATCTCGCAGTTTGCATATGCAAGACCTATTCCCATGCCCATGCCAGCAATGATAGGCCATCTCCGCCGGCCGAGGAAGAGCATGGAAGCTAGTGTGCCTAGCAAGATTCCACCGCCTGAAATATAATAATCAACTTGAAGTAATATAGCACTGTAATACAGGATTATATCGCAAAATAATTAGTTAGGCATAAGAAAAAAAAATAATGATAAATAGAAAAAAAGCACATAGTTTCTTGCCAGGATCTTCTTGAGTTGACTGTAAATTTGCGAACCTGGTATTAGTCAGTAACTTTCGTGAGTGCCTCTAATAGGTTCAAGCAAAACCGACGTAAGTATATGTATGAAATCACCTGACCATTCGTATGTTAAGGTGTTTTGTCCTGCAGTTACTATAACTAATTCTGATGTAGTATCATAATTCAACAAATACAAGTGATTACTTAGGTTGTTGAGCTTCTTCAAATAAGCAAACAGTTTAATATATGTGCAAATTTTAAGTAATTTTTACCTGATTTTATAATCCCATCCGTGAGACACATGTCCAGCTTAGCTGCGTAAGGATCTTCAGGTTCTGGCTTACCCATTGTGTTTTATGTCTAGAATAAATTAAATAAAAACTACGGATGATAGTCGCGGCGTTGCGGCTGATGTATTTCCTTTCGTTCAGCTAGTAAATAAAAATAGCAGAAACACTTTTACATAATTCGGCTGTGAAAAATCGTGAGCCACACTGACACATGACTGACAGAAAGCGATGACATTTGGCATTTATTACCTCTGCGATTTTGATACCCATAGACAATTATATGCAATGATCCAACTCTCGGGCCTCGGGTGGAGCATAATATTCTTTCTATAGTCCAACCTCAGACCACGTGATCCGAAATCTATGTATAAAATGGATATGCCTTACGCCTTGCGAGATGCACGTAAAAAGACAGAGTGAGTAGTGTACCTAGATTACGCAGGGTTCCCACGATACAACTAAATTAATATAACGGTATAATCTCGGAATCTTCAAGAAAAGAGCGAATAGGTATCTTCTAGGCAGGCATGGTACATCCTCAGCCGCATCATCGCTTTCCATCAAGTGAGATTTTTTTTATGCTCCATAGGATAGCATTTGACCACTATCTCACCTGATGGTAAGTGAAGATGCGGCCGGAGATGTAGCATGCTTACCTAGGAGATTTGGGGGCTGAGTCACCCACGTCCGTAGGAGGATACCCCTTAAGTCTGACTCCCTACACGTGGTCCCCGGGTGGTGCTAATCAGGTGACATTTGAGAGGTGGTAGAGCATTTTGTGAGTTGCTCGCCTGGCTTGCTACCAAAGTAGCTTACCACCATCAAGTTGAAAGTCTGCCGCCAAGCCAAATACGGTGTTCCGGCAGTTATCCTTGAGAGCCTGCGTATTCCAGGTCTAGTGTGTTTACCAGCTTCGATCACATCGTCACTTACCATCAGGTGAGATAGTGGTCAAACACTAGCCTGTCACAAATTAAAAAAAAAAAAAAAAAAAGATCCTATTCACTCTTGACTTGAAAACTCCAAGATTATACCGTTATAGTGGTCAAATGCTTACCAATCAAACATAAAAATCTTTTTCACATTTCCTAATATTCGGAAAGGTTGCGAGTTTTCCTACGTGCAGCACGTCATTTGGAAATCTAAAATACATATTTGACTATGTGAAGCAAGGTCTCAACTTTAGTACTTCAGCAATTTGTCCATCCGTCCGTACATCTGTCAGAGGCCTGTAGTGTCTAAATCAAACAAGCAAATAAGCCGAAACCAAGAAAGACGCTACAAAGCACAATATGAAACCATATAAAAAACCTTGTATGAAAATAAAAATTTGGGAAAACAGCAAGGAGTTAGTTAGTTTTTAGATCTTTATTCAGGCGGACAACATAAAATTGTTACGTTGATTGACATTGACAGAGTAAACAAACGTAAACATAAAAAGAAGGTTTCAGTCAGCTGTCAACCAACAGTTAATTGGATGTCAGTCTTTTTGGTGGAGTGTTGTTGAATCAACGATGGCGCTAAATATATTATTTTCAAAAAATGTTTTAGCCCATCGCCACTGCGCAATTAAATCACAAAGAACATGCGCTATTCTTTTACCCCGGCTAACGAGCACAACTCCAGAATCAAAGTCCGCTCAGGCTCCAAATCCAAAGGTGATTACAAGTGATATGATTGGACCTCCAGATCCTGTATCGAATTTGAGAAAAATAATATTCAAACAGCCCGCGGATGAAACCAAATTAGAGAAGCGGTTCAGGGAATTAAGGACAGAGGTTCAGGAATGGAATCAGAGTTTCTGGACTGCACACAACTCGAGATTTTTTCAGGTGTGTATTTGTAATATAGGTATTGTTTACATAATCTACACTCTAGGATGTTTTGGTTATGATAATGAGTAACTTATCGTCAAAGTTCCTTTTTTTTTACAATAGCTATAAAAAGTAGGGTCTAAGTTTATCAAGCTTTACTGATTACTGCCAACAAAAAGTAGTTTTATCTCATATATTATCTATGTAACACATGCAAAAATTAATTGTAGGGTGGATAGCAAATATTTATAAATTATATTAACTAAATTATATTGAAGTATTGTGTCTGTTTGATGGAAATGGTGGCTACAAAAGTATGAAACATTATTTGCCATGTTTCTTATCAATTATGCAAAACTACTTGTTCCAGACTTCCAGCTGTAGGGTGGTAAATTGCGAAATCTAATGCTCGCTATTGTATTTTTTTTTTCTATTCTGAATAGGCAAGCATTTGACCACTATCTCACCTGATAGAAAGTGAAGATGTGGCCATTGATGGCACATGCCTACCTGAAAGATACCTATTCACTCGCGACTTAAAGCCTTCTATTCATGGAATAGGCAGTGGGTACCACTTCTTCGCTGTACGGATTTAGTACAGATGTAGTATTTTGTCTAGCTTGAATTTATCAGTTTTATTATCTCATGCTAGTCTTCCAATGTGTTAAAGTTGTCCTATTATTTTAGCCACCAAGTTTTATGCCAGATTTTTCTCGAGATGACTGTAATTTAGCGAATCTGTCTTTTGTAACTTTCGTGAGTGCTTCTTTGGGATCCATGTGAATGAATCCCAAAACACACATGAATTTGAAATCTTTTCAGTATAAAGCTAAAACCTGAGGTATAACAACCTTATTGAAAAAGCGGTTGGCATCATTTAATATCACTTGGACTCGTCAAAATTATCAAAACAAATCAAATGAGGTGAAAGAGTCCAAACTTAATGAGTTTACTAGCAGCCATTTAATTCCGCTCCCTTTGCTCTTTGATCAGATCAAGATTAGTCGGATAGTGTCAAACAATACAACAATTCAAAGTAGGTTAAAATCAACTTCGTTAACTTAGTTAACTTTTGTTTACATGCTTAGTTTTATACTCAAGTAATTGATCAAGTGAACGGAGGTCTATAAGTTGACTTGAGTGGTGGCAAAATACTGTTTGCGCATCTATCTGTCACAGGCGGTTAGTGCCTAAACCATAACAATTTGGTAGGTCACTAAACTCACTGTTTTAAGACTTATTTTTGTGCCTGGACTATCTCAAAAACGGTCACACATTTAAAGCTAAAACTTCAACTGTCAAACAATACAAAAATGTAACGATTGTGTTTAGAAAAAAGGTATAAGATATTAACCTAAAAAGTTTTCTCTTTTAGGCAAAATGTAGGCGAGGTTTCAGTTCATGCGAAATACTAATATAAAGCATGTAAAAAGATCACACTTACAATTAAGTTAATGTATAAAAAGGTTGCACCCCAACACATTAAAAAAAATATATTTTTTTCAGGAGCGTGAAGAGTATCTCAAAAAACATGTACCAGAAGGAAAACAAAACTTAACAGCTGATGAAATGAGTGTGTTCTATAAAGCGTTCCTTGATAAGAACTGGAAATCTCACATTAACTACAATACCGAATGGTACAAGAAGAATATCACGTTGTTGAGTCTTGCCATACAAGTTAAATTGAGGAAATTATTAAGAATAAAGGATTGACTAATTTATCCATTATTATTTTTATTGAAACCTTATGTAAAAATAAATTGTTTCTAAAATTAAGCTCTAAACTTTTAAGAGTTGTAAGTTGTTTAATATGCTAAAACTATAGTTCGCGTTGTAACAACTATGATTTTACGGTAACTGAGGGTCTGCAAAACAACATGAAACAACACAAGCAATTTTAGCTGTCCTTCAAACCAAACTTGTTTAGAAAACTAACTTTGGTTTCTATCATCTATCAATTAAAATAGACTCCACAAAAAGGAGGAGGTACTCAATGCAACAGTATTTTTTTTATGTGTGTTACCAGTGCTTTCCCATTGGTCCCATTTCAATTTGTTCAAGATCTGATCAGTAGTTTTTGAGTTATCGTCAATAATACGTGTTTAATACATTTAATCTGATCAAAGTTCCGAAGATAAAGTGGTAAAGTCGGTTTTTTTTTAAAGCTTTGCTTGTGTTTAGGTAATTCTTTACAAGCTATCTGCCCCAGTTTTGCACGGATGTAATTTAGACAAACAAAATGAAGAAAATGGTTCCAGTGAGTCAACCATAACATATAAATAAGTTAGAGAGTAATATTTTAAACAGATACAGATACTTAGTAAGTTAATTTAAGATATTGGAAAATGTACACAGTTAAAGTAATAAATATTAATCTATTCTATTATACAAAAACAAAATTAAGAGCAATGTCGTCTAAATATTATATGAAAGAAAAGAAAGAAAGAAATATATTTATTGCTACTATAAAAAACAAAAATACATCAAATTAAACTTAAATTCTTAACTATATACTTTTAATATAAGAGTAGCTCTTGCCTGGGCTGTTAGTGCACCAAATAAATTCTAAAACATAGTACATTACACAGTACTTATCAAACCTCTTTTTCATTTTAGATGATTTGTCTATACCTAGGTATCTACTTGTTTTCCTGTCAAACCTAAAAAACTGTCATCATAGAGGAACTTTTTATACCTGAAAACTGTCATTTGTTAAAAAATTACATGTTGCATAAATTTTGTAAACTGCAATATTTTTCTAATTTACGCCGTAGCCTCAGAAAAATTTCGTGTAGTAAAAAAACTTATGAACCAAAGTGCATGGATAATGATATGAGTGATCACAATTTTGTATAGGCATGTACATAGCTTTCAAATGGCTAGTTTTCCTCGCCTTCACTATGTGGATGGCAATGTGCATGATAGACTTCATTTTAAAAAATACTGTTAAATCCTTGAATTCTGGTTAGTATGATTTTAGTCCGTAACAAATCGTTTTTCCCTTACCATATGGCGAATGGCTTGCTCGTCTAACTCTTGAAACAGTCGTAAACTTTGCAGGTAAGTACCTACTAAAACCGACTTACACATCGCCATGCCCAAATTGTTCTAGATCTTAAGCCAAGCCAATAAATATATATCAGAAAATGTTCATATCCAAAAACAATTCACAATAGGTTGTATATTTGAAAGGAATAAGTTTTTTTACCCGATTGCCAAGGAAAGGTTATTTTTTCGCGCGTAATTTGTATACACAAACATATACACATACCTACTTACAAGTTACGCGCGAAAAACACAGACGTGTGTATGTAAAATTACCTCGTATATCTTTCAAACGGCTGAATGGATTAAAAACCCATGTCCTTAGATAGGTATTTGGAAAAAAATAACAAAATGGCGGATTTTTGGCGCAAACACGTTAATAAAAAATAGTAAGGTATAAGTATCACAATGAGGGAAGTTAAAAGGGATTACATAAAAAAATAGGTTCACATTTTTCGCAGTCGGGGTTTTTTTATTACATTGACTTGGTCCCTGTGTAAATAGCCATACCGATAATTACTTACTGATTACCTCTTTGATTAATTAATTAGTCGTGTTACAAAATGCATCTACTTAACTTTCAGGCGTTGTTAGTAGAAGATTCGAGTATATTTTCAAGAATAAAACGGCGAAACTAGATCCAGATAATACTAAAAGAAAAAATCGACAGTCATATTATTACAACGACAATGTGCAAAACGCAGCAGTTCTGCACTTGTTTATGTTCATTGCTGGAGCTTTAGCAGTTACTGCTTTTCATAAAAAACGAGAAATAATAAATTTTGCTCATCGTAAAGTATCGCATATCTATGTGAATGATTTACAAAGTCTATTAAAAAAAACCGCCAACAATTTTGTTGTTGCCGTTTCTTTGTGTTTAGCGTTTTCTTGGGAGAAATTGAAAACATGTATATCAAAAGTTTCTAGCCAAATAAATAGATTTAAAATGGCAAATGTTAGAAAAAATAAAGTACACACTCTCTTGCTGAACAAACTTAAAGAAATGGGAGAAGAGAGGAAAAATCTTGGTCAACTATTAATATCAGCAATACACGAAAATAAAAACATCAGAATGCGGTATCAAC
This sequence comes from Lomographa bimaculata, assembly GCA_948107665.1. Lineage (NCBI taxonomy): Eukaryota > Metazoa > Arthropoda > Insecta > Lepidoptera > Geometridae > Lomographa > Lomographa bimaculata. Next base: position 19,171,990 of record OX403589.1, read on the forward strand.
TAGAGACAATGACAAAAAATAGGCTTATGCAGCACATTGAAGATACACAAAAGCATATGAAAGAAAACCGATCGAAGTATATGAGCTTCCAACAGATATATTTGGTAACGCACCAAGAAAATACCTATCTCAAAGCTCGTATAGGAAAGTTAAAACGTGAAAAAGACGACGCTGAGAAAAATCTCATGAAACTGATAAATGAAGTTTATAGATCTCAAAACAAGGAACTCAAAGCATACTGTACTAGATTCATAGTCAAAACAAAGGAGAATATACTGAATTCAGATGTCAACGCTGAAATAGAAGAGTTTTTAGAAAAAACACGAACTCGTGTTCACACGAAGTGCAATCAAGGTACTACTTTTGGAAAAGTAAAAACTAAACTAATTGCTAGAAAAAGCTGGCCTATGTGCGCTCGAGATGCTGCGTCTGTGTGCACAGGCACTCGTATAACGGAAATATTTGATGAAGGTAACAGTTTGGTGCCGATAGTTTCCGATGCGCCAAAACTTATAGGACTTCCGGGAGAGTACGTTTGGACAGTAAAAGATAAAAACGGAATTATAGAAAAGATATACGAATATGATTACGAAGCTGACTTAGATAATGGAGAAACCATTAGAAGGATTCGGGAGTATTCCGTCTATTTCGACAAAGAATGTTTACTTGACTTCGGAAAGTAAGTGTTTTTTTTTAAATACCAGCTGTACCACGCAACATTGATCGCATTAACCTGGATAAAGCCTATGCCCTATTCCAGTTCCCTATTCCCAAGTCAAGTGGTTTACATTCGAAACTTTATCAATATCCGTCCAGCCGTTGCAGAATTATCTCGTTTCAAACATACAATATCACACGCAAGTAAAGTTTCATATATTCGCCTGTACACGGTGGTTTTATGAGAGGTGCGGTGATGGCCAAGTTCGAAACCACGAGAGTTAGAGAATAGTCGTGAAAGGATTATGCCATCTTGCCTTTAAACGCAAGCAAAGCTTAAAAAAACCGACTTCACCGCTTTATTTTCGGAACCTTGATCAGATTTAATGTATTAAATACGCGTTATTGACCATAACTCAAAAACTACTGATCAGATCTTGATCAAATTATCAATGGGACCACATGAAAAGCACCAGCTTTCAAATAATAAAAAAATCATCTAAATCGGCTCTCAACGAAAGAAGTTATAAGGTAACTTTTGAAGGCGGGTAAACGAGAGCATCGTCAAAGTAGTCCACAAAATAGGCATTATTGAAGATATTTCAAGAACTACTGATCAGATCTTGATCAAATTTATATGGGATCAATTAGAAAGCAACATCTTTCAAACAAAAAAAAAGTCAATGTGGTTTTACGTTGAAAGAAGTGATGAGGTAACATATATAAAAAAAAAAAATACAGTCGACTTGATTACCTCCTCCTTTTTTTGTGAAGTCAGTAGACAAAGAGAAAGGATATAGCAATTTTTTTACTATTTTATAATTTTTACATGGAAGGTTTACTTAGATAGCGCAAGCCAAAATTAAAAGAAAGTGTGATGATATTATGATGCATTTTATTTACAGAATGAATCGTGAAAAGAAGCCCGAAGCACCACAATTTAACAGTCGGCCTATTATGGACCATCCTCTCGGTAATCAAAGGATAGTTACAAGCTCAAAAGCTTTTCAAAACTTTCTACTAAGTAATAAAAGTATAGTTCTAACAAAAGAACCTAGTTCCCTACAGATATGTGAATAATTTTTATACGTGCATTTTGTTTTGGAATTAAGTATTTTTTGCGAAAAATAAAATTTCTTATATTGAGCTGACATTAGTATTTCGTTTAACTACTGATTGCTCAATGTCTACAGGCATTGAGCATTCACGTAAAGGCATGCCCTTTATAAACAAATTAAATTGAAATTGCATTTTATTTATTGTTTTCGATACAATATATTTTTGTTTTCATTTAATATTGGCTTCGCAATCTTGTGCATTTAGCCAGTGTCAAGTACAATACAATACAATACAAATACTCTTTATTGCACACCAAGAAAATATTAATTAACAATAGAAAAAATATCAATATAGCAGTACAATCGGCGGCCTTATCGCTAAGCAGCGATCTCTTCCAGGCAACCTTAGGATGGAGAGGATAAAAAAGTTTAACAAAAAGTGATCGGTGGTGTGGCAATGATCATTATACATACATGCAATATAATTATTAATGTAATTAAACAAATCATATACAAGTAATTATGTATTTCAAGTTTATTTCATATTAAAAGTCTTACTCACAAGTCACAGTCAAATTCAAGTAAAACAGTCAAGGTCCATTCATAGTCCAGTCATGCCCTGGTAAAGTGATAGAAACTTTACTAGAACATAACAAACAAAACAAACGCATTCACACTCACAGCCCCACACTAAGTTCATAGACTTGTATCACGGGTGCCGGAAACATTCACATCACACACACATTACACCCAGAACCAGAAGCACAAATATCCCTTGGGAAGGAATTTTTGCTCCTGCCGGGAATCGAACCCAGGACCAGAGGGCGGACACCTGTCCACTGCGCCAACTGGGTCGTCAACAGGGTCATGACTTCTATTGGAGTTTTGGAGTGAAGCCGAAAATCACGTTTTATAACTTTGTATTATTTGCCTACACTTATGCACGTTCACTAAGTATTAATGGTTAAAAATCCACCATTATTACACATTAACACTTAGGTTTTGAAAAATTATACTAAATCATCAAAACTCTAACAATATTTGTAATTTAATTAATTGTAATTCCTCGCTTTCGGGATAAAAAGAAAGCCCATATTGGCTATTCCAGTATCTAAACGCTTAGACTCTCATCAAGTGTTACTCATAGTTTAGTGCACCTATCTTTGACCTAGCTCTACCAAGGCATTTCTAATTTTATCCAAATCCGTACAGCCTCTACAGATAATACGTTTTATACAATAATATTCTTACGCACAAACTTTCGAATTCGTAATATTATAGTTAACATATTAGGTAATATCTTGGGATTTATTGCGCTAAAAAACAATTTTTACTTACCTCGACGTTTCGACCAAGTTGCATTGGCCATAGTCTCGAGAAGACTTTTCATAATATTAGTAGAAAAGTAGGATTCGATATCCTTTCCTAATCTTTAAATATCTAATAAACGTAGGTAAGTAATAAACATTTGAAAGTTTGGTTGGTTATAAGACTTACAAGTATGGATGTTGATAAACCGTTTAATTCGAATTGCATCCAAACACCCAAACTTTCACAATTATATATTAATAGGATTATTTTTTATTTAAATAATATTAATCTATATTATAATAACAATGTCAGATAAATAATAATAATAGGATTGATATCGGTTTTCAAAAAACTACCACAAGAAATTTCCTTGTAGGTAACTGATACGCACATAATAGTATGTTGTATTTTGCTAAACTTGTCGCCCTGAGACTGAAGGATACGACAAGAGCTATGCCGCGAAAGTGAAAGAATGGCGTTGTTGATTTTGTTTAATTTTCCAAAACCTGTGATTATTTTAGTGTTAATGTGTAATATTTGTGGATTATTAACTGTTAATATTTAGTAAACGTCCATAAGTGTAGGCAAAATATACAAAGTTGATAAACGTGATTTTTGCCTTCGCTCCAAATCTCCAATAGAAGTTCTAGTAAAGTTTCTACCACTCTTAAGTGCATGACTTGATTATGACTGGACCTTGACTCTTTTACTTGACTTTGACTTGTGACTAGGATTTCATATGAAAAATACTTGAAATATTATTATTACTTGACACTGGCTTAATGCACAAGATTGCAAAGCCAAATATAAAAGAAAAAAAAGGACACGATACAACAGACTCCTTTCTGTCATTAGGATTAGTGACATATTTCATTTGGTTCCGCGTTTTTTAGTCGTCTACTATCCAGGAGTACTTTTGTATATACAGTTGTAGATATACCTACCTAAAATTAGTTCCGATTTATAAGGTAGGTACATGCAAGGCATTATCAAGAGTAGACTTAGCTGGAACATGAAATGAGTAAGTTTTGTTGTGAAATACAAAAAGAACACTAATAACATTTTAGTTTTGTTTGATGTTCTATTACTAAACTCTTTGCAAGTAGTTAGGTAAGTTAAAAAATTTTTAGGAACATCAACCTTGTTTCGTTTAAAATATGATCGATGTTAGTTAGCAACCACTGAGGAAAGAAATAGGCTTGTACGTTATATAGTAACTTTAAATTGATTGGTTGATTTTGCATTCAGTAAAATTTATACATCGATGTACCTATACCACTGAGTTTATACGTATGTACCTACTAGCTTTATGGGATGGGTAGAATAAAATAAGATTTAAAAAATTGCAGAGATCGCGGGCCGCACTTAAAGAATAACCATATACAGATACTATAAAGGCAATTTACATGGAATGTATGGAGATTTAACCTCTTTATTACCTTCTATTTTTAATTATTTTATGAGCATTATTATTGGTTTTAGGACAAGACATTGAATTGTTTGGCAATTTTGACATCTAAATGAATGTTGCCAAGATAACAATATTTGCAGATTTTTTAGGTATGAACGCACTGGACGATGTTGATTTAAATTTGATTACGTGGAAATCAATTAAAAGAGATGGATTGGACCTTGATTACACCGTAGCTTTACCTGCAAATATTGCCAATAGTGTCTTGGCTGAGTTGGAAAATACATTAGAATATTTTACTGGAGAATTGACCAAAATAAAGTAAGATTGTGTATTATTATGGCTAAGCGTTTATTGTAATAAATATTTTATTATAGTAAAAGCTAATTATTTCGCTAATTATTCAATATTAAAAGTTATCTATATATAGTGAATATAAAATCAATTGACGTTTGTTAGTCACACAAAAAATCGAGAATGGCTGAACCGATTTGCCTAATTTTAGTTTTGAAATATTTGTAAAAGTCCAAAAAAGGTTTAAAAGGTGAGAAAATTTAAAGAAATCGCAAGGAAAAATAGTAAAAACAACTATTTTATTTTCTCATACAAAATTTCCTACCTGTCAAAGATTAGACTCGAAATTAATTTCTGAACTCACTATAAATATTGGACCACAGACAAATGTGCCATATATGTTTGATGTCAAAGTTCAGACTACTTTTATTGGCGGTACGAAGTTCGCCGCCTTGGGTATCTTACTAGCGATCCGCCCCGGCTTCGCCCGGGTGTGATAAATGAAGAACCGCTCGATCGATTTTGTGCGTACTTCACATAAACCATCTACTAAATAGTCCGAACAAAGCCTAGACATTTGGTTTGGATAGGTGAGCCCGTTCTTGAGTTATAAAATAACAACGAAAAGTGGCATTGATTTTTATGTATATAGATTTATCTCTGGTTTGCCGGGTCAGCTAGTATAACAGAAAAGTGTCTGCCATTCCATGGAAACAAAGAGGCCATAATGTACCCTCTAATGGCTCTTATATCTGTACTGTCTTCGGAAATTATATGACTGCCACATTTTGGAGACCATACATCTCTCATTTGGAATATTAACCTAATAATAGTCATAGTCATAGTCATTGTCATATCATCATAGTTAATGTTTTCGGCACCCACGATACAAGTCTTTGAATTTATTGTGGGGCTGTGAGTGTGAATACATTTTTATTTACCTATCCATTGAACAGTCAATTGTATCGTGGGTGCCGAAAACATTAACATATCACATACAGAACCAGAAGCATAAAAATGTCCGTTGGGAAGGAAAAACTAATAAAATCTTTTACTTCATTTTGACTGTGACTGGAATATGAAAAATATTTATTATTTATTACTAAATACACTGTGCAACCAAAGTTATTGTATTTTTTCAATTATTAGCGCGTGTCTGACATAATTTATGACTTAGCGTAGAACGTATCATAATGTATCTACAGATATAGTAATCTGTGGTATCTAGTTCTGGGTGGCATTTGACCCCTATCTCACCTGATGCAAAGCGACGATGCGGCCGACGGTGGGACATGCTTGCCTAGAAGGTACCTGTTCACTCTTGACTTGAAGGGGCCTAAGTTATACTTATCGGCAAACAAGAACGAAGGCAGGGTGACGTTCGTGATTTCTCGGCACTCGCGGCTCTAATTTAATCTCGGAACAATATTGTTTTGTTTTTTAATTATATGCAGGGCTTTGAGTGATTCAAAGATTATAAAGCTAGTTGATACATAGCGCATGAGGCTAATATTTTTCTTTTTTTAAAATTTTGTCTTAGCAATCTTGTGCCTTTAGCCAGTGTCAAGTAATAATATATTTCAAGTGTATTTTATATTAAAAGTCCCAGTCACAGTCACAGTCAAAGTCTAGTAAAAGAGTCAAGGTCCAGTCATAGACTAGTCATTCTCTAGTAAAGTGGTAAAAACTTTACTAGAACTTCTATAGGAGTTTTGGAGCGAAGGCGAAAATCACGTTTTTCAACTTTGTATGATTTGCCTACACTGATGCACGTTCACTAAGTATTAACGGTTAACAATCCACCATTAATACACATTAACACACGAATAATCACAGTTTTGGAAAATTATACAAAATCAACAACGCCATTTTTGCACTTTCGCGGCAAAATCCTTAATCTTTTTATTATAAAATTGATCAGCGGGGCAAAAAGCGAGGCAAATTTATAACTACCTGTGATTAGTCGATGTGTGCTTGTGATTGGCTGATTCGTGCTTGTAAGTGGCCGATGCTAACTGCAGTCAGCTGTGGAATATACCAATCATAACTACTGATTTAGATACTTAGATACTCTTATTGAACACCATATTTGTGACAAAACAGAATAGAAAAAAATCACTTACAAAAAAGTGTAACAATAAAAGCGATCTCTTCCAGATAATCTTTGGATGGAGAGGAATTACGCAACTAAGTTTGACGTCGGTGTTTTAACATAACAAAATTTAGAAAGGTGCAAAATTTGAAAACATATTAATTATAATATACCTACTTAATTATAAATAACAATTAAAATACATTATTACTATATGTACAAATTATGACCTAATATAAATACATATTATTACACATAATACGTACATTACATAATATAATTACATAAATATAAATACCAATGTCGTGAACAAAGAATGGATTTAATGGTACAGATTACAACATAATTAAATTATTTTTCAGCGAGATTGTAAGCTTTGACGTGTTCTTCGTTTTATTAAATTCTTTAAAAGGCTTTTAGTTTTCATGGGGAGGAAGGGGTAAGTAGACTAGAAGGTTATTTTGTCTTTGTTTAAATTGTATGAATAATGTAATTTTTTTAGGGTGTTTGGTAAAGTATACTCTTTACCGCGGCAGCAAGTTGCATATGGAGATCCAGGCATAACATATACGTACTCAGGAAAAACTATACCGGCCTTACCATGGCCAGAGCCAGTTCTAGCTCTTCGGAACTTTCTGTTTAAGCTCAAAGGGATCAAGTACGATTTTGTCTTGGTTAACAAGTAAGTACTTATATTAAAAACTAAAAATCCCGTATATTTAACAATGTCTAATTCAGTTAATAAGTCGTAAAATCCTAAGAAATCATTAGAACTTGTGGGAGACGATAATGTACGACCCGATATTTCACGGCCCGATTTTGCACAGGCAATAATGCACACCCTGACAATTCATGTACCTGTAATCCATTCGAAATATCAGGCTGTGCATTCCTGGGTCGCCAATAATTGCCTGTACAAAATCGGTCCGTATCGATAATGTACGGCCAATCAATAAATAATATCATCAATAATCCATGTACATGGTATCCATATGTCAGGTTGTGCAATACTGTGCGTGCAGTACTGGTTGCGTAAAATCAGTCTGTGCCGATATTGTATGGCCAGTATTGCACAGCCAATAATTGGAAGCCAACCATTGACAAACACATACTCTCTATGCTATGCCTCGTTTGTTTAGGCGAGTTGCTAGGAAGAATTGACAAAGACTATTAAAAAGTTCTAACCTAAGAACATTTAAAATATTTGTTTCTCTGTGGTCTTTATAAAAGTGGCTGCAATGTTAGGTTAGGTTAGAACTGCGACAAAATAAATAGCGAGCGAAGTGAGTACGGCCGCGGCAGCGGCCGGCGAAGCGCTCAAACTAAGTATTTAAAAGATAAGATAATTCTTTATTGGCGTCGCGAGTTCTTATTGCAAGTAATGTTAGTACAGATAGAAATCATCTATGAAAAAAAATAAACAAAAAATTCTTACGCTTTTCTTTCGAATATAAACAGTTTGTATGAAAACTTTAAACAATCATATCTTGCCCTCTTGAAATTACTGGATCATCCAAACGAGGCTTCGACATTTGTATGTACTCGAAATATCGGCCGTGCATTATCAGCTCGTGCTAATATTTTCTGACCTGTATTGTACGGCCAGTATTGCATGACCTGATATTTCATGTAAATTGAATTCAAATATTGGTTGCGTTTTCCTGGCTGCGTATTATCAGCTGCAAAAAATCGGTCCGTGTTGTTATTTCTCATCCAATAATGTACGGCCCGTATTGCTCAACCTGATAATTGGAAGACATGTCACGGAATATGGTAGCGAATTATTGACCGTACATTATTAGGCCGTGCATTATTGGTCGTACAATATAGGGACTCCTACTTGTAAAACGTCGTGCGTCGTCAATAAATATGGCAACTGGTAATTAAGAGACTCGCCTGAAGGTAAGCGTCATGCTTGCCGATTACAGTTCGGTGCGACCCGAAGTTTGAACTTAAAATAATTTAACAGTTACGCGGTTTTCGACTTTCACCTTAATTTTTTTTGTAGAACTTGCCGTTCTCCGCAACTTCACCCACGTCGATTAAGTTAAATGTAGGTCATATGTCAATATTAGGTGTAAACTATGTTACATTCCAAATATCTTCCAAATCAAGCGTTACAGCGTGAAGAGAAAACAAAAATACTTACACCCAAACTTTCAGATTTATAATATTAGTGTAATTCTAAGTAAGTTTTATTAGTACTCTTTTTTTTTTTTTTTTTTTTTTTTATTTGTGACAGGCTAGTGTTTGACCACTATCTCACCTGATGGTAAGTGACGATGTGATCGAAGCTGGTAAACACACTAGACCTGGAATACGCAGGCTCTCAAGGATAACTGCCGGAACACCGTATTTGGCTTGGCGGCAGACTTTTAACTTGATGGTGGTAAGCTACTTTGGTAGCAAGCCAGGCGAGCAACTCACAAAATGCTCTACCACCTCTCAAATGTCACCTGATTAGCACCACCCGGGGACCACGTGTAGGGAGTCAGACTTAAGGGGTATACTCTTAACCTTATTATATTATTCTTAAGTAGTCGTACACATTCCAGTTTTTTTTTATTATATTTATAATTCGTAGATATCGAAATGGCCACGACCATATGGGAGAACATCGAGATAATGAGCCTGAATTGGATCCCAACTATCCCATTGCCTCCATATCGCTAGGTCAAGAGAGACAATTTGTCCTCAAACATAAGGACGCTAGGAAGCCAGGAAAAGAAAAGAAACTAATACCAACAGGTATGTTCATAACCTACTTTATTTAAGATCTTCATACTTATTTATAGTGACAAAGTCGTCGATGTTCCTTAGCTTGTAGAACATGTATCTAAGTAGACGGGCTTCATAAGTTACCGTTTGTTTAGCTTTGGTGTTCGCATCCTCCTCCTGAAAAGGGCTCTCAATAACTGTACTCACTCGTCTGCCGTATGTCTCGCAACCTTCAAGGAACTGTAGACATTCCTTAATAGTGTTATCTTTAACCACGATCAAGTGCTTTGCTAAATTCTCAAGGAAAGATAAGAAACATCGCTTCGCGTAGAACCACGTGTCCGTACCGAGCCGTTTGTTGAAAGGCTCCAATGATTTGATTACACGAGATATCCCAAATTCGTAATTTCCTTTTGCGCAATACAAGGTTCCAATCACTAGGTTCACAATGCATAAATGATAGAACTTCTTATGAGGGTCTTCAAATATTTGTTGTTCCTCCTCTTTTTCTATTTTGCGCATAATATCTTCAGCTTCTTCATTTTGAGATGTCATTATGTATGATACGCATAGATTGGCTAAAACAACTGCGCTTACATCTAAAATATTGTCATACTGCTTCTTGACAATAGGCTCGTAAAAACTAGCCGCTTCTTTATATTTACTCTCCTGCATGAATAAAACATGAGCTACGTTTAGCCGCCAGACGTCAGATTCATTACAGAACTCGACAGATTTTCTAAATATCTTCTCCACTTGTCCATAGTTTTCCATATCCCAATAGATCTTGGCTTGAGCCATTACAACAGGAATGTATCTTTCTAAAGCTTCTTCGTATTCCACAACAGCCTTTTTTACCTGGTCGTTATCACCTTGAGATCTACTTTCTTGGACGACTTTTGTTAGCTTTCGTAATTGTTCCGCGTGTTTAGACGCAATGTCTTCATATTTTTGAAACGCTTCTTCCGGTGAAGTTTGACTCGTGATTATAGCATCTAAGAAATCATACAAGTACGGTGTCAGATATTTATACGTGAACTGTGCATTTTCTGCCAATACGTCGGCTGCGAGATCGAAATATTCAAACTTGCAGTAAAGAAGTAGTAGATTGGCAAACGTTTCTGGTGGAAATGGATCTTGTTGAAGTAGGAAATGTAATTTCTCGAAGCCATCGGTAGGCCTTATATCAATAGACGTCAATGCAATATTATGTAATGTTACTGCATCTAACTCGTGCTCATGTCTGGGTGGCATATCACTCAACGCTTCTCTAGAAGCCTCCATATTTTTCAATTGATATTCGATTGCTGCCTTGAGATTAAATACTTCAGTGAGTGCGGTTTCGTGAAGTGTTAATGTATTGCCGACCGATTTCACTTCGGAAGTGTCCGCTTGCATTCCAACTGCTAGCTCTGGATGGTCTCTAATGCCTCTCTCAATAACTAAAGTAATATGCTTCAAAGCTTGAGGATACTCTTTTAGCTTAAAATAACATAAAGCAATGTTGTAGTGCAAGTGTGCATTAAACCCTACTACGTTCAGGCTTCGTGAGAATTTTTGTAATGCATCTTCGTATTGATTCTCTTTAAACATTAGACATCCAAGGTTTATATCTTTATCAGGGTCTTCTTGAGGATAGGAATCAACGAGACTTTTAGCGGTTATTGTATCTTCTTCCCCGTATTTAATAGCGGACTGTAATTTTACTACTTTTCGTTCTAATTCCGGAGCTGTTACCTGCATGGTGACTTTGTATGACTCGTCAAACATAGACGCTTCATACAATGCTTGTGCGAAGTACAGCTTGTATTCTGGAATGTCCGGGTGCATCGCAGAGAGCTGTTCATAACAATTTGCCGCTTCCACGAAAGCTTGAGTTCTGAAATAGCAGTACCCCAGGAGAGACAGTCCAGCACGATTTGGATTAAAATTGATCGCATCGTTCAGCGCTTTGATTGCATCTTCGAATCTTGATTCTTTAATCTGTTAACAAAGAAATCATGAGTGAGTTTATTTAGAAATCAAAGTTATATTTTATTATTCATATAACCCCAAAGAGGTACTCATGGAAGTTAATAACTCTAATAATTTGCTCACTTTAACTTTGGATCATTTGTTTTCTGATAATTAAATTAGTTCAATGTTATGAACGTTAATTCATATTACAAATAAGTAGGTATTTTATTATGCGGATTATATAAATACACAATCAATTGAGACACAAAGGGCTTTTCAGACGTAACAGTCATTATAAGTATGCGAGTGCATTTAGCAAATGATGTCACTTTGATATGATTACTGATAAGCTTACTCGTGGACGTACTTTTCAGATTGTTTATACGAGTAGGTTGCTAGATAAAGTGTTTGCAATTCTTTACTTAGTCTACTCTTCTCGTACTTATCTATCATAAGGTAACGGCATGTCGTATGTCTTTGTGTAAATCATTATCGCGTTGTTGTAATTCAGCCATGCAGCAACGGGCCGGCGAGACTTTCCCTCTAGGAGAAGACTCGTGTCACTAAATTAAAAGTTGCACTAACGCATAACTCGACCAATTTATAGGCTTTGAAAGACAGAATAGAAATGTCAATATTATTTATCTATCAAACCGAATTGAAATAATAATTAAACTGTCATATAATGTGTAAATTTAAATGTATTCTATGACAGTTAAGATTTTACTATAAATGTTTGTATCAATAACGGGATATTTACCATGTATTTCGTTTGTTTTGATTTTCTGATATTTCGGCACTGGTGCCAGCTCAAAGTGATAACAATGGTGGTGTTCAACGCAGTAAACGAGTACGCAAGCAGGTTGACCGTTTCGTATGCTCGTAAATCTAAATCTTCATCCACCCGCACTACTCAAAAGTTTTTCTGTCTGATGCAAAATGTAGGCGCGAGATCTCAGTTCGACGCGAACGACTAGTTATTCTCATACAGGGCCACCATTAACTATATACTATTGGGCACAATTCTAGGTATATCTTAATCAATTATCAAATTTGCTTCATAACAGAATAATTATTAGATAACTGTTATAAAATTACAGTTACCTTGAAACCTATTTCCTTGTTGTAATGATAGTAAGCGATGGGTTTGGCCTGTTTATGTCACTGATAACTATGTTGTTACCTATATTATGCAACAATCGTTATCGTTAAAAACTGCAGATATCGAAAAATTGCGACAATAGCTTTGCCACATTGTACAGAATGATTCACAAATGGGTTAGATGAAGTACGGCGGTGGATACTTTATTGTGCATTGATAGAACCTCTTTTTTTCGGCTCGTTAAGGAGACGTAATATTTCCGAATTTAACCATTTGCTGTATTGGTCCATAATATTTTTACCGACTTCCCAAAAAAGGAGAAGGTACTCAAGTCGATTGTATTTTTTTTATTTATTTTTATTTGTGTTACCTCATAACTTATTTCCATGTGAAACGATTTAAAAAAAAAATTTGATTCAAAAAAAGATGTTGCTTTCCAATTGATCCCATATAAATTTGATCAAGATCTGATCAGTAGTCCTTGTAATATGGTCAATAATGCGTACTCTGTGGACTAAATTGACGATGTTCTCGTTTTTAACCGACTTCAAAAGTTTCCTCTTAACTTCTTTCGTTGTGAGCCGATTTTGATGATTATTTTTTCATTTGAAAGCTGATGCTTTTCATGTAGCCCCATTGAAATTTGATCAAGATCCAATATTTCGTTTTTGAGTTATCGTCAATAATGCGTGTGCAATACATTAAATCTGATCAAGGTTCCGAAAATAAAGCGGTGAAGTAAGTATGTTTAAGCTTTGCTTGCGTTTAATTATTCATTATTCTGTAATGCTGAAGCGCTAATTTATTTAAACTAGCTTAGTAAGCCTATCGAATGAAGTTAACATTTGTTTTACAAGTAAAAATCTTCCAAAAACTTTCCTAATATGATATTCATATAATGTACAGCCGCCATAAAAAATAAACGTATCTTAGAATAGTTTTTGCAGTTGCCTACTACTTTAAAACCTTTGTTGGTAATCTAGTGTAGCTATTATAACCGCCTAAAAATTTTTTTACGATAAGGGGTTCAGATTAAAATAGTGTGACAAGAAATTAGCTCACATTTCAATGTAATTTTAAACTGTTTGGACTAAGGAAAATGATTATTTATGTACGACAAGAGGCGATTTTTCATAAAATGCTCATCATAATTTATAATAGTTACGATTAATTATATAGGTACTATTATTTCTGCATAATAGGGTATGTTATTGTAATAATTGTTATTTTTAACCGACTTCAAACAAAGGAGGAGGTTCTCAACTCGTCGGGATCTTTTTTTTATGTTAATTGTTACCTCGTAACTGTCATTTATTAACCGATTTGGAAAATTATTGTTAAAGGTTTAATTTTATAATTTGTTCAAGATCTGGTACTGGTATATATTTATCTGGTAGTGGGCTTGAGCACTTGAGTTACCTATAAGCTCGATGACTTGTAGGTAACTTGAGTCTTTGCTGTATAGTAGAAGTATATAATTTTAGTTTAGTTTTAGGAAATATTGCCTATATTTCCTAAAACTAAACCCGTAGACAGAAAAATGTCTTCAAGAAGTAGATCTGATGAAGAATTTCGGAGATATTTGCGATTGAAGTCGGTTATTTGTATTTAAATTGGTATATATATTAAAATCCTGACTTTGTTTTATATAATACTAGTAGTATCCCATGGCGACGCCCACATTAATAAAATTAGAAGTAGTCTATAATAATATAGTAGCAGTAACAACTTCGGGCGTATAAGTTGAAATTGTATATTAAAATCTTTCAGCCATAAAGAGACACGAGACTAAATCAACATTTTGAAAATACGCTCTATCTGGAAATCGGATTCACCATTTCACCAAACATAGCAACGAATAATCCCAACTAAATCACCTTTCGAATGAAAAAACTAAATCAAAATCGGTTCAGCCGTTTGGCACTTGTAACACCCTTCTTTTTGCGTTGGTGAGGGGGTTAAAAACAAACATTCTTAATATAAACACATTAACTTTCGCATTAATAATATTAATGTGATTCATGCTGTGTTCCATTGTAAACGTCACGCTTGATACTTTGATGAGACGAGGTAACTACGGGAAACTTACCATCGTGTAAATCGTTTTCGTGTATTGACCATCTTTTATTTGCATGTAATCCATTGTTAACTGTAAACCTAAAATAATACGTGTATTAATTAGTCTTAAAGTAATGGAATACTATTCATCAACATTATTTAATGTTTTGGACAGGACAAGTCGTTTGTTGTCATGGCAACATTAGACACATAAAACCATAGAAAAGAAAATAATTATATAGTCGAAAAGGGTTTGGCAAGTAGAGTATGAAACCGTTTAAAAAAAATCTATGTTGAAAATTTATAATTTGGTAAGTCACCAAAATTACTGTTTTTAGACCTATTTTGTCTCGGGGTGTATCTCAAAAACGGCGTCACATTTAACGCTGAAACTTACGTATATTATACATTGTATCCTGTACATGACAACAAATATAATACAGAAAATATTTTTAAGACCTTTCCTTCGCGTCTGCTCTCTTTGCATTAATAATTCTTATTCTGTACCAACAGTATCCAAACGTTTAATTAAATCGGTAAGTATAACAAGGATAATAAGCTAGGAACGGTTTATATTTTTAATTTCTTAAAAGAACGGTCTACATGATTCAGTTTGAGGGGTCCTGACCATAATTCGTATAGCTCTTTATTGTATAACAAAGGCTGCTTCTACATTGTAATTATTATTGTAGCCGTTACCCCAAAACGTTACGCTATAGCGAAGCTTAAATTCAAGTAAAGCAAAATACTCTTGTCCGAGTTGTTTTAATGTGACCTCATATCTTAAGCTTCTAATGGCATAGCATGCGGAACTTATACTGGATTAAATTGCTCTAATTTCGGCAATTTAGGCAAATGTCTATGTTTAATCCTAAAAACTTTACCTTTTATACGTTTTCAATATTTAATCTATTAAACTTTATATTTGGATGATCTTTTCGCTTTGTAGTAGTTCGAAAAAGCATTAAATTTGCTTAAACCATCTTTAAATTAAATCATTTATGTCAAACCAGTATTAAAATTTGCAAGTGCATTATTTGTTTTATAATTAGGTTTCCTAAAGAATTTGTTGAAATTATTGAATTAGTATCATCAACAAATAGCTCTTGATGTTTGCTAGACATTTATTCATAAAAGCCGCCAGACCATTTGCAAAAATAATGAATAATAAGGGCCCTAAAATAGAAACTTGAGGAACACCTACCATTTTAAAAATATTTTAGCTCTACGAATTGTTTGCGGTCCTTTAATTAAGGTCGACATAGTTTAAGTGCCCTCACACCGTAATGATTTCATGCTTCTAATTGTTAGATTTTAGCATAGTAGAAATATATAAGTAAGTTGTCTTCATAGAGTGGTACCAAACGCGGCTTGTATGTGTGCACAGCCGTACGCACGTGCCTCAGCACGCACACTATGACAACAAACAGAACGGCGAAGACGACACGAGCCGGGGCCGCCCCCGCGCTCGACGCGGTCGACGACATTTCACCGTATTCGAGCTATTCGCCACGGGCCGCGCCGCGCAGACGGATGTCGCGTGCCGCGTGCTGAGTTGCGTGCGCGCGTTTATATTTTGTAAACAGATAGGTAAAGTTCATATACCTACTTATAGTGTAACCTACTTTACGTGTTTATTCAATTTATGTAGGTTTTTAAAGTGAAAACTTCTATAGGCGCGTTGAGCACTTTTTGGGTGAACAAAAATCATGGAACTCGCGTCATCGTCACCGACGGCCAATATTATTGATTTATTGAAGCCTACTTAGCTATATTAGTTTTCCTTTTAACTTCGTTATATGTACTACTACCGTGATTTCTTTTCACATATTATGCAAAACAATATTTTTTTCAAGATTTTTTTTTACTCTGTCGGCGGCTAATATTCAAATGAAATCGTATCTATTTTACCACCACATTTTATACTATTTTATTGTACCTAACTTGTTGGTTTGTTAAAATATACATTTTACCTATAGGTACCTTTAAAAGTCGGAGATAGTGACAACACTGCGTATTCGGCTAGAGTAGGCATTTGAATCTCCTACGGGCCTCGAGTTATCTTACTTATATATTTCTACTATGATTTTAGTCTGTGTGAATCTATCAGCGGTGCGGGCGTCGCGGTCGTCAATTCAGAATTGGTTTTATGGGGATGGTTTGTTGGTGCAGTCGTTTGTAAATAAGATTTGTTCATACTATTATTACGCTAGGGATGTTAAAATGTTAAACTCTTACCCTTTTTCTTTTATTGCAGTGAAGCTCAACTTGGAAAATGGAAGTATTTTGCTGATGAACCCGCCAACAAACGATATATGGTACCATTCATTGCCGACACGGAAGAAATCGTTGGGCATCCGCATTAATTTAACTTTTAGAAAAATGATTATGATATAAAATATTAATGTAAAATTTTATTATTTTTGTTGTGAAACAGCACTGACCAAAATATATGGACGTGCTTCACACACACAAATACACTAAAGGTCCGACAATCGGTGACAGTATCAAGTATTTAGCAATCTGTGACATCTTGTGTATGGTATAAATACAAATGGATAGGTCGAGGCGGTCATATTGCGTGGCCACCCCGGTCGCCCGACTTAAATCCATTAGATTTATTTCTTTGGGGCTATTTTAAAGAAATAGTTTACCAAGGAGAGAACAATAGCGAACAAGAACTACGACAAAAGCTCGAATTTGCTAGGGTACAAGTTACTAACAACAGAGGTGCATTCCGTAGGTTACGTAGGAATTTTATTAGACGGTGCAGATTATGTATTATGGTCAGAGGCAGGAATTTTGAGCATTTATTGTAAAATGTTTTGCTTAATAAAACAATTATTTCACAATCGTTGTTTTGTTTTTTCGTCCTAGAAAGATATTAGAGCCACTTGTAGCCATGTGTAATACCTTTTCAGAATCCCTATTAAATGCGCCAAAACTTGTAATACAGGGTCACTTTTCGGTAGAGTATTTTTTTTTCACAGAGGGGCCCGAAGTAAATAAAAAGTTATGATTTGAGAAAAACAAAAATCGTAAAACTTAATGTTATCTTCAACACAACCAATAAACAAACATAAATAGCATGTCTAACGCAAGGACTGATCAGTACCAATCTAGTGAAAATTATAAAAAAGATACAGGATGTAGATTTTTTCTAATTTTAATAAGAATTAGTAAAAAAAAAGTCAATTTTCTCATAAAAACAAAATAAATTATAACTCTGCAGGGGTTGACCTTAAGAACCTCCCGTAGAACAACTTTTTGCAGCTGGTGACCCCATCTAACCCCTAGTTGCGTTTGATCCACGACTTTTGGACCACCCTGTATAGATGTCCAGCGAGCAATGTTCAATCCCAGTAAACTAAATACGTACGCATCGCATCCATCTAAATTCCTTCATCAATGGTTTTCATCTCATTAATTCTTTGTCATTGTCAATTAAATCATAACATCAATGTCAGGAGTGTCAGAATGACGCTGTGTCAAGCTATCAGCAGTTAAATTGTTAAATGTCACGACTGCCGAGTTGAATAAACATTTTTTAATTAAATGAAACCTATGTTGTGTAGATATATTGCGATTTAATATAAAATCAGTCCTGGCCGAACACAGGTGAATAACTATTACACTTTATTCAAGGCTTATATTATATGTAAGTTTTCATTATCATAGGTATAGGTACGTAGTTAGGAATTGCGCTGGAGATTGATCCATTTGGTTATCGTATCAAATACTTGAGTACATTGTCTTGATAAGACTAGCCTATATAACGGTGTCGAATCGTTGAACGGCTGTCGTTAGCGTCGTAAATTGATATGAACACAATCGTGATCGTTGTAAGCCCAATAAGTGGATCAATATTGCAACAATGGGCTGAATTATTTTTCACCAATTTCAAATGGTGTAACTTGGAATTGGCAGCAAAATTTTGCAAATAAACTAGAATTGAATGGATTATTCTTTATTCAAATGTGTTTATCTATTTTGGAATTTAGATTCCATTGAACAAGTGAAATTTTAATAGATGCAGTGCTTTTTTTTTGAGATACTAAAAAGTTTAGCACTAAAGAGTTCCAATATGTAATTTTTCAACAGTAGAATCTTCACAGTACATTAGCACAATCTTTTTCCAATTTGCTATTGTGTTAATTTTAAACATAATAATATTAAAATAATTACAATGTGGTATGGTCCTAATCTCCAGCGTTCGTACAAGTACATGATGTTTGCGTCAAAGATGCCAACGTTGCGCATTGAGCAGAGTGACCTGAAGTGCAAGAATGGCTGCGACTACTTCGGGAACCCCCAATGGCAGGGGTACTGCTCCAAATGCCATCGGGAACAGATGCAAAAACAACGGAGAGCTGGTAAGATTTTTATGAAAAGGCCTTGCTAAATCATTTATAGCTTTAAAGAAAAAAGTGTTTTACCTCCTTCACTTTTATGATTGCCTGGTACATTACTGACTAAATGACTAAATTATCACCCTCCTATTTATCTTTGACTTGTACTTTACCAAGTTTGACAGAATAAATCTTCTAAAATTATAAAAAAAAAATATTTCCATTATTTTTTTGACCAGGAACCTTCACTGACATATGCACAACAACTCACATAAGTTTCATCATAATCATCTATACATTCTTGAGGTATCATCATAAAAGCAGTGCCATTCAAAATATATTATATTTTCACATTCTTTTTAATCATTTTTTTAATATTTAATTATTCTGCTATTTTGGTAGACAAATCGACCAAGTTCTTGAGTTATAAATCGTGTAACAAACTTAACTTGTTTAATACATAAAGATGAGGCAATACAAATTCATGGCCTAGATTAATAGCTTGTTAAGTCTTGAGGACACACTCAAAAAAACTAGGCTCATGGCAGTTTTAAGTGCAGCTGTCCTTGATACTGCCAAAATCCTTAGTCATTGGTGCCACATGGCTAAAGTAAAGAGTCCAATCTAATAGAATAACTTTATTATAATGTAAATTATTTATCTTATAAATTATGAACTAAAAAAATTTCATAAAAAAAATCATTATATAGCCTTGTCTTTTTTTTTTTAGATAAATAAAACAAATTTCTCAATTGGAGTCTAAAGTCAAGAGTGAATAGGTATTTTCTAGGCAAGCATCAACCGAATCGTCACTTAGCATCTGGTGAGATAGTGGTCAAATGTTTGGCAATCATAGATAATATAATTAAACGCAAGCAAAGCTTAAAAAAAGCCGAATTCATCGCTTTATCTTTGAAACTAAGATCAGATTATATGTACTAAGCACACATTATTGAAGATATTTCAAGAATTACTGATCAGGTCTTGATCAGTGAGCAAAATCTTTCAAACTAAAAAAAAAGTTTTCGAAATTGTTTCACGTGGAAAGAAGTTATGAGGAAACACATAAAAAAAAACTGTCGACTTGAGTACCTCCTCCTTTTTTTTGAAGTTGGTAGAAAGAGATTGACTCGCCTGCCTAAAAAAGTAGCATGCTTCTTAAGAAGAAATTATTCCTAGTGGTGTTACATAATATCGAAATCACTGCACTGCAGTTCCTATTTCGACATAATATTGTGTAACACCTCATGACAGATATTGATCTGTGAAGATAACAAAATAACAATGGTTCAATGTTTAATGTTATGATAAAATTGAACTTAACCTTCCTATACAGCTATCAGTTAAATGATAATATATTTTATCATACATTTATAACATTTAAATAGAATGTGGTTGAACCTTCAAGGCGTGTTTGATTGGTTTGTTATTTCATTATGATTAGCACCTATCAAGGTGTCTAATGATGATTGCGCTGATAATTATCACGGATGTACTACATGACTTTAAATTTAATCATTCTTGATATTTGAAGTTTTTTCAATATCTTCAGTTAGAGCACTAATAATTATATTAGTCTTTTGAGTACAAAGCTTAAAAAAACCGTCCTCAACGCTGTATCTTCGGAACCTTGATCAGATTTAATGTATTAAACACTCATTATTGATGATAACTCAAAAACTACTGATCACATCTTGATCAAATTTAATAGGACCAATTGGAAAGCAACGTACTTCAAACTTTAAAAAAAATTTCGACCTCGGTTCATGTGGAAAGAAGTTATGAGGTAACACAAATAAAAAAAATACACTCGACATGAGTACCTCCTCCTTTTTGTGAAGTTGGTAAAAAATGATATTGATCTTTATCATTAATTAAAGTAATCAAGTCCCAGTTTTACAATATAACTATTTAAGTTATGAAAAGGTTAAAGATGATTTAGATGATCTTTGCTATACAGCGTGCAGAACATTAAAGACCGTCTAAATCTTCTTGATATCGGTTCATTTCTCTGCATAATTTTTGGTGCCAATCCTTTCTAAATAAATACCAGGATAACTTGTGTTCTGGGATTCAGTTTCTTTTCTATAGCTTTGGAACTAATAAAAAATTGGTTGTCTGTTTACGGATACGGACGATAATTTTGCGTGATAACGTCATAAGACGAACGCTTAGGCCGATCGTGCCTCTCTCTCGCTTGTTCCGCGCTCTCGCTTACATGCTCAGGCTCAGGCGGTACGTGACACATTTTCGTGTGTGCAGCCGGTGTTCATCAATTTATAAGACGTTATCACGTCAATAATATTTGAGCAATCTTATTGTAACAAACTGAAGTTGCCGAAGACTTATTATCATTATACTAAATTATCTTTATACTAATTACTGTCATAATTATCCCAAGTATATTCCTTCTCATAACACAAATCCAATGGTAAGCATGCGAACATCAATAGTAGTACCTATCCGATCCTATCTCACTATTTGTTTAAAATTCAAATTATATTTATTTTATTTAACAAATGGGTTACTGATCCGATTTAACTGAAATAACTCGCTTTAGCAAGTGAATCCGCTGGACGCAGCTAGTAATAGATAATACGTAATAAAGTTCTGTACTATATTATATTCTCTTCACCGAAATTAAAGCCATTCCAGAAAGGACACAAAAAAAAATTGTCGCATCATAACTCATCAAATTATGGTAGACTATGTGCTGTGATGGTGCTATCAAACTTCGTCGGAATCCCTCCTTCTAATAGGGGGTTGTGGTATCGAATCTGATAGGTATCGGCCTTGAGCTTCAAGTGAAAGTAATATTGTGAAGAACTGTCTATATAGCTACCTTGTACGAAAACACATTTTACTAAAAATCTGTCGCAATAATCACTAATATTGATGTTCCAGCAGCTATCCTTGAGAGCCAGTCATTATAAGCCTAGTTTGTTTACTATCTTTGATTAACATCGTACATTTGAAATTGTTTCTAATAATCTCATCTTCAAGATTGCAAATAAATTATTTACAAGTTTATTCACTAACACAAAAGTCAAAAACAAATTCAGCAGAATGTAGAGTGAAGTCACCAACCTACTGAATATTTCAGTTCTCACACTAAGTTAAACAAAAAACAATTCTGTTGAGTTAGACATATGGCTCTATTTCAAGTGTTAATTTCCAGAGAAAGCATCGTCCACCTCGGCCACATTACCACGCCCCGAACAGCGGAGACCAGAACGAGGTCTCAAGCCAACCACACATTCCTCATTCTCAAAGTTCGAAGAGAAACGCCTGCGACAAAGCGAGACTTTGAAGAAAACCAACCTGTTAAAGTTTAACACGTTGTTTAAAAAAAGTCATACAGGTAAATATTTTTTTTAAAAGCCTTACCACACACACTGGTACATATAACATTTTTACAGTTTACAGGTATATTAGATTTTTATTTAAATAGATATGAACATAATTTAAACGCAAACAAAGCTTTAATAATTGAAACAAGCAAAGCTTAAAAAAACCGACTTCATCGCTTATATTTCGGTTTTGGTTTGACCGATTTCGATAAGAATTTTATGGGACCACCACTGAAGTGTACTCTACCAAACAAAAAAAAACATCATCAAAATCGATTTATAATAAATTGGCGGAGATATCGCGTAACATACATACAAAAAAAAAACATAGTCGAATTGAGAACCTACTTTTTTGAAGTCGGTTGAAAACCAATCGGGTATTTGGCGCAGTGGATAGGTCTCCGCCCTCTGCGCCGTGGGTCCTGGGTTCGATTCCCGGCAGGAGCACAAATTCCTTTCCAAGGGATATTTGTGTTTCTGGTTCTGGGTGTAATGCGTGTGTGATGAGAATGTATCCGACACCCACGATACAAATCTTTGAACTTAGTGTGGGGCTGTGAGTGTGAATGCGTTTGTTTGTTATTTTGAATTTAAAGTATATTGACTTGTACTCAGGCTTTGACTTAAGTTATTATTGATTTCTTAGTAGAAGAACATGACCTTCAAGCCGAGAAGCGGCAGCCAGGTTTCAAGATACCCTCCCTAGTGAACGACAACATGAAGACCGACTTCCGGATGCGGTTCTCCAAGCTACCCTCGCTGATAGATCGGGACGCGCGCATTTTCGTTCATACGTTCATCACGGACGTCATCAAGTGCCATGACGTCATGACTGTCGATGAGCTGTCGGAACGAGTGCAGAGGCAGTATCAGGTCAGTTCATGAATGATAGTACTTATTTGGACCACAAATTAAAATTCATAATCCTATTAATATTATAAATTGACGACCCAGTTGGCGCAGTGGACAGGTCTCCGCCCTCTGCGCCGTGGGTCCTGGGTTCGATTCCCGGCAGGAGCACAAATTCCTTCCCAAGGGATATTTGTGCTTCTGGTTCTGGGTGTATTTGTGTGTGTGATGTGAATGTTTCCGGCGCCCACGATACAAGTCTTTGAACTTAGTGTGGGGCTGTGAGTGTGGATGCGTTTGTTTGTTTGTTTGTTTTGTTTGTTTAAATCCGAAAGATTGTGTGTAAGTATGTTTGTTCCCGCTTCACGCTTTAACGGCTTATCGGATTTGCATTAAATTTGCAATGTACATAGCTTATACCTAGGATTAACACATAGGCTGATTTTTAACTTGATAATAGCGGGCGAAGCCGCGGGGCACGGTTAGTTCAAAATAAGTTTCTTTGTCAGAGTATGGCTATCAATGATGATATACATGGAGATTGGTCCACATACTCAAATGTTTTAGTGAGTGTGACTCAAAGCCCCATACAAAGAACAAAAAAAATGCCATGAAAGATTATATAAATTTGCTATTTTATTCTTAAGATATATTATAATCTAAAGGCGCGCTCCGCTATTTTATGCATTGCTTATATCTAGTATTAAGATTGTGTGCGTCGCTTCTTATTGTGTATATATATATATATATATTATATATATTGTGCAGAATGTGTATCATAATATCCTAAGCTGTTCAATATTTACATAATGCTTTAAACACATAAAACCTATTAATATCTAAAAAACAGACACGTGTAAGTGTTACTTACATTTATATTATATAGGTATGAATCAGTTAGTTATAATAAACATAACATAAACATTTTCACACACACAGCTACGCAGTAAGTTCTAAGACTTGTGTGGGTGCCGGTAACCTTCACATCACACACACAAATCACACCCAGAACCAGAAACACATGTCGTCGTTGGGGATAAAACGTATGCTTCCACCTGGAATCGAAACCGATACCTGCCTTTAAAGCAGATGCGCTATCAACTACGCCAACAGGCAGTTCAAAAGCATAGTGTGTAATTAAAATTATATTTATTAAACATAAACGCTGGTACACTCACATCCCCAAGCTAAGTTGGATGACTTGTATCGTGGGTGGCGGAAACATTCACATCACAACACCACAAAAACAAATTTCCCTTAGGGAGAACACTTATGTTCCCACCGGGAATCGGTATTCTTTTTTTATGCCCGATAGGCAAGCATATGACCACAATCTCACCTGATGGAAAGTGATGATGCGGCCAAAGATGTCGCATGCTTGCCTAAAAGGTACCTATTCACTCTTGCTTGAAGACTCCCAGATTATACCGAATAACAAAGACGAGGGCAATGAGGTCCACTCCTTCGCAGTACGGATGATAAACGTAGAAGCGAAACGCTTCGAGCGAACTGGAGGTATGTCAACCATATACGGATGACGTTTGACAGTTTGTCTTGATGTTAGTATCGTAACTGGTTCAAAAGTATAACGATGCTGTATATCACTAATTATTATTATATTAATTAAAATTATATTTATCAGTAATTTAGTTTCATTAATTTATAAGTAGGTTATTATTTTCTCATTAACAACATTAACAATTTCTTTGTGATTATATAACTTGATTTTCCTGTAATTGATGATATAAATAATAAAACAAAGTCCAGGCGGCTTAATGTAACCACAGCCTTAAATATCTATATTTTACTAGCGATCCGCCCCGGCTTCGCCCGGGTGTAATAAATGAAGAACCGCTCGATCGATTTTGTGCAAACTTCACATAAACCATCTACTAAATAGTCCGAAAAAAACCTAAACATTTGGTTTGGATAGGTGAGCCCGTTCTTTAGTTATAAAATAACAACGAAAAGTGGCATTGATTTTTATATATATATATAGATATAGAAGATACATAGATTGCCAAGTTTTATTCAAATCAAATCCAAATCAATTTATTTCATACAAAATAGAGTTTACAATGTTGTATATACTTGCTCACCTCGCACAACAACCTACACGCTGTAAATTACATCCTACTTAAAGGGTTTGCTGGAAGAAAACTCTGTGAAGGGATAAAACCTTCAAAATCCATTCATAATTGGCGGAGCTATCGCGTAACATACATACACAATAATTAAACGCAACCAAAGCTTTAAAAAACCGACTTCAGCGCTTATATTAAGGTTTTGGCTGGATCGCTTGCGATACAATGTATATGGGACCATCTCTGAAGTATAATCTACCAAACAAAAAAAGAATTTTGAGAATCCGTCCATAAATGGGGGAGAAATCGGTGAACTTAAATTAAAAAAAATACATACAGTCGATCGAACATCGTTCGTTTGAAGTCGGTATAAAGAAAACGTACAGTCGAATTGAGAACCTCCTTTTTTGAAGTTGAAAATAGAGACTCTTTTTTGGGGCGACGTTGGGACCGTGGGGACCGGGGTCTCTTACAATATACATAGGGCTGCCCACTAGACGTGCGCTTTCGCCTTCTATCCTATGCTTGGGTTCGATTCCCGGTGGAAACACTTTCTCCTTAATGCAAATTAGTTTTTCTACAGAACTGCACAAGCGCTTTCTTGCGACAACATAATATAGATACACCTAGGTTAATATAATTATGTATTAGTGTTAAGGAATAATTAATAAAAAAAGCATTAAAAAAATGCGCCGCCGAGGTTCTTGCTAGTTTCTTCTAGAGATGGCAGTAATTTTGCAAATCTGGCAGTAGAGTCATTAACTTTCATGAGTGCCTCTTTGGGGCCCATGTGAATAAACGATTTTCATTCTGTGGGTGTGATTGTGGGTGTAATGTGAATGTTTCCGGCATTCACGGCGCAATTCATCGAACTTAGTGTGGGGCTGTGAGTTTGAAAGGGTTCATGTTGAAATATGAAGAAAATATTATGTTTATTTTTTATCGTTTTAGTGTTTTATGAAGCACATGGACTCGGCTCCACACTTCGCCAACGTCGACTCGGAGACCAAGGAGCGGCTGATGGATTTCGTTGAGAAGCACGCCATGACTTATTTACATGAGTAAGTGGCACTCAATAATAAAACATAAACATAAACGCCTTCACACTCTCAGCTCCTCACTAAGCACGAATACTTGTCTCGTGGGCGCCGAAAACACGTCACACACTCAATCACACCCAGAACCAGAAACACAAACTGCCCTTGGGGAGAAAACTTGTGCTCCTACCGGGAATCGAACCGGATACGTGCTACGGCTAAGGCATATAAGCACTGATATAATTTGCACCCTACAAACCTGTCTAAAAATTTGAATCGTTTTATATTTTTTATGATAGATAGGCAAGCATTTGACCACTATCGCACCCGATGGAAAGTGAAGATGCGGCCGAAGATGTGTCTTGCTTGCCTAGAAGATCACAATATTCACAATAGACTTGAATACATCTAGATTGTACCATTCGGGGAACAAAGATGCTGGTAATTAATTCCACCCCTATAATGATTAATCATACTATAATATTATAAATCTGAAAGTTTGTGTGTAAATATGTTTGTTCCCTCTCCACGCTGTAACGGCTGAAAGGATTTGGAATGTACATAGCTCATACCTAGGATTAACACATAAAAAAAAACGTTTTCACACTCACAGCCCCACACTAAGTTGGACGACTTGTGTTGTGGGTGCCAGAAACATTCCCATCACACACACAACACAACCAGAACCAGAAACACAAATTTTCCATGACATAGGTTACTTTTTAAAATGATGAACGCGAGTGAAGCTGCGGGGCACGGCTAGTATGATTATAAGAAAGAGTAACGATTGTGTTATCCTTAGAATTAATTTTATTTTACGGAATTTGTAAATAAATATAAAGTAAAGTAAACGTCGCGACGTTTACTTTAAAAACGTGTTTTATTTCGTTAGTACGACGTCGTAGTAACGAAATATAGCACGTTTTTAAACTTTTGTGATTTGCCTATATCAGGGGTCGGCAACCTTTTGGGTCGGAAGAGTAAAAAAATTCTAACTTTTATAGAGCTACAAAGTTTTTCCTTGCCTACAATAATCCTTAATGCAAACAGTAATACCTACTGTACTATGAATATCGTATAGAAAACGCTATGCACGCGTTATAACTATTGAATCACCCATAAATTACTTGTTTCAACTGTATAATAAATGTACTTTTTTGCTACCTTTGGAGGCTTGTTAATGGCTCGATAGAGATAGCGCCTAAACCTCGTTAATCGAATCAGAACGTTCTTTTAAATATATTTTTTAAAATAAATAATATTTGCGTACGGAACTAAAGAGCCATAGCTTCACATCCAAAGAGCATGTGGCTCGCGAGCCGCAGGCTGCCGACCCCTGGTCTATACTCTATACACGCGACTGAACTAATCAACAGTTAATAATTCATCACGATAACAAATTAATACTCAAAGGATCACATATTTTGGAATATATACCTGATATATTCAATATAATAATATCATCCGTACTGCGAGGGAGTGGAACTCATTGCCCGCGTCATTGTTTCCTGAGCGGTATAATCTGGCAGTCTTCAAGTCAAGAGTGAATAGGTGTCTTCTAGGCAGGCATGCTACATCTTCGGCCACATCATCGCTTTCCATCAGGTGAGATAGTGGTCAAATGCTAGCCTATCAAACATAAAAAAAAAAACCATTTCTTTATTAAAAACTAACACAGATACTTAATTGGTTACTTTGACTGTGCTACCAGGAGTTCCTATTTTGATCTTGATTTGTTCCCTAGATTACCGTCGATAGTATTTTCCCCAGTGGGGACCGATGACGAGCGTTTGGATCGAGCGATGTATGAACGTATCCAACAGTTGAGCTGGGTTTGCGAGCGTCATCTCGAGTGCAAGCTGGACCAAGCTAGCCCTGACTGTCGACGTCTGCTCTACAAAGCTATTAGCGGTGAGATATTGTATACATTACTATGAACATAAACCCCCATAAACACACTTGACACACTATGTTTGATGACTTGTGTCATAGGTGCCGGAAACATTCACATCACACAACAATCACATCCAGAACAAGAAACACAAATCTCCCAAAAACGTGTGTTCCCACCGGTAATCGAACCCGATACCCGCTGCTTAGAAGGCGAACGCGTACACCCATCTACGATGGCAGTTCACTATTGCGCGAGAGAGTTTCATATTCAACAGCTGAGCTATAGCGAGCTTGGACTATAATCCAAGCTGGTCAATTAAAAGGAATAGGGTGTATTTAATGAATCCCCTCGGGATCATGATGGAATAGCAAGTGTTTTTAGATCCCCTAGGGATATATTTATTTATTTATTGATAATTAGAACGGCCAGAACCACTTACACTAATTAACACAATATTACATCATTTGTTAAAACATTTATAAATCATTGGTAAACTTAAATATCAAATTATAATATCATTAAAATTATATAAGAATTAAATTATTTTACTTACATATAATGTCAGTCATTGATTAGCAAAGGTCAAATATTATTATACAATGTCAATATGTCATAAATTAAACACAATTATGTCATTAAATAATTAACGCTTATAAATGGGATATTCAAGTGGAAAAAGCGCATTTTTGAAGATCCGCTTGAACCGGGCGATCTCAGCTTGGGAACAACTTTACTTGAAAGTTGTACTTATGCGTTTACTAGATGTAAATATCGTTTGCGCGATGCAGGCCTCGGCCTGTGATTGGCCGAGCTAGGCATTGCTAGTTCTGCTATAGTGAGCTAGATGGCGCTGTATGTACCACAATTGTATGACGTCAGTCGAGAATTGGCAGAATATTGAGTCTGGTGTTTACAGTCACTAGTCACAAAATATTACAATATTCAAATTAATCATAGTCAAATTTAAATAGAAGAATAGCGCCTATCGTCTATTGTGTATGCAGCTATTTTCATGCAACAGCCTAAAATCTGTATCTCTCTCCCTCTATCGAAAGACACTTATTACTGATATTATTTAAAAGCTATTTATTACTCTTTACGGCATAGTTTTCTTCACACTTACCTACCTATCCGTTGCCTTCTTTCACCTCCTTATAAGGCGGGACTGACACCTTCTCATACTAATTCTAGGTCTTCCTTTCTCGTTTTTAGTCCACTTGCATTGATTACGTCTATCTTAAAAAAATATCTACAGTAAAATAAAAATCGATTACAGGAATTAAAAAGTTCACTGTGTTCTTACTGACAATCACTGAATAACATAGTTTAGGTAATATCTCGGGACTTAATCGCGCTAAAAAACTATTTT
The DNA here is from genome assembly GCA_948107665.1 of Lomographa bimaculata. Classification (NCBI taxonomy): domain Eukaryota; kingdom Metazoa; phylum Arthropoda; class Insecta; order Lepidoptera; family Geometridae; genus Lomographa; species Lomographa bimaculata. The sequence goes on from OX403589.1 coordinate 19,201,579, forward strand.
TATTTACCTCGACGTTTCGGCCAAGTTGCATTGGCCATGGTCCCGAGAAGACAGTCTTCTCGAGACCATGGCCAATGCAACTTGGCCGAAATGTTGAGGTAAATAAAAATAGTTTTTTAGCGCGATTAAGTCCCGAGATATTACCTAAACTATGTGTTCGAATCGCGAAAGTTTAAAAATTACAATCACTGAATAAGTTTTGATGTTAGTTTGCATTAACAGTTTTTGTATATTTATATATACGTGTATTTGTTTGTAGAGTTGCTAGGAATGGACAGCGCGCTGTCTCCGGGCGGCAAACTGGCGCGCGTGAGGCGCTGCTGCCGGCACGTGTTGCAACTATGCGGCTGTGCGCCCGCATCCGCCGACGACTTACTGCCCGCGCTTATCTTCACGGTAACTGTCGCTTTACTGTACACAGGCGCTGACGCACGCGCTTATCTTCACGGTAACTGTCGCTTTACTGTACACTGGCGCTGACGCACGCGCTTATATTCACGGTAACTGTCGCTTTGCAGTACACTAGCAATGGGCGATTGTTACAGAAAAAACAATGGACTGATCCGAAAATTGTGCTATTACGCATTCGATTGTCGATTCAGTAGTTCCCCACCATGATTATTCGAATAACAATCGACAAAATACTAACTGTACGCCCACTGCAAGTTGATTTGAGAAGAGCATTTAAATTTTGTTATACTTAATACAGTTGTACCAATCTTGTATCGTAAGCTGTGGCGCATAGCGCACGCCTGCGCACCATTTTTTGTAATTATGTACTTATTTAGTAGTACGTACAAATATAGTAATAGGTGTGTCCAGTCATTGTTGCCCGCCGCACACCGTTAGTTGATAACAATCGACTAACATCGATTGTTGTCGACTGTTATCGACTGAACCGAACAATCGACTAATTCGATTAGTTTTAGTAATAATCGCCCATCGCTACTGTACACTGGCGCTGCCGCCTGCTGCGACACAGTTTTGGGTATTGAGCAATTGATCGAGCGAAGCCAGGTCTCTAAATTGACTTGGGTGATTTAGCTCTTTGTCCGTCCGTCCGTCCGCAGAGGCATCTAGCGTCTAAACTATACAAGCGAATTACTTTAAATTCTCAGAAAATATGTAAAGCTATGGCGCAATGCCAAAAATGGCAATTAAAATAATATAAATGCCTTAATTAGGGGGGCACTCATACACGTAAATGGGGACCGAAATAATTTTTATTTAACATTGTGAGGTATCGTTGAAAAGAGCTTTACAAGTTAAATTAGAATGTGGTTAAAAAAAAAATCTATATTAGAAAACAACAATTTGGTAGGCCACCAAAGTCAATGAATGCTCGTTTTATTACTGATTTAAACTTATCCAAATGATGTATTAATGTTTTGTTCCCAGGTGCTGAAAGCGAATCCGCCCCGACTGACCAGCAACATAAACTTCGTGACTCGCTTCTGCAACGCGCAACGACTCATGACCGGAGAGGGGGGATACTACTTCACTAATCTCGTATGTTCATTTTACGATAGGCAAGCGTTTGACCGCTTTCTTACATGATGATGATACGCTACAGAAACTAAACACAAAATACCTTCTTGTCAATTACGCAAAAGTACTTATTACATTCTATTTGTAAAGCCCCAGTGAACCAAATTATTTAAACTAGTTGATTTTTTTTTTGCAATGATTTAGCATGTTCTTAGCTACTACTTTATTCACATGGGCCCCAAAGAGGCACTCATGAAAGTTAATGATTCTACTACCAGATTCGCAAAATTACAGCCTTCTCGAGAAGAACCTGACAAGAAACTCGGCGGCGCATTTTTTTTCATATTTTTTTTTATCGTTCCTTATCTCTAATTATATTAAAGTAGGTATATCTATATTATGTAGTCGCTAGAAAGCGCTTGTGCTGTTTACCTCCATGCATCCTTGTCAATAATATAATCGATCGTTTTATAGTACTATGCGATATAGTCTATATGTTTTGTGTGGAAAATATATAAATAAAAATTTGGGGCGTATTTTGCGTGCCTAGAATAGGACGCTTTATGCAAGGTCACGTGGCCCGAGCTTAGATTATTAGAAGTTTTTTTTCTTTGAACACGGTAAAAAAACACAAAATACCGATACGAAATTAGTGTTACGCATTTCTCCTGCAAGAATCTCTTAGTTTGTTATTAGCAATTAAGTTAAATGAGACAATCATAAAAAAGTTATTTTGCTTACAAATTGGTTAATATTTGGCGTGAATTACTAATAAGTTAATAAAGTAGGGTATCAAAATGAAGGGGATTACATAAAAAGTAGGTTTACATTTTTCGCAGTAGGGTTTTGAATTGTTAATATACAATAACTTGTTGCTGTGTTTTGACGTGATTACGTCTTATAAATCGATGAACACCGGCTGCACGCACGAAAAAGTATCACGTTCCGCCTGAGCCTGAGCGTGCAAGCGAGAGCGCGGAACAAGCGATAGAGAGGCACGATCGGCCTAAACTTCGATGTTTTCTTATGACGTTATCACGTAAAATTTTCTTCCGTAAGCCGACTTTACAGACAACCATTTTTTTATTTGCAGTGCTGTGCGGTTTCGTTCATAGAAAACCTGAATGCTGAGTCTTTGAACATGGACAAGAAGGAATTCGACTGCTACATGGCCATGCCCGCTTCTATAGGAGGGAGCTCTTGGGTAAGATATATTTATAAAAGACTAGCCGTGCCCCGCGGCTTCGCTCGCTATTAGAGATCGCTATTAGTGATAAGGCCGCCTGTTGTGATACTTTACGTATAAGCTTGTTTGTTACCTTTGTTTTATCTCATCTTATAAAGTGGATCAATAAAGTATTATCTATCTATCAAGTTAAAAAGTAGCCTGTTTGTTAATCCTAGGTATAATCTATGTACATTCCAAATATCATCCAAATCCGTTCAGCCGTTAAAGCGTGAAGAGGGAACAAACATACACACACACACACAAACTTTCGGATTTATAATATTAGTAGGATTAGCGATCCGTCCCGTCTTCGCGTGGGTTTGCTTCCGGTGGAGACTAACGCAGATCAAGTGATTTATATAGACAGATTTTTGATGCACATTTTTGATGTTTATGATTGGTCAACTTTCCTTTACGGTATCAATGACGGGCTCGTGGACGCCACAGAAATAAAGTCAAAATGACCACGTTTAAAACATTTTACAAACATTAAAATTTATTTTGATGTGCCCGTGCCCCCGAGTTTGCCCGCGTTTATAACATTAAAAAGTAGTCTATGGATTAATCCTAGGATTAGGATAGCTTATAATGCATTTCATCCAAATCCGTTCAGCTTTTACAGCTTGAAGAGTAAACAAACATACTTACCCACTTACACACAAACTCTCAGATTTAGATATAATATTAGTGTGATGAAATGTAGACGACCCAGTCGGCACAGTGGGTAAGCGTTTGCTCTCTTCGCCGCGGCTCCTGGGTTCGATTCCCAGCAGGCACATTTGTGCTTCTAGGTTTGATTGTATGTGTGTGATGTAAATTTCAAAAACCCATGATACAAGTCTTTGCACTTAGTAATAGTAACTTGATAAGTAAGTGCGCCTGTTAGATTATTCTAATTTTCTATTTTGTTCCAGGCGGCTGCGCTATCTCTTTGCGGCGCGGCGCGCGAGGCAGCCGAGCAGCGCGAGCAAATCCGACAACTTCACGAGCAAGCCGAGCATGTTCGCGAGCAAGCTGACCAGCTAGCTGCGAACGCGGTCTCGTTTGAAGTAAGATTTTTTACACAACTCAACATGCAAAATCAGTATACAGAGTTATGACTATTCTCTATTATACCACACCCCGATGTGGTATAACAGTGCATGGTCATAGACAGTCAGTGCATAGCCACAGGTCAGTGTCGGAGACAATCCCATACAAATTAACGTCACACAAAAACAGTGACTCTATTGGACACAAATGTTTTACAAATGTATGTGTGTGTGTGTGTGTGTACGTGAGACAACCGTCATTCGCGCGTGTTCATTCCAATAACCCTTGATAGTTGGGGTGGGGGTGTGGAGCACGGATTGCAGAGTACTTTATTAATTCTGTGACTTTACTAAAACTATACGTTCTTCTACAGGAGCAAATTACAAAGAAAGTGCAAGACTTGCTCGCCAAAACGCCGTTGGAGATATTGCCTCGACGGGAACTGCCCCGCATCGGGAAACTCAAAGAGATTCACTCCGAGCCACTTGTCGAACTCGAGAGTCAGGAGCTTATACCTAAGCAAGAAAGCGAACCACAGAAAACAGGTGAAACACAGAGAACTGGTGAAGTACCACAGGAAACAGGTGAAGTGCCACAGAAATCAGGTGAAGTACCACAGCACATTGTTGAAATTCCACAGAAAACAGTTGAAATACCGCAAATACAAGAAGAACCAGAGGAAGAAGCTAAACCTATAGTAGACCTAGAGGAGCCCAAACTAAACATCCTCGGCTTCGAAGTGATTGACAGAGAATCGCCGCAGAACCTTGACCACTGGGAACTGAAACAAACCAACTCTCTGGAACTGTTGACGCCTTCGCCTCTCGGCTTCGCGCCTTTCGACTCGCGCTCCATAGACGAACTGATCACACCTGAAGACTTCGTATCGGACCAATTAGCCCCCGGCCTGGGGAACATCAACTACGATATTGACCTGTCAGATTTCAGCGGAGATAACAGCCTAGCGGAGGACGCTCCCAAATCCCAGGATCCTTTCAGCCCGGAAGGTATAAAGAAGGAGTTCGATCCCTTCGCACCACAGACATCCAGGGATCAATACAGCAAATTGGAAACGTTTGATGAGTTCAGTCTAGTCGATACCAGAGCTAACCAAGCGGAGGATCCATTTGAAGTAGTCCATCGAAGTCAGGATCCTTTTAGCCCAGATAGTATAAAGGAACAGTTCGATCCGTTCGCACCGCAGACGGTACAGGAAGGCAAATCGGATCCATTCGCGCCGGAGAGAAAAGACACGTCTATCCTTGACGGTGGTGACTCTCCGACTGGCGTATGTTTGCTTCCGTCACCGCTTCAGCCGCAAAGTACGGGGAAACCCACTTAAATTGGCATTGTAATGCCTTGGAATTTGGAAATGAATCTGCAGCCAAATCTTGTTGGTGCTGCTTGGTGATATATTAATGAGTTTTAAGTTATTTTTATTTTAATAGGATATTATAGATTATAGATACAATAAATTATACTATATTATGATGTGTTGGTTATTGTAATTTCTTATTTGTTGGTCAGATGAGGTCAGTCAATAGTCAGAACTATCACTTACGCACAATTTTATTATATTTTTTTTATTTGTGACAGGCTAGTGTTTGACCACTATCTCACCTGATGGTAAGTGACGATGTGATCGAAGCTGGTAAACACACTAATTGTAAGGGCCAATAAGGGAAATATAGGCAATATTTCCCAAAACAAAATCAAAACTTTATGCATCTATATACAGCAAAGACCTAAGTGTGACTGTTAGGTAACTTAGGACATTTCTTTATTTATTTATTTTTCACACTCACAGCCCCTCACTAAGTTCAAAGACTTGTATCGCGGGTGCCGGATACATTCACATCACACACACATTACACCCAGAACCAGAAGCATAAATATCCCTTGGGAAGGAATTTGTGCTCCTGCCGGGAATCGAACCCAGGACCCACGGCGCTGTACTTTGCTGTACATATGCAAATATCTTAGTTACCTAACAAGTCACCGAGCTTATAGGTAAATCAAGTGCTCAAGCCCACTACTAGTGCAACGTTCCCATAATGCTGTTGGCATTGCCTCTCTGAATCGCAATGCTTTGAGCCAAATAAGTAACAGTATGTATTTTGATCACGCGTCGTCTCAATTAGAAGTAGATAGATTTTTAACCGATTAAAAAAAAGGAAGAGGTTCTCAATTAGATTTTTTGTTTATATGTTACCTAGGATTTTTTTCTAGATAGAACCGATTTTGATGTTTTTTATTTGAAAGCTGGAGCTTCCGATGTAGTCGCCTTAAAATTTGATCAAGATCTGACCAGTAGGTATAATAATATATGTTTTGAGCTATCGTCAATAATGCGTATTTAATTAATTAATTTAATCTGATCAAGGGTTCCGAAGGTTAGGCGCTGAGGCCTTGCTTGCGTTTCAATTATTGAAAATAGAATGGTCTCAACACCAAACGGCTCAAATATCTAACCACTGCCGAGGTTTTTTTATTTATTTTTTATTTGTTACTTATTTTTAGGTTACATATTTTCGCCGTTTGTGGTGCTCTGCCGAAGTTGCCGCGGCGCCAATCCCATTCTGTATTTCAGGAATAAGTGACGGAATAAGTGTCAACTCAATTTGCATCCCACACTGTCCCATCTTCCATGTAATTAGGGTTATTCCATCCGTATTTCAGGTTTTTTCACTGACGACGTAAGGTCGCAAGCCTAATAAATTCAAAATTATTTCACATGAGCCCAAAGAGGTCGTATTATATCGTTTATATTTTGGAGAGTGCGCAGGAATTACATTGAGTTAATTCCTACATGCACTCACAGTCCTACACTAAGTTTGACGACTTGTGTTTTAAAGACTCACGTCACACTCACAATTACACCCCACACAAGACATTGTCAAACGTCACTATTTAAGGCTGATATACCTCCAGTTCCCTAAATACGTTTCTCTTCTACGTTCATCATTTGTACTTAGGCAAGTACAACTTCGGCCGTATAAATAGTAAAAAAAACAACATCAAAAACGAATCTTAATTGGCGGAGATATCGCGTAACATACATACAAAATAAAACAAAGTCGAATTGAGTATCTACTTTTTAGAAGTCGGTTGGAAATATACTGGATTCCCTTAATAAAACCACCTTGAAGTTCAAGGTCAAACTAAATTTATATCGTATATTTGCGTACAAATATGTGGGTTTCCCTAAGTTGATATATTATTATGTATATCTATGTATTGGTTTTCCTTTGTTGATAAATAGGTGCTATTTGTTTGTATTTGGGTTTCCTATATACTTTATTCGTTGGTCTCTCTCTTATTAACCCTTAATTAGCTGGGGAATAACGAGGGACTCACATCAAAACTTTGAACCTGTATATTTCTTACGTTTTAGTAGCTAGTTTCCCCCCATTCTCAGTACCTTCCTGCAGTGACCTGCCCCCCTATTACGTATCTTTGTTGCACGCGGTTTCTATTTGAATTAAACAAAAAATAACCTTATTTCTTAGGAGTTTTTTAAATTTAGTATTGAAACCGTTTGCGACAGAGATAGGTGATAGGGGGTTAGAACGACGCGAAGCCAGGAGGACGTGCGCGTGCGTCTTGTATATGGTGAGTAAATGAGCCAATCGATTCCCAGGGACTTATACTAGTTGTTTGCGTTATAAATTTTATAATTTAAATAGATCTGCTGCCGATGTTGAAACTATTTTTATTCTACAAAAGAGAGCGGTTCGTGCAATATATGATATGGGTCCACGCGAATCTCTCAGGGAATTCTTTAAAGAAACAGGCATACTTACAATGCCTTCGCTTTACATCTTTGAAAATATTATGCATGTTCGCAAAAATATTAGTAAATATAAATTAAGAAGCGACGCACACAATCTTAATACTAGATATAAGCATACAATTACAGTGCGCGCATTTAGATTAAGCAAAACGAATAAATCTTTTATGGCAAATGGGGTTAGATTTTACAATAGAATTCCTAAAATCGTAACTGAATTACCACTGGGAAAATTCAAATCTGTAATAAAACGGGCATTAATTAAGAAAGCTTATTATAAGACTACAGACTATATTAATGACAAGGATGCATGGAGGCAAACTGCACATGCTCTTTCTAGCGACCATAATAACACCTAGGTTAAGAAAATTATGTATTAGAAATAAGGAATGTTTTAAAAAAAAAAATGAATGAAAAAAAATGCGCCGCCGAGTTTCTTGCCAGGTTCTTCTCGAGATGGCTGTAATTTTCCGAATCTGGCAATAGATTCATTAACTTTCATGAGTGCCTCTTTGGGGCCCATGTGAATAAACGATTTTGATTTTGACTTTGATGTCAATAAAATTGTTAATTTATTATCAAAATCGTTTATTCACATGGGCCCCAAAGAGGCACTCATGAAAGTTAATGAATCTATTGCCAGATTCGCAAAATTACAGCCATCTCGAGAAGAACCTGGCAAGAAACTATATTGTCGTTATTATTTGAACGTTAAAACGGCGCAACTCATGCTTAAATCCAGAAATATAAATGTTAATAACGACGACGGTGCAGACTCAATTTTTAATTCCTGGCTCCAACAAGAACTCGACAATTAAATTGGAAGTGACAATGAAATAGAAGTTGGTCAGTCAAGTACTATCAATAATGATCGGTAAAACGTTGATAACTCGAACAAAGAATGCACCTATGCGTAAAATGTATGAAGACGATATATTTCGCTTGCTTCAAAATTCCCATGCAGGGTTTTATTTTTATATAGAAGCATAGCTTTCAGTTTTTTTTATTTCATTTTGTATATTCATAAGAGTTAAATAACGATGTTTTTTTTATTTTTAGAATATTTATTAATTTTGGAAAAGTTTAAAAAAGTCATTGTGTTTCGAGATTTATAAGTTTAATTTTTTTATTTGTTAGAAGATCTGTAAACTTGTTCTAATCTTTTTATTTTATAATTACTGTTAACTAAGCAATAAAGAAAATTATAATAAAAATATTTGAATATTATTTGTTTTTGTCCATAAAAATACATGAATAAAAAATACATAACAAAAATACATAAAACAAAAATGTGAGTCCCCGTGACTCATACAAGGTATTTACGTATGTGTATGAAGGGTTAAAAGTCGCCTATAGTTAAGATACTTGAATGGTTTGATTCTTCACAGATAACCTTTATTATAGTTATTCCTTACATTACGTTAGAAACAAACAATGACGCTACTGAAGATAACACATTTAGATTAGACTTGGTTTGGATAAGGTTTTTTTTTACTTCGCAATCTTTTTGCTATGAGCCAGCTTCAAGTAATAAAATATTTCAAGTGTAGGTTGAAGGTGTATAAATACGAACTTGCGGTTGCTTGCATGCACTGGACATTTTAATAACAATTATAAACTCATTCATACTCACAGCCCCACACTAAGTTCAGAGACTTGTATCGTGGGTGCCGGAAACATTAATATCACATACACAAACACACCCAAAGCCAGAAGAACAAATTTTTATGTTTCTTGGGAAGGAACATTGTGCTGCTACCGGAATCGAACCCTAGAACCCACGCCTTAGAAGGAAAAGATATGCCCACTTTTTTTTGTGGGAGGATAAATGCCTGCCACTTCCTTTCCTTCCCAGGGGTGAAGTAAAGGGGTGTGTGGGGCTTGAACGCACTAAACCCCAGCCCCGTGAGCAGTCCCTCGCCGAGGTGGGGCAAGATAGGGTCACGCTAGTAATCACTATCTTGCCCCGGCGGCAAGCCCGGATACTATTCGTTGCGTACTAATATGTGGGTTTCCCTTAGTTGATATATTTTTATAATATATATCTATGTATTGGGTTTTCTTTGTTGATAAATGGGTGCTATTTGTTTGTAATAGGGTTCCCCCTACGAATAAAGTATACTTTATTCGTAGGTTAATTATTAAAAGTCGTCGCTTTTTTATGCAAGACAGGCAAGCTATCTCACCTGATGGAAAGTGACGATGCGTCCGAAGATGGAACATGCGTAAAAGGTTCTATTCACGACTTGAAGGCACCCAGATTCAGGCAGAGGAACAAACGAACATACATAGTAGTAAGAAAGTACATTCAATACATTAATAAAAAAAATATTATATGTGACGAAATTGATAACAATCAAGAAAATTTATTGAGTCCGAAGATGGCACATGCTTGCCTAGAAGGTACCTATAACTATTCACTCTTGGATTGAAGGCACCCAGATTCAGGCAGAGGAACAAACGAACATACATAGTTGGGTATGAAGAAAGTACATTCAATACATTACAAAAAAATATTATATGTGACGAAATTGATAAAAATCAAGGAAATTTATTGAGTCCGAAGATGGCACGTGCTTGCCTAGAAGGTACCTATACATATTAACTCTTGATTTCAAGGCACCTAGATTCAGGAACAAACGAACATACATAGTCGGGTATAAAGAAACTATGTTCAATACATTACAAAAATTTATTTTAAACTAGTAATCTTTCATAAACTTTTACCAGCTTCATCTTAACATAGAAGAGTTAAATTATAGGTAAGGTATAAAGCACTGCAGTACAGTGATATTCAATTTAATCTACATTTAAGTAACATGAGTTTGTATAAATAAAAAGAAACTATTACAAATAAAATTATTGATAGATACCTAAAAATATTATTGAATTAATTACAACAGTTACGAAGTAGAAACAATAAAAAATGGTAATCTTGAGCTTTATTTAACCGGGGTAAGATAAACAATATTTGGTAACTCGTCTTGGTGATGGAAGGAAAGATCTCTTTCATTGCATTAATGTTTAATCAGTACAACATAAAACTCTAGCCGACTTCACATGCAAGTGGTAACCCTGCTGATCAATTAACAAGGCTGTGATACAAGCATTCCCAAGGAGGGTTGATGTCAGACAGACGATCAACGACAATCTTATCCCATTTCAATGTCTATCTATTTACTAGCCATGCCCTGTGGCTTCGACCGCATTTATCAAGTGAAAAAGCAGCCGTGATAATGCTAGGTATATTTCAAGTCTGTTCTGAGCTGTTATAGCATGAAGAGAAAACAAACATACACAATTTTCAGACTTAAAATATTAGTGTGATTTAGCGATACATCTCAGATTATCACATTGAGACATGAGAGATCAGTAACTTTGAATAAGACGTTGTCACAGCTATCATAAAAATATTTTGAACTTTAATCACATTTTACCAAAGATTATTTAGCCAGTTGATAGTGAATGAGGATAATTTTCCTTTATAACAAATCCACTAGCAGGAGAATAGCGAGGTTAATGTTTGCTGTGATTGGCCAGTTCGAGGTTGTGATTGGGTGATGCTACAATGGTCAGCATCAGTTGCGGAAAAACCAATCAGTATTAAAATTTCAAAAGGCACATTGTTTTCATCAGAGGGCAAAGATACTAGCAGTCAACTGAAAGTGCATTATACAGTAGAATATAAAATTCAAGTTTTTGAAAAAAGAATTATTTAAAAATCACCAAGAGAGTATAACAATGTGTAAATTAACAAGGGATTCAAAAGTTAAAAAATATGCTCATAACAACTAAACAACTGTAGAAAGCATGTTTTCACATTCTCAAGGATGTTGTACATTATGCTTGGGTTGAAAAGCTAAGGGTCACTTAAAAATGTGCAAAAATTTAAGGAATTGTTGGAATAATTGGATCAACTATGAGACTACTCATTTTATTACATAATAATGCTCTGCAATTTAAATAAGGAAATTAGTTAATTTTCTTTTCTAAGCCTAGCGTGCTTACTACTCTTGAGCATATTATCACATACCAATGAGGTAGTGTTCAAATTCTAGTTGATCTGATATATAAGATTACAGCAGCATCTCCAGACAATATTGCATCTAATACTATTGGCTGTAACTTCCTCTAAAGTTAGGTATAAAAGACGTTACAGAATATAAATGACCCAAAGATTCAGCAATATACTATATCCCCTCGCAATCAATAATTGCATTTTAGATCTCAATGTCCAATGCATTTATATACAAATGATTATAAAACTAACACAAATAATATTTGTTCTTTGTTTGGAATAAGATAATCACAATCTCGATTGAGACGTCATAATTTGATATTACCTATTAAATCTATGTTTTACATTTGACAAGGCATACCTATGTGGTTAGGCAAATAACTCGATGTGGAATCAGTTTGAGCGAATCAGAAAACATATATGTCTGCTTTGCTGCCAACATCGCATATTAGCGGGCTATGGAGACGACATCTCACCAGGTTGGCAGCAATTTAAACCTATATAGATTACCGGTTATGATATACTATACTGTAGACATATCATGTTGTTTGATTCTAGCCCATTCCCCATCCAGTGTGGGCAGATCCTACAAACAGTCACTCCCACTTGAAAAATTTAGCATCTGCTACTTAAATCTAAGTTGAACACACATTTACAAACAAAATGAGAGAAAACAATATTTTTGGCTTACTTTGATGTTGATTACTCATAAATTCAAGATAACATCAGCTCTGTGCACAAACGTGGCAAACTGTAACAAAAATATGGACTCATTTCAATATTACAAATGTCCAAATACTTTACTATACTCTTAATCAATTACGGTACAATTTCATTGACTCAAAAATATAATTAGATTACTTTTGTCAGCCAATGAAAGTCATTCTGGATAAATAAAAATGTGGCAGTGCTAGGCAATGGATATTGTGACATTGATTCCGAGGTTACCATTGTCGGCAAACAGTTGTGCAAGAGATGTGTCGAATACTAGGCAGTCCGAGTTCATAATGGCAGATGAAACTCCTTCATGTATGGATCTCGGCATCGCTTCCCATGTGAGTCGACGACGGTGTCCATTAAGCTCCAGTCTATATGCGAAATTCTCAGCTTCTTTACGGGATCCTATAAGCTGCACAATTGCAAAAAACTGTTGGTGACCGTCAAACTTCTCTTGCTTTTCTAGTACTAACATAAAATGGTGATTGAAACACGACTGCATCATCACCCAATCCACAGCTCCGGGAAGGTTTATATCAGTAGCTAAAAATACTATGTCTTCTCCTTGTAAAGTCGTAATGCTTTTGTGTGACATCATAAGATGGGGCATGACTTGATCGAGGCCGCCCTGCCATTTGCAAGAAGCGCCGGGACATGGGCAAGAATAGGGTCTGAACTCGCAAGCATCTTCATGCTCGGCTTTCTCCGTGTGGACCAGAGTGACTGTGCAGCCGGTGTTGGAGTGCTTGCAGGGAAACATGACGTTGCTAGCAACCTTCTCCATAGCAAGGTTCCGGATGTTGCCGAGAGGGCCACGGCATGTCGGGCAGCATGACAGTTTGGGCCGGCAGCTAGAGCACACAAGGTGCCCGCTCTGGCACTGCAGGATAGGCGGAAGCACATAGTCGAAGCACACGGGGCACTCGAACAGCGAAGCGAGGTCGGCAGACATGGCGGTGGGAGCGTTCACGATGGCGGGCACTCCTGGCACAGAACAACTGGAACTGCTAGCTCCACGCCGCTTGTTGTTTGTGCTCATGTCACCGTCACGCGCGCATAAAACCCGTCGATCGACGACCAACCAGTTCCCTTCCGTGACGCACACTGCCACTACGCGACTCCTTCGTTAATTCATTTATATCCTTCCACGCCTGATTTGTTTCGCCTCGAGATAGAGTTGATGTACGTTTCCATCACAGTTTCTGACGATGTTGGTGAATACGATAACGCGATGTGCGTGATTGATGGGGACTTGGGAATATAATGATACTGAACAATTTGGGGCGAACTGATAAACTAAACTGTCTCTAGGGATGCTAGGGCCTCGGCATATCTGAGGAGTGCATTAGCGGTGCTATAAAGTAAATATAATGCAAATGTAGCAGTTCATCACAAAAGTACAAATTTTTTCGTCGTAAAAAACCCAATGACGACCAGCCAAACCAATCGAACAAAAACTTAAGAAAGAATGACAAATGACAACTTCTGAACTCTGACAACATGAACCTTGACAATAAATGACAGCGTCAATGTGATGTCATTGCTTTTATCCATAGACTACATTGTTTTTATTTTTCTTAATTGTTTTTTTTATAGTTTTGGCTTCACAACCTGTGCATTTAACCAGTGTCAAGTAATAATACATAATATACAGGGTGTTTGGTGCATGGACCGACAGGATTTTCGGGCAAAGATATTGTAATCACTTCGTTTATTTTCGGGGTTGAAAGACTGAACGGAAACAATTATTTAAAGTTTCTTCAAAATGAGTTACCGGAACTGGTACTACCAATTTTAGAAGAGAGATGTGCCAATTGTTTTTCAAAATGACGGCTGTCCGGCACATTATCAACGAACGAGAACAACGGAGTGATTACATTATCTTTGCGAGAACATTTAGACCATGCATTTCCCAACTCGTGGATTGGAAGAGCTGGCCCTATTCCATGGCCAGCGCGGTCCCTAGATCTTACACCTCTGGATTTCTACATCTGGGGAGGTGCAAAAGAATTAGTTTATGCAACGGAGGTGCCCACAAAAGAAATTTTAATAGAACGTGAAATGCGGCATTTGCCCCCATCCTATCATTGATTATAGATTATTGTCGGAATATGGCAGAATTCTCTTGGAATTCATAGCAGAGTTTTATATATTACCAAGTAATAAATGAGATGCAAAAATCCTAGGATCTAGCTATATAGCAGGTAACAAACAACAAAGAGTAAAAATTTCACGGGGTTCCCAAAGATCCATAATAGCTCTATCGGGGGGACTTGCCATCTTGGGGTAATTTTTTTCTATACATACTAACTGGAACTGGAACACCAGAGGCCCATCAGAGGGCGCAGTGTGTTTATTATCAGCAATGATGAAGCTCTTATCCTTCGCTTCAACATGCATATAAACATAAACGCTTTTGCACTCGCAGCCCTTTTTTTATTATATACGTTTGGGATTACATTTACATACCCACACCCGGCACGCCCACAGGGAGGCGTACGGGGTGTGTCGGGCTCGGCACCAACTACTCCCATAGCAGCAAGTACCGACCCCCCTACCGACCAAACCCACACGATGATGGTCCTCTCGCCTCTGCTGGGACCGCGGGAACACTTTCGCACTCGCCCACAGTACTCAGCAGGCGCCGGTCCTTTCGGACCGCACCTCGGTAAAAAACGAAGGCAGATTACCTACCTTCATCCCACACCAAATGAATCAACTCGCGGAAGCACCGCGCGCGCCACCTCGAAGCGTCTGGGCGTTGGACTCCCCTGCACCCGCCACCCAGGCCTCTGAGAACCGAAAAAGAAACGAAAGGGCGGAGATCTTTCGCTTCCCTTTCGTTTGCCGACTCTCGGATCAGAGATGTACCCCGCCGCGAAACGGGATACCTACCGCTCCGACGCCGACCGAGTGGTGGTGAAATCCACTCGACGGTTCCCTTAAGGACCGCTACGGGGCTCACAGAAGGAAACCTCGGCTCGCCTTATCGTCTCGTTCGACAGCGTAGTCATTGAGGACCTACGCTGCTCAACGAGATGCCTCCACAGCACGTGAACACTTGAGCCGAGACACACCTGAATCTTGTTCAGAGGTTTTCCGGGGAGGTCTCAAAGTCGCGTGCCGGTACCCGTCGGCCGAGTGGGAAAGTGTCCCACTCGGCGGTCCTTTCCGGACTACAATTGGGCTCACAGAATGTGACCTGGCCCTCAATACTCCGATTCATTCAACAGCAAAAATGGGTCTAATGCTGGTGAACGAGGCTCCTTCTGACAAAACCGACACTCAAATACAAAGAAGTTTTGAAACCCTCTGCAACCGAGCTCTCCAGCAGCGGACCGACACAATCCATTGTATTCGCCAGCAAAAGCATCACCTTTGCTAGCAAACAGGACACTCCACAACACACCGACACTCAGATGCATGCGAGAATTACTTCTCGCTTCCACCCGAGGTACCACCCCCAGGTCTTCTAGGCGGCCTCGAAAAGAAGCCCTCCCCCTCTTGAGGCTCCAGACCTCAGCCAATAAGATCCAATAAATATAAAAAAAAACATAGTTAAGGCGTCGGAATAACACATAGGCTACTTTTACACGTGAATAACGCGGGCGAAGCCACAGGGCACAGCTAGTGAATAAATTAAGCGAAACGACTAAGACCCAAATAACATAGAATCGCGGCGTATAGTACTGTACTAGTTTTGATCTAGTACTAGATTAAAATGCGCTCCATGAAATAGTGGACAACGCTCCACGAGCAATTTTTCTGACTTTTATTTTAATTACTTCCTGGATGTAGCACAAGCATTTGATAAGATGTCGAATGAAGGTCTCAACAGTTTACGTCAAAATTAAATTACTTATTGGGCTCGATTCTGATGTCACACACTAAATTAAATTTAAACTATTCCTGTCTTTTACAAAATAGGAACACAAGACAGAGATAGCATACTGCTGTGCTGTCAAGTTAGTCAGAACTTAGATGTCTATGCAAGCTTAGTCGAGTATGTTATTGGTGTTGGCTAAAAACACGCGCCTTTCTGCTGTTAATATTTTAAATGATAAACTAGCTTGACAGCTCTAAAATGCATGCTATCTCTGTCTTGTGTTTCTATTTCGTAAGAGACAGGGATAGTTTAAATTTAATTTAGTGAGTGTACATCAGAATCGAGGCCATTATTAGTCTTAAGGATAGATCGTAATTCGAATGGTGTAACAAATTAAATCAGATTGAATCAAAATCGTTTATTCACATGGGCCCCAAAGAGGCACTCATGAAAGTTAATGACTACTGCCAGATTCGCAAAATTACAGCCTGCGCGTAAAAAAATTAATTGGAAGGTCATTACATGAAAAAAAAACTTTAAACTAATGTTTTAAACTGTTATTTGCGGCATCATAATTAATCTTCAATTCATCCGGCAATCATGATTATCTAAACAGACAATAGTGTTTTGTCGCATCGCTACAATTTGACGCACGCTAGTTCTCAGAACTTGTCGCGCGTGACGTCTGCACGCGGCATGGCAAACATCCGAAGAAATTTCTCTTATTTACATCACAGTAGTACATAATAGATGGGAGATCGGCATTTTTTACCGACTTCAAAATTAGGAGGAGGTTCTCAATTCGACAGTTTTTTTGTATGTATGTTACGCGATCATTTCGACAATTATAAATCGATTTTGATGATTCTTTTTTTGTTTGGTAGTTCATACTTCAGAGGTGTTCCCATATAAATTTTAATCAAAATTTATTTTTGAGAAAATCAACAAAAATATAAGCGGTGGAGTCGGTTTTTTAAAGTTTTGGTAGCATTTAAATTATTTATTAAACGGTTTTATTTAGCATGCCCTGTTTGTTGGGTAAATTTAGTTTTTAAAATTTTACACCCTTCCAGCCGAACGATTGATCTGAAATTTGGTTACTTTAGTTCTGATGACAATCCAATTATGTATATTTAAAATCCATCCAAGTACATCCAAGATGGCCGCCGCCAAATTGTATTTATTTATGTTTTTTATAGGCAAGCGCTTGTTCACCGGCTACACCCATCAGTGCAGTGGGTTGAGTTAAAATGACTATTACCGCTGCACTTACCATAGAAATAACGGATAAACAAGTGAAAATCGAATCGAACCAATAAAAAATCGGAAAAACAAATAAAAATAAGGAAAATAGATTATCTGTTAAAGTATTGATATCACTTAACCGCTTTTTTTATGTGTGTTAACTCATAACTTCTCTCCACGTGAGCCGATTTCGAAAATTAGTCATCAGCAGTTCTTGAAATACTGTCGTCAGTAATGTCTATGTTATGGACTACTTTGACGATTTTCTCGTTTAACCGACTTCAAAAGATACCTCAGAACTTCTTTCGTTGTGAGCCGATTTTTATGATTATTTTTTATTTGAAAGCTGGTGCTTTTCATGTTGTCTCATTGAAATTTGATCAAGATCTGATCTCTAGTTTTTGAGTTATAGTCAATTCATAAAATATTTCATAATAAAAGTCCTAGTCACAAGTCACAGTCAAAATCAAGTTCCAGTCATAGTCAAATCCTGGCCTAATAAAGCGGTAGAGACTTTACTAGAACTCATTAGTTTTTCGTCTTTGTAAAACTTGCCTACAATCATGTACGTTCTTTGAATATTAACGATTAATAATCCATCATTATACCATACTAGCAGTTCCCGCGACTTCGTCCGCGTGATTATTGGACTTTTAGTAAGGATCCCTAATTTTATTGAAAATATAATATAGCCTTATAGCCTTCCTCGATAGATTTACTATCCAACACTGAAAGCATTTTTCAAATCGGACCAGCGGTTCCTGAGATTAGCGCGTTCAAACAAACAAACAAACTCTTCAGCTTTATAATATTAGTATAGATTTAATACCTACTCGAAGAATCAAACGTTTTGGAAATAATACAAAATCAACCGACTCCGACGCCATTGTTTTACTTTCGCGACATAACTCTAAAACCGCTTTAATGGAAAGATTTTTGTACGCAAGTAACTTTTTATGTTGTGCCAATCCATTTAGTGGAAAAAGGTCTAGCAGAACTACATTTCTCTCTCGTGTCCTCAAACAGGTGGCTCCATAAATTATGACTAATCTTTATGGTACAATTATACATTTATTTTTGACCCTGAGTCAAGTATTTAGGTACCTCAGTTATGTACAGAAGTTACATCATAGTTAGCTGTAATTATGTGGATGTATCTAGGGACTCTAGGGGGCGGGACAGCTGATTTATACCTAAGGTTGAGTACTAAAAGTAAATGCTATTCCAAGTGGTACAAAAACCAAGGATTTATTTATCACTAGCCGTGCCCCGCAGCTTCGCCCGCTATTATCAAGTTAAAAAGTAGCCTGTGTGTTAATCCTAGGTATAATCTATATACATTCCAAATTTCATCTAAATCCGTTCAGCCGTTAAAGCGTGAAGAGGGAACAAACATATTTACACAGTTAAACACTTACGCACACACTTACATATAAACTTTCGGATTTATAATATTAGTAGGATTACAAACTAGCTGTAATAATAAATAAATCCTAGTTTTCCTGCGACTTTGCCGCGTTCATGCTGATGCTGAAGCGGGTTGAAAAGTTTGTGTTATTAATGGCCAAACGCTGTGTTTTTGTCCAAATATGTTCAAGCATAGCTAGAGGAAAATAAAACACATCTAGGGACGGACACATTTTTTTAATAATTGTTAGTGTGTTAGTCATACTAAAAAAAATATTTAATTCGATGTGCTCTACAGTACAGTGACTGCCCTAGTGAAGATTACTGATGATATCCGTTTCGGAATGGAAAATGGTGAGCTTACAGTCCTTACTTTGCTGGATTTTAGCAACGCTTACAACACCGTTGATTTAGACATACTTCTTGCATTGCTCCGTTCAATTAATGTATCACAAGCGGTGATTGACTGGTTCCATAGTTATCTTTTCGGTCGCCGTCAGCGGGTTCGCTTAGACGAGTCCTACTCTTCGTGGTGCAACACGTCTGCCGGTGTACCTCAAGGCGGCGTACTTTCACCTCTTCTTTTTGTCATTTTTATCAATTCTATTTCTCAAAATCTCACTTCTTTGTACCATCTGTATGCAGACGATCTTCAGATCTATGCCCAAGCCAGCCTTGACAACATTGCTAGCGCTGTAGATTCTATAAATACTGATCTGCATAAAATTCACACTTGGAGTGAAGCGTATGGCCTAAAAGTCAATCCGCTGAAAACACAAGTGTTAATTGTGGGCAGCTCTCGCACTATTTGTAGAATTAACTGGAACTCATTACCTCAAATAATTTTCAATGGAGTAATAATTCCATACAGTGCTACTGTAAAGAATTTGGGGGTTATTTTTGACCGGTGCTTTACTTGGGGCCCTCAGTTAGAAGCAGTCAGTCGGAAAATGTATGCATCTGCTAGCTCTTTAAGAAGAATCCGGAACTTTCTTCCTACGGCAACTAAAGTTACGCTAGCACAATCTCTCCTTCTTCCTATTCTTGACTATGCTGATGCCTGTTATATAGATCTTACGGAGGACCAGCTAAACAAACTTGAGCGACTTCAAAATTTCTCTATCAGGTTTAAATTTGGCTTGCGCAAATATGAACACATTTCCGAATTTCGCTCCAAGCTCAAGTGGCTTCCCATTCGCGCTCGAAGGAATACTCACATTCTATCTCTCCTTTTCAATATTCTCTTCAACCCTTCCTCTCCTCGTTACCTCCAGGAACGTTTTAATTTTTTTAACCTCTCTAACTCGTTAGGGTTGAGGTCGTCGGAGAACCTCAAGCTCAAAATGCCACCACACACCACCTCGTTCTATGGCAACTCATTCACTGTCGAAGCCGTTCGACTGTGGAATGCGCTTCCCATGGAAATAAAGCGAGCTCAGTCGCTGCCCATATTTAAGGAACAAGTTTAAGCTCACTATCTCGCTGAAAATAATTAAATTATGTTGTAATCTGTCCCATTAAATCCATTCTTTATTAATGATATTGGTATTTATATTTATGTACTTATATTATGTAGTTTACGTATTATATTATAATGTGTGATAATATGTATTTATATTAGGTCATAATTGTACATAGGTATATATAATAGTGTATTTTAATTGTTATATATCATTATTTATAATTAAGTAGGTATATTATAATTTATATTATAATTTTTTTTTTTTAATCTTGCATCTTTCTGAATCTTGTTATGTTAAAACACCGACGTCCAACTTTGTTGCGTAATTCCTCTCCATCCAAAGGTTGTCTGGAAGAGATCGCTTTTAGCGATAAGACCGCCTATTGTTACACTTATTTTGTATGTAATTATTTTCTATTATGTTTTGTCACAAATATGGTGTTCAATAAAGAGTTTATCTATCTATCTATCTATCTACAAGTAAGTCGGGAATTTTCAATTATTTTTTTTCCTCTTGGTTCGCCGTCGTTATATTACGATTGGAATTTAAATTCATATTCGTTTATTCACGGACATGTATTTATTGGCCCACTGGTGTCCTCAGTATGGCCCTGGTAGGATAAGAAGGAACACCTGTGCAAACTTGATCGGGACGTATTACAAGAAAGCATATTATTATATTTACCTTGAAATGCAATATTATATTTCAAATTAAACATTTAATTCGAAGAAAACTTAATATTACATTTCTGAGTTTTAGCTTTATTCGCGGAAAATATCTTTGTTTGAATTTTCTGCGAATTTATTGGAAAGATATTTAAACAGATTTAATATTGTACACCTGCCATTTCGATACCTTTGTTATTTCAGCAAAATGATTTACTTTGTTGCCTATATCGTCAACTATGCATTGTAAAATACCATTTTAAGTTTTTTTATGCTGGATAGGCAAGCATTTAACCAATATCTCACCTGATAGAAAGTGATGATGCGGCCGATGATGGAACGTGCTTACCTAGAAGGTATCACTGTGCGTGCTTACCTAGAACGTGCTTACCTTCTAGGTATTTATTAATTATTATTTATTTTATTTATTCATTTTTATTCACTCTAGACTTGAAGACACCCAGATTGTACCGTTCAGGGAACAAAGACGCAGACAATGAGTTCCATTCTTTCACTGCTCTTTCGTTGTACGATCACCGATGATAAACGTAGAAGCGAAAAGCTTCGAGCGAACAGGAGGTATGTCAACTATAAAGGGATGACGTATGACAATGAAGTATTGAAGTACCTATGTGTTAGATTGTGTTTTATCGTTATTGAGCAAGTGTACCCACTCATGTTTTTTAGTCAAAGTATCCTATTACCTCATAAAAATACTTTTTCTTACTAAGTTTTATATATTCTGTGCTACCATCGAAATATAAGTGGATAGATAAGGACCTTAAAACGATAAAATTCAACTGAATCTGTCCATCAATTCTTCAGCATTTGTGCAATTTTTGTCTTGATGTTTTTATCATTTTGTAAGTATCTGAAACATCTCGAACAAGTCACAAATCTTGTTATATCTGATAACAGAGCTTCGGATAAAGTGATAACAGAACTGACATATGAAACAACATTTTGTTGACATTATTGTTATTGTTTCCTTTGTTCAATTTTATTGTAAGGACCTTTATTTAACAATGGATATAGACATAAATTTATTGATAATTATTAATTACACGTCATACATTTGATCAATTAAAAATAATACATAGAGTAATTGACTATAAACATGGTTCATAATTATTAAGTTTATTAATTGTTAATTTATAGTTTAAGTATAAGTCAAATCGCAATGTTATACTTTCACATTAATAAATTATTTATAAGACTAGAACGCTTGTTTTATTAGCCAGTTTCTTTTTTTTTTAAATACGACGGTCCTATTGAACATTCTTACATTGTACGTAAAAAAAAATCTCTTCTGTGATTCTTACATTATAGTAAACAAAATAAAGCTTTAAAAAAAAAAAATTATAAATATAAGCTGATTCATTTTCTCACACATTAGAATTGTCATAAGGATTATATTATCATTGTCTGTCGAGTCCAAAGGATCCATATTACTAGGTTCCATGCTTGAAAGGGCACACATATAACTTTACTAAAGGTACTAAACCTAATAGTATATCGCCGTGTGTCTGTCTAGCCTACCTATACAGGGCTCTATATTTTAAGCAGTAATTAATATACATAAACAGTAGCTACACATAATATGTTATACATAAGTAACTCTTCATTGTTATTATTATTGTATGCATAGGTACTGTTAAACGAAAGAGGCTACCTTCCACAACACAGGCTAGTGTGGAAGTTAGAAGTGAAAATTTTGTTGTATCCACTTTAACTTAAGTATGGTAATAAATAAATAAACAAAGTAACCGGTTGAAGTATTCACCGAATTCCGTTTTAAACATTATTACAAAAAAGTATATTAGGGCATCGGTGTATTATTGGATACATGAAACGCTAAAATGCTTTCACACTCACAGCCCCACACTAAGTTCGACCACTTGTGTCGTAGGGGTCGGAAACATTACACACAATCGCAAGCAGAACCAGAAACACACATTTTCCTTGGGGAGAAAACTTGTGTTGCCGCCGGGAATCGAACCCAATACCCCTGCTTAGAAGGCGAACGTCGTGTCTTTTCTTCGCTAAAAGGAGACCTTTTCACCTGTCTCCAACGTTCCAGAATGTACCAATACCGATAACAAATAAACTCGAAATTCTTGGCGTTTCCTTGTCGTCGAGCCTAAGCTTTGGTACCTACATCGAAGCGAGAGCTCAGCTGGCTGCTAAGAAACTGGGTATATATATATATACCTCGCAAACGTTAGGCAGTACTTCACACCGAGGCAGCTTCTTAATTTATATCAAGCTCAAGTCCGATCGTGTATGGAGTACTGCGGCCACTTGTGGGATGGATCCGCTAAGTACCAGCTTGAAGCTCTTGAGTCCATCGACCGGCGAGCAAAAAGACTCATTGACGATGATAAGCTGGTCGAGTCCAAATTGCAGAGTCTCGGTCACCGAAGTTAGGTCACGTGCCCATCGGTCTTCTATCGTATACATTTTGTCTCAGTGTTTAAGTCAAGAGTGAATAGGTACCTTCTAGGCAAGCATGCTACATCTTCGGCCGCATCATCACTTTCCATCAGGTGAGATTGTAGTCAAATGCTTGCCTATCAGGCATAAAAAAAAACCCAACTTAGTCAACATTCAAAGAGTATGCCTAGGTATTACAAAATCTAATTCCTCCATCACAATTCTATCATCGGACATCTAGACAGTCTGCTAAGTGATAGGGTAGAAATTCCAAAAACGCGAACGGAGCATTTTGCTTCCACATTCATTGTGCTAACTGCAAAGGAATGAACTCTTTGCCTGAGTATATGTTTCCTGATAAGAACAATAGTCGTGATTGATTAAGCATCTTCTAGCTACTTTTAGTTTTTAAAATATTAGCATTTATAGCTTTAAAATAGGGTAGATACCCTCGCCGAAGGGTTCCATTAGTACTCCAGAATAATAAATAGTCTAAGTAGTAATAACAAGTCATAGTTTGTTACCGATGATAAACATAAAACAAACGCTTTCACATTCACAGCCCCACATTCAGTTCGAAGGGCGCTCCTATCGGGAATCGAACCCAATAAGGAAGCAGACCCAACCAACCAACTATTCAAGCGAGCAATTAAGATCAAATAAAATAAAATTTCTTGTATAATCATAAAAAATAGTCAGAGTGCTTTGTTAACCTACTGAAATCTTCTGCACCTAATTCAGACCTAGTAGTGTTCAGGATATTTAAATTAACTGCATAATTTTATGGTGATACAAAGTTTAAAAACCAGATTTTCGCTTCCGCTCCAAAACTCCAATAGAATATTGTAAAATTTATACCACTTTATTAGGGCATGAGTTGACTATGAATCTCGACTTTTTTATTTGACTTTGATTTGTGACTAGGACTTAAATTTACTTAATTTAGGACTTATTAAGAAATATGTAACACTTTAAATATATAAATAAACAAAAAACATACGCATTCACACTCAGAATCCATTCAACTCATGTTTGAAATATTTTATAACTTGTCACCGGTCCAATACACAAGATTGCGGAGCCAAAATTAAAAGAAAAAAACGCTACCCTCACCGAAGTGAAGGTTTTAATGATACCACAAAATAATTAAGAGTACAAGTTCTAATTCTAATACAACGTCATTGTTTGTTACTCTAATGTGTACAGTAAGATCAAAGTTTCAGCCAGTAGACAGTCAAATCGTTGTGCCGTTTCATAAACAAACAAACCTGATAAAACATTCTAATTAAACAAAATACCTACAGCCTCGCTAACAAATCCAGCAATCACACGCATTGTTACACAGCTACGTGCAAAAGTAAACAATAGGTGCCAAGTTTGGTCGCATTAAACTTTTATTTACCTTGGCCGGTTCGCATTCAGCCAGTGTTTACTGAGCGACTGAATGAAGGAAAAAGTAAATTAGTCTATGGAAAGTGCCGCGGCTCGGTGCACGCATCGCTGTGTTGGATCGTGGCGCGTAAATCAAATTAGAAAATTTGAATTTAAATACTGATATTATTCAATTAATGCATTATTTGATGTATTTGCATTGTGTGAAGGTTATGTGCAGTTAAAGTTATTAGCGGTTGGATAATTTCAGTGAATGTTTTTCTTTTTCGGTGAGTTCGATTTTTCAAATTTTTTAAAGCGCGTTTCATACATGCTATTTTGTTTTGGATATAGTCACGTAGTAATTATTCATGTTTAATAACATTTTTGAGTTTCCCGAAACGTTAATGACGTGTTTATTTTAAAATATATTTTCAGAATTAAGTATAAAAGTAACTATGATAGGTGCGCTCTTTTATTATATAATTTTATTTGATACATTATAAATCAATTTCAATACGAATTTCAGTATGATTGTATGTGTAGAATATTTAGTATTAAGATAATGTATAGTATTATATATAGATATTTGACTTGGACAAAAGTAGATATGTACTCACGCAGGTAAAATAAAAATCAGTCGTTATCTAATAAGCTTCCGAAGTTTAATTTCAGTATGAATTACAATTAAATTGTTTTATCTGCTCTTCAGGAAGCAATTGAGAATTTTCAGACATGTCTGATAGCAAACATACTTTTCAAACCCCGTTTTTCAAACCAAATATTCAACATTACGCGAATTGAATATTTGGTTTGAAATGCGGTTTCCGAATTTGAACTACTACGCCGCTGAAACCGGCTTCGATTCCGGTCAGGAATAAAATTTTGCCGAAATTTTAGTTTCTGGTTCAGCGAGCGATTGCGTGTGATGCAATGTGAATGTTTCTAGCACCCGCGATACAACTCTTTAAAGTTAGTGCGGGTCTGTGTGTAACCTCCCAAAACACTGCCTTCGAATTCACACTCAATCTGGAACTAGTACCAGCCCACAAATATTATTAGGAATCACATCACACTAATATTATAAAAGCGAACGTTTGTGTATTTGTATGTTTGTTACTTCTTCACGCTCAAACGGCTGGACCAATTCTGATGAAATTTCCGAGACTTTCGTGGATAAAACCGAGGAGCTAGTATAATATAAGAAAGCCATAGTCCCAGCGATGAGAAAAAATCTTAATGTTAAAAAAAAACAAATCATTTTATCTGTAACGCTGAAATTCCAAAATTGACGCTCATTGTGGATTTACCTGAGTTTGCTTACCTTATCTATAATTCAATGATAACGTTATTTGTTTTTTTTGTGCTACAAAACCGATGATGCTATGTTCTATATTGAAATAGGCTTAGAAACTGGAAACGGATGTGATGATTTTCTATTCCTCATTACATAAACGGCTTTAAAGTATTTGACTGCCCAGTGGCTTACTTGGGTGAGCGTTCGCCATCTAAGCACGGGTATCAGGTTCGTTGTTTTCATGATTTCACCACAATTCTAGTTCTAAAAGAGGTAAGACATGCGTGTTATACAGGAGTAAGCTGTACCATATATTTCAAGCACTAAAGCAAGCAATCGGGGCCACTGCCTTTGTTCACATCTAGATTTATACGGACCTCGCAATTTTCGGACGTGACATTTCGACATACATTTTTCACGTTCATTAATAAATTTCTTATATTATATTTGTATTATTATGTTTGCTGGCACTTATTTGGCTGAACGTACTAGCATTGCAATCAAAGAGGCAATGCCGCCAGCATGATGAGAACGCTAGTGGGCTTGAGCACTTGAGTTACCTATAAGCTCGATGTCTTGTAATTTAGGTCTTTGCCGTATATAGTTTTAATAAATATAGGCAATTGGCCCGTAGTTTGAATATGGCTAGTAAGAATAAAAAAATATATATCCTACTAATATTATAAATCCGAAAGTTTGTGTGTAAGTGTGTAAGTATGTTTGTTTCCTCTTCACGCTTTAACGGCTGAACGGATTTGGATGAAATTTGGAATGTACGTAGATTATACCTAGGATTTACACAGGCTGAAACTTGATAATAGCAGGCGAAGCCGCGGGGCACGGCTGGTAAAGTATAAATATGTAAGAACTATAGTAAAAATCAGTAGGATGAAACCAAAAGGACGTTTCAAATTGTTAGTCATCGACTAGGTTTGCCCAGAAACCTCCATTAGTTAAGCCGTAAGTTGTTAATTGTTTATCTCCAATTATCCACACATTATTCGTGTGCAAATGTGTGTGTGCCTATTTTTTTGCGCGCTCACCGCACACGTTTTAGTTTATGATCTCTTTATAATGCCACCAAGTGTATCAATATCATCCGCCGGGCTTTTACCAGTGCCAACGTTCCAGCCATTCTCGAACCGAATGGTCTGATGCGTGACGATGGTAAAAGACCCGACGGCATGACTTTAATTCCATGGAAGATGGGGTTGGCGTCGCGGCAACTTCGGCAGAGCAGCGTAAACGGCGCAAATATGGAAACCTTGGCAGTGGTTACATATTTGAGCCGTTTGGTGTTGAGACACTGGGTCCGTGGGGACCGGGAGCTCATTCTATTTTCAAAATTATATCAGAGCGCCTGGTTGAAGCGACGCGTGATCAAAATGCTGGCACTTATTTGGCTCAACGTATTAGCATTGCAATTCAGAGAGGCAATGCCGCCAGCATGATGGGAACGCTACCCACTGGTAGTGGGCTTGAGCACTTGAGTTACCTATAAGCTCGATGTCTTGTAGGTAACTTTAGTTCTTTGCTGTACATAGTTTTAGTTTAGTTTTAGGAAATATAGGCAATTGGCCCGTAGTTACAATATTTAAAAAAAAAAAAGTGTACCAATGTACATCAACCTGCGGTCTATGTAAGCACTTACTACAAATTACCATTGTCGACGTAAACGGTCTTATTTGCCGAATGACTAGTCAATTCGTCATTGTTAAAGATAATGCAGTGATCACAACTGCGCTCTGCTAGATAATTTGGTTATTGCAATCTTGGGTCAACAAGTAATGTAAACAAATATGTTTTTGTTCCATATTCTTCTTGGTTTAGCTAGCGATGTTCTGTGGATGAGTGACGACCCAGTTGGCGCGGTGGACAAGTCTCTGCCCTCTGCGCCGTGGGTCCTGGGTTCGATTCCCGACTGGAGCACAATTTTCCTTCCCAAGGGAGATTTGTGCTTCTGGTTCTGGGTCAAATCAAATCAAATCAAATGAAAATCGTTTATTCACATGGGCCCTAAAGAGGCATGAAAGTTAATGATTCTACTGCCCTGTCTGATTTAATATATTATATTATACATATACATAATAAGATACAAGCATCGAGATAGGAAACATCCACACAAGCTTTTAGAAGTCCGCCATATTGGATTTAAAGTGACGTCACTTTATTTCTCGAGTTATTCTCAGCAAGCCCTTTCATTTGATACGCATATTGTAGGAGTGCATTGAAAATTACTTGTCCGCCATTTTGGGTGTTCCGCCATGTTGGATTTAGAATGACGTCACACAGCTGACCATGCATTGTCATCCAAACTAAACGTGAACACAAAATTTCAGCTCAATCGGTTGAAGATATCTGCTTCAAAATTGAGTTCCAAGATTCCACCCGAACAAACCATACAGTGCAAGTTAAATAAAAGCTTGTAATAATTAAACGCAAGCAAAGCTTACGTCACATCATCATAATCACGTTTTTGAAATTAAAATGTTGAATGACTGTTGTAAATCGCGTTTTTTTTGTATATCATTCACGTGTATAGTATAAGCCTCCTGAGGTAAAACGTTAATTATTGTTTTTGTACAAGTGTAGTAGTAGAGTTGAGGTTCTACATGCCTTGGTATTTGGAGAGATGCCGAAAACTAAATAACAAGTTTACGCTTTTTTACCTAACATAACATAATTCACACTAACACCACCGCACTAAGTTCGAAGTAAAGTAAAGTAAGTAAGAATTGTATCGTATTTGTTGGAAATATTCCCATTACGGGAAATTTGTGTTTTCTGGACTTGTGGTCGTGAGTGTCGGAAATATTCACATCACACATCACGATCACGACCAGAACCAGAAACACAAATTTTGCTTGGGGAGAAAACTTGTGTTCCAGCCGGGAATTGAACCCGGTACCCCTGCTTAAAAGGCGCGCTAAACTATGGGCAGTATATTGAACAATGGGCAACCGGGCAATGAGTGAATAATTTTCCTAAAAGCTTATTTCATGCTCATATTAGTAAACATTTTTATTTTAACAAGAATCAGAGCAGAAAAGTCCAGAATGCCTGAAATAAATTTTGTCATTAATTATGCAAATGAAATGCTGTAGAATGGACAATGGTTGAACTAATGAAATGATGGTAATTAAGAAGGCGTGTCAGGTTTCACGTCCAGTCACAGGATTATATGGCATACCTTAGTTATATTTTATCGTGTACTACCCGGAATGCGTTGCAATGCCATGTAATGAAAAAAGTGTTTAACCTCTTCCACATTTATGGTTAAGATTTATTACCATAACTAGCTTTTGCCCGCGGCTTCGCTCGCGTTTAAAGTATTATTTTAAAATTGACAAAGTTTCATACAAACTTTCATCCCCTATTTTTTCCCCTTGGGGGTAGAATTAATCAAAATCCTTTCTTAGCGGATGCCTACGTCATAACATCTACCTGCATGCCAAATTTCAGCCCGATCCGTCCAGTGGTTTGGGCTGTGCGTTGATAGATCACTATGTCAGTCAGTTAGTCACCTTTGAGTTATATATATTTAGATAGACATAGACATAAATTAATTAATAATTATTAATTACACGTCATAAATTTCATTAATTAACAATAATACATAGAGTTATTGACGATAAATATGGTACATAATTATTAATTTTATTAATAGTTCATTTATAGTTAAAGTATAAGTCAAATCGCAATGTCATACTTTCACATTAATAAATTCTTTATAAGACTAGAACGCTTGTTTTATTAGCCAGTTTTTTTTATAAATACGACGGTCCTATTAAACATTAAAACAAAAAAATTCTCTTCTGTGATTCTTACATTATAGTAAACAAAATAATATTTGAAAAAAAAGTCACCTTTGAGTTATATATATTTATATATATATATATAATATAATATAATTATTTATATATATTTATAATTATATATAAATACTTAAAAAAAATAGATAGATATAAATTTAGACTTTAATTTTGGAACGAAAGTGCCTTATCGCGCGTTGCGAAAGGGGGCTAGACGGAAAAAATTAAGACCAAAAGTTGTAACGCCACTTTTTGCTATAGTTGTAAGCCATACCACGTTCTCGTCCGATCACCGAAGTTAAGCAACGTCGGGCGCGGTCAGTACTTGGATGGGTGACCGCCTGGGAATTGGGAGGGTGTTAGAGCCGCATGTTGGTTTTTGCATGTTTCTTTTAATTTTGGAACGAAAGTTCCTTATCGCGCGTTGCGAAAGGGGGGTAGACGGAAATTGAACTTCGTTCCATCCGGGTGTTCCTTGACACCTCTTAAGTTTTTTTTATCTCCTTATTGTTTATGTTTGCCTAGTACTTAACCAAGTCTTGTCCAATTATTAATATTAATTTATGAGAAATACAATTTGCAAACTATTCATTTTATTTTGGACCTCCGTCCTCCGGCATGCGCAGAAAAACTTAACAAAGTTTTATCTTAATAATATGACAGCGCATTGTTTACATTTTCTCGTATGAATTTAAAGTAAATCTTATAAAATATAGATCATCTCAGTAGGTGTTGTTTTTCTTCTCCAGAAGATCAGTCATGCGACAAGCATACCGGCTCTGATATTTGATTAGCACTTTCTTCCACATTTCTTTGTAAATATAGCAATCATACAGATGCTCATAATCAATAAATACCATACAAGAACGTATCTCCGTCCTTTATAAATAAAAAAAAATACTGTAGCTATTTAATACTTGCTGTAATTAGCAAAAGTCTTAGCGTTTCTTTGTCGTTGAATCTTAACATCAAAGCCAGAGCTTAGCTGGCCGCTAAGAAACTGGGTACCCTCGCAAAGTTTAGGCAGGACTTCACACCGGGGCCCGGGGCGGTTCTCAATTTATATAAAGCTCGAGTTCGACCATGAATCAAGTACTGAGGATTGAAGCTTTTGAGTCTATCGATTGACAAGCGAAAAGTTTCATTGGCGATGGTAATCTAGTCAAGTCCAAATTGCAGTCGCTGTCACCGAACGTATTGTAGGCATTCTAACGAACGAAAAAGACTTTTGGAGAGTTTGCGCAGTAATTACTCGAGTAAATTCCCTCATGCCCGTTAAACTATCAAACAACAAGACAAACTATCAAACTATGGTTGACATATCTCCAGTTAGCTCGAAGTGTTTCGCTTTTACATATATCATTCTTACTGCGAGAGAGTGAAACTCATTGATTATTGAATCAAGAAATTGCATCATTAACATTATAATTTAACATTTAATAGTTACAATATAATTACTATTTGTATAGTTTCACTTATGTACAGACTGAAAATTCTAATTTTGTAATCTGGTTACCCAAGATACAGGTTATGCCTAGTTTGGGGCCCACTGGATATGGTCTGACATGTCTTCTTTCGTTATTTAGCGAAATGGATGACATTTATTTAAATATCATACACACAAAAATAAGTAATATAACTAAGGTTGTAAAGTGCTAAAATCAAGACTAAAATATTGTTATAAAATTAAATAAGTAATTTCTTGTGCAAAAGCAGCTTGTTGAAATACCTGTTCACATCACGTAGTTAACTTGTAGGTATAATAACATATAATTACAGATTTTTACAAATTGATCACCAAAAAAAATGGCAAACACCGTCAATTTTGAACCCGCTATCATAAACAGTCTAGGCAATAAAATACTTTTCTGGGAGGAAAGGTCATTGGCAGGCCCTACTACAATAGCGTTGGCACCGTTCTAGATACAGTTACTTTCACATAGGTAATTGGCAGGGAAGTGAAGTTCCAGGTGCATCAGATTATGATATTGTACAAACCATAACGTTGTGCTTCTCACGGAAAATCGACTTCGAGTCTACTTCCCTGTGAGTTGTTAACAATGAGTAGCCCTCACGCTATATCCGCTATGGCATAAATGGTTTTGCTATGATAAAATATGTTGATAAACAATTGTATTCTATTTATTATCTACACACGCAATAGTTAAGACACTCCAAGGCAGGTACATTTTACATAGCTGGAAAATAATTGTAAATGGGTTGGTAATTTTATCGAAAATCAATCACGTTTATTCACATTGGCCTCAAAGAGGCACTCATAAAAGTTAATGACTCTCCTGCCAGATTGGCAAAATTACAAACATCTCGAGAAGAACATAGCAAGAAACTCGGCGGCGCATTTTTTCATAAATTTTTGCATACATACTTAAATTACTAATATAGGAATTATCTTAACCTAGGTATATCTATATTAAGTAGCCGCCAGAAAGCGCTTGTGCAGTTTGCCTCCATGTATCATTGTCATTAATGTAGTCATTCGTTTTATAATAAGCTTTCTTAATTATTGCCTGTTTTATTACTGATTAAAATTTTCCCAGTGGTAATTCAGTTACAATTTTAGGAATTTTCTTGTAAAATCTAACCCCATTTGCCATAAATTTATTTCGTTTTGTTTAATCTAAATGCGCGTTAGAATCTAGAGTTTTATTTGCTATCGTTTAACATAAAAGGAAACCGTCTTCGCGTCTGTTTGTTTTTATTTTCTGCGTATTTACTTACCATCCGACCTATATAATTATTTAGAGCTTGCCTGAAATAAAAGAAGCAAAATCGTATGTTCTAGATTTTAAAATAAAAGATCTACTCATACAGATTTAATTATTTGAATTGATAAAATGAATAATAATTATTTAATAAATTGAACTGGCCTTTGACTTTGTTGGGTGCGCGTCAGGCTTCTAAGCAGCAGGCTTCGATTTCCGTTGGGAACACAAGTCTCCTACCCAAGCAAAATTTATGTTTCTGGTTTTGGATGTGATTGTGTGTGCGATGTACCTAAATGTATCCCGCACCCACGTCACAATGTAAAAGCGTTTCACAGAGAAACATTCACTTTTTGTACACAATTACACCTAGAACCAGAAACGCAAATTTGCCTTGGGGAGAATACTTGTATTACCACAAGAAATGGAACCCTATACCCGTTGGTTAGAAGACAGACGTGCACCCTAAATAAGCCTTTGGGCAGTTCTAATATAAAAACTTGAGACAGGATCATGCCTACCAAACATAATGTTTGTATTATTGTTTTCAAGACTTTGTAAGGTACAAAGTCTATATTTATTTTCCTTCTCTATAGAGAACCAGTTTCTTTGTTGGTTTTATATCACAGAACCATGGTTTTTACATTAATGCGAGGTCAATAGTCAGAGCCGATTCCGAATGATTATATTTATCAGCCCTAATCATTAAGTTATTTTCATTCATAGCATATTATCGGTGCCCAATCGATCATATTTTTTATGATGCGTGTATTTACTACAATTTGCCAAGTACTTATATAATTCAACTCAATAAATACTTATTTTTATAGGCTTTTGCAAAAAACTGGAAAATTAAAAATCATTCTATAAAGTAGAAACTATAAAACCCTTACTTCGTTTTCCGTCTGTCTGTCTGTCTGTCAGTCAAGGCCCTTTGTTTTCTTGTCTTGTCGCCCAAATAACTCCTTCTATGTTACTATATCCATATTGTACTAAGGTAGTGAGATTAATAATAGTAATAATGATAAGCTACTTTCTTAAAACAAGCTTTTAGAAGTCGGCCATATTGGATTTATAGTGACGTCACTTTATTTTACGAGTTATTCTCAGCAACCTCTTTAATTTGATACCCTCATTGTAGGAGTGCATTAAAAATAACTTATCCGCCATTTAGGGTGTTCCGCCACGTTGGATTTAGAATGACGTCACCATGGATCCAAAGTAAACGTGAATACAAAATTTCAGCTCAATCGGTTGAAGATACAAGATATCGGTTGAATTTCTACAGGTGGTAGAGCATTTTGTGAGTTGCTCGCCTGGCTTGCTACCAAAGTATCTTACCACCATCAAGTTGAAAGTCTGCCGCCAAGCCAAATACGGTGTTCCGGCAGTTATCCTTGAGAGCCTGCGTATTCCAGGTCTAGTGTGTTTACCAGCTTCGATCACATCGTCACTTACCATCAGGTGAGATAGTGGACAAACACTAGCCTGGCAAAAATTAAAAAAACAAATGCTTCAAAATGAGTTGAAAGAATCCACCCAAACAATTATAGTTAGATATACATTGTAAGTTAAATAAAAGCTTGTAATAAAAAATGTTTGTTTGCACTATCGATGTAATATATAGAGATTACAATTTGCACTAAACCTGAGGGATATGATCCAGCCCACATTTTATTACTTTTTTTATTGTACGTCCGGAGTCTGCCTCTGGAAACCAAAGGGTAAATAAATAGATCGTAATTAATTGTTTAGAATGTTAGTACAGTTCTTTTGTAAGGTTGGTCATTTGATGATAAAGCTTTTGTCTTCTTCTTCTTCTTAGTTATGGCTTCGCAATCTTGTGCATTTAGCCAGTGTCAAGTGATAATATAATATTCCAAGTGTATTTCATATTATAAGTCCTAGTCACAAGTCACAGTCAAAGTCAAGTAAAAAAGTCAAGGTCCAGTCATAGTAAAGTCATGCCCTAGTAAAGTGGTAGAAACTTTACTAGAACTTCTATTGGAGTTTTGGAGCGAAGGCGAAAATCACGTTTTTCAAATTTGTATGATTTGCCTACACTGATGCACGTTTACTAAGTATTAACGGTTAATAATCCACCATTATTACACATTAACACTCGAAGAATCACAGGTTTTGGAAAATTTTACAAAATCAACAACGCCATTTTTTCACTTTCACGTCAAAAAATAAAACCAAACGCTTTTGTCTGGACAGTAGGAAATGTGCAATTTTTTATTGCTTGTGTACCTCAATATATTACCAATGTTAAAATTTCATTCATAAAAACATTACATTTAGTGTCTAAATAAATATTAGAAAATCGCGAGCATGTTCGAGCAATTTTAAACACGGCTATTTTGACGTTATTTCTATGATATCGTTAATCCAATCACCGTCAAGGAAAGTTGAATGCCAGCTGCCGTCAAAGAAAGTCTGCCAATCATTGACATCAATAATGGGTAAATTGACGTCACTAATCGGTTTAGCCAATAGCGTGCGTTTTGTTATTTTGAATCTCATGTATATTCTTTATTGTTTTTTTTTCTTTGAATTTCCCATGCTCCTTAGTTCCATTTAATCAATTAAAAATACTAATCAAAAGTTTTTTATTTATTATTCATCAAAAGTTTTTTATTTATTAAATAGTTCATATTTAAATGAGATTTAAATTATTTTTTAATAAGATAGTAATGGCATATGTGTGATTACTACTATTAGGTACATGAGCTATACAGATTAAATAAAATAATGAACCTATATATATTACCTATAGATATAATCTAAATAAACGGAATTCAAAAACATGAATAATGTAAGTTTTCTGATTTTTTTTTTTTTTTTATTTGTGACAGGCTATTGTTTGACCACTATCTCACCTGATGGTAAGTGACGATGTGATCGAAGCTGGTAAACACACTAGACCTGGAATACGCAGGCTCTCAAGGATAACTGCCGGAACACCGTGTTTGGCTTGGCGGCAGACTTTCAACTTGATGGTGGTAAGCTACTTTGGTAGCAAGCCAGGCGAGCAACTCACAAAATGCTCTACCACCTCTCAAATGTCACCCGATTAGCAACACCCGGGGACCACGTGTAGGGAGTCAGACTTAAGGGGTATCCTCCTACGGACGTGGGTGACTCAGCCCCCAAAATAATATAGTCTAAATAAACTGAATTCAAAAACATGAATAATTTAAGTTTTCTGGATAGAGTTATAATTCAAAGTTGTGTCTTTCGAAACTCTATTCCCGCTTAGACACTCTTCAAAAGAAAAAAAAAATTACGCATTCTTTAGATAATTGAAATACCTAAATAAATGGAACCCATTTTTATTTTAAAAGGTATATATATTCTCACGCAAATCGAGTTTTTACGATTTATCGCTTAACCGAGATAATGAGACGTAGCTTTGATCTATATGTTCATCTTTTTTTAATGTATGGTGAGTAAATAGCTCGTCCGAATTTTTACATCTCCAGCAAAAATAATGTATGTATCGTTTAAATACATTAAATGAGTTCACATCACCGATAGACAAGTTTTTTTTTGTCCTTCTAAAAAGATTCTATTTATAGAGCTCATTCTATTTTCAAAATTCTATCAGAGCGCCTGGTTGAAGCGACGCGTGATCAAAATGCTGGCACTTATTTGGCTCAACGTATTAGCATTGCAATTTAGAGAGGCAATGCCGCCAGCATGATGGGAACGCTACCCTTTGGTAGTGGGCTTGAGCACTTGAGTTACCTATAAGCTCGATGTCTTGTAGGTAACTTAGTACTTTGCTGTACATAGTTTTAGTTTAGTTTTAGGAAATATAGGCAATTGGCCCGTAGATTATAGACAAGTTGTTCATATATCGTAAGCGTGCTCCAACTACCTTATCACAGCGTTGTGCAAACAAATGATGTATCGTTTTACTATTCTGATTCTAGGAAACGTTATAGCACCTTCTATAGTAGCGTAATTAACACAACCACACTATGTTCCTTATCGGTACTTGGCAATGTATCGATATTCTGAGAACGAGGTGTAACAATTGAAAACGCAATAAACTTCAAAATAGTTTTGTGTCTAGCTACTCTTCAGCACCAAAATATACTTTTTTACCGACTTCACAAAAAAGGAGGAGGTACTCAAGTCGACTGTACTTTTTTTTATGTGTGTGACCTCATAACTCCGTTCCACGTGAACCGATATTGAATTTTTATTGAACACATAGGTATTGAATCGGGATTTATTCAACTGTCAAACAGTGTGCATCTATTACTGTAGAATATAATAGAAAATTCTTGATTGTACACCAAATAAAGTTAAAGGGTATTATTAAAAAATAAACTAAAGTACAACAGACGGACTTATAGACTATATTTTATAACACAAATAAATAAATAAATAGCTAAAAGTGACTCTACTAGTCAACCTTTGGATGGAGACAAGGATAATTAAAAACAATTTGGTGGGTGGTGTAAAAACACAATCATACACATAAATTCATACTATATTTTGACAATACAACTTACAAACATTACTGTATTTCAGACCAAAGGGCAATGTTTCCAATGAAATTAAAATTTACAGGGACTAAAGAGATTTGCTTATTATTATTTACGAATTATATGAATACAAAACTCTGGGTAGCGTTAAACTGAAATGGGCAAACGTGACGGTTACCATCTGACGAACGACTTGCTGGTCTGGACGAATGACTTAGGGGTCACAGATAGCCCTTTGTGTAGGGGATGTTTGGAGGAAAACGAAACCGTAAAACACGTAATAGCTCAGTGTGCTGTCACTGAAGAAATTAGAGCCAACACTGAAATGCTAGAGCAACACTCCACAAAACCTAAAGACTCACAGAAATTAATTACAACAACTGGAACAGTTATGCCAGTACCCCAAAACCACACTCCGCTAAAAATATATACATTCCAAATTTCATCCAAATCCGTTCAGCCGTTAAAGCGCGAAGAGGGAACAAACATAATTACACACTTACACAAAATCTTTCGGATTTATAATATTAGTAGGATTAGTAGGACTACCACTAACTGTACTGCTCTTTAAAAAACAGCAACGACATTATTTTGTCTTGTACGTAAAACGAATATGGCGCTAAAAACATTATAGGCTTTTGTTTTTGAATAGTTACGCTAACTTGACAATTTAAATTTTAAAGTTTATACATTTAAAAGACGCCTTAAAGAATGGTTAATATCAAAAGTATATTAGAACACAAGATAATTCTTTAATTGTTAGCTTAGTGTTTTAATTGATATGTGTGATACTAAGTATTTAATCTTTATTCATGACTAGCGGAGCCCGGCGACGCCCGGGTCAAAAAAACATAGCCTATGAAACTCACAAATAACGTGGCTTTCTATTGGTAAAATAATATACAAAATCGGTTCAGTAGATCCAGAGATTTATTTAATTCAACTTACTTAGTCCCTCAACCCTCCAAAATGCTACAAATATAATATCGCAACTTTTAATGTGAGATCTCTTATAAACGAATCTAAAGTGATAGAGCTAGAACACGCATTAGAGCCAATAAAGTGGGATATACTGGGCCTATCTGAAATCAGAAGAGAAGGGCTAAAAATAGAAAACAGAAGTCTCTATGTTCTCTACCACTATGGAACCATAAAAGGAGAGAGAGGAGTGGGGTTCATGATCAAGAAACAACAAAACACAGTCGTCCTGGACTTCATCCCCTTATCAGAAAGAGTAGCTCTACTGCAAGTAGTGATATATGACAAGCTCTACTCAATAATACAAGTTTATGCTCCAACCGAGCGCTGCAGTGATACTGAAATAGAAGAATTTTATAAATCTCTACACTCAGCATTAATTCAATGCAACAAAAACATAATACTTATTGGAGATATGAATGCAAAAATTGGGAAACCTGAGCCACAGGAAGAACTCATTATGGGACAGTATGGATATGGCCAGAGGAATAAAAGAGGCCAAATATTCTTGAGATTTTGCCATCAATACAAACTAAAAGTCGCAAATACAATGTTTAATAAACCAGAAGAACTTAGGTGGACATGGCTACATCCAAATGGTAAATCAAGAAATGAAATTGACTTTATCGTCACTAATACTCCCAAATATGTAGAAAACTATAGCGTTCTTAGAAAAATGCTACACTCGAGCGATCACCGCCTAATAAGAATAACGATTAATATAGAGTCTAAAAAACCATCTAGAATACACTACAAGAACAAAAATCTCGACTGCAACATTAATAATGATATTTTCCAAAAAGGACTCTACAATCTGCTTTAGCGTGACGTAGAAAAAGTACAACCCTTCTACGACGGAATGGAAAATTTGTTGTTTAAAAGCTCAACGGATAAATTAACAAACAAAGAACAAAAAAGAAAATCAATTATAACAGAAGACATCGAGGAGCTTAAAAACCAGCAGCAAATACTGAAAAACAAGATAAACAAAACAAAAGAAGAAAGACTACAACTAAGCAAATTATACAGAAACATTAATAAAAAAATATCACAGAATTTACAAAACTACAGAACAAAAACGTTTGAATCATACTTAAAGAAAACAGGTGGAATGAAAAAAGCTTACAAGAAGTTGGATAGAACAAGAGAAATGATGACCCATCTAAAAAATGATTCTGGCTCTACTATCACAAATAGAAAGGGGCTAATAAAAATAGCTACAGATTTCTACGAAAACCTGTACAGCAGAAACGACGTAGACTGCCCAAAATGCAATGTAGAGATCTCTTGGAACAACGAAGATTCAGTCTTAACCTTCATGGAAGAAGAGGTAGAGGCTTCCATCAAAAAACTGAAATATGATAAAAGCCCCGGCCCCGATGGAATAACAAATAACATGATAATAATGGGATCTGCGACAATCGTGAAACCTCTTACAATACTATTTAACATGATCCTAGAGCAAATGGAATTACCAACACAGTGGACGTGCTCAGAGATAGTGCTTCTTTATAAAAAGGGTGATGCAAAACTTATTACTAATTACAGACCAATTAGCCTTTTATCATGCATGTACAAAGTATTTGCTTCAACGCTACTTAGACGGATATCTACAAGAATAGAAGAAAACCAACCAATAGAACAGGCCGGCTTCAGAAGGTACTACTCTACAATTGACCATATCCACACTGTAAAAGCAATAATAGAGAAGTACAAAGAGTATAACAAAACATTATATATCTGCTTCATAGATTATTCCAAAGCATTCGACTCTATTTATCACGACGCAATATGGCAAGCTATGAATGAACAAGGCATCAACTCTGGTTACATACAACTCATCATGGCAATATATAAAAATAGTGAAGCAAAAGTAAGATTAGACTCACCCGGTTCGACATTCCGGATTAATCGAGGGGTAAAACAAGGGGATCCTCTGTCACCGAAATTGTTCATCACAGTGCTAGAAAGTGTATTTAGAAAGCTGAATTGGCCAGAGATGGGCATAAAAATAAACGGTAAATATCTTTCACACCTACGGTTCGCGGATGATATAGTTATTTTCTCTGAAAATGCGAAACAAATGGAATACATGATAAACTCCTTATGTATAGAGAGTATGATAGTTGGTCTAGAAGTTAACCAAGAAAAAACAAAAATAATGTCAAATGGAGAGAATATACCTGTCTGTATTAACTCAACTACCTTAGAATATGTGGAAAACTACATATATTTAGGACATCTAATTTCTTTTAAATCGTGCTCAGAAAGGGAAGTAGACAGAAGAATAAAACAGACGTGGAATAAATACTGGTCTATGAAAGAAATTTTCAAAGGACCCATAGCGACAAAACTAAAAACTAAGGCTATGAATGTCTGTCTCATGCCATGTCTTACCTACGCCTGCCAGACCTGGCCGATGACCATGAAAACTATCAAGAAGTTAAAAATATGTCAAAGAGGAATTGAGAGGAGTTTCTTGAACATAAAGCTCAAAGATAGAGTTCGTAACTCAATTATAAGGAACAAAACAAAAGCCAAAGACATTGTTAAACAAGCACTCAGTCTAAAATGGAGATGGGCAGGCCACACACAGATAACAATTGATGAGAGATGGTCAAATGTCGTTACCAACTGGTTTTTAATTCACCAAAAAAGAAAACGTGGCAGACCAATTAAAAGGTGGAGTGACGACATCACCAATATGGCTGGAAAGACCTGGTCTAAGACAGCAAGAGACAGAGGCAAATGGAAGCAATTGGAGGAGGCTTTCACCGCCATTGGCGGCCCTTATACTTAGTAATTGTAACTACTAACAATTATATGTAAGCAAACTAACAATAGATTTAAGTACAGATATGTTTTGTAAGTTATAAGGAAATAAAGCTATAATAATAATAATAATAATAATTACTTAGTCTTAATATCCACATTGATATTTAATCTCTATAAGCTATTTACGGGCCAATTGCCTATATTTCCTAAAATATATACAGCAAAGAATCAAGTTACCTTCAAGACATCATATTCATTTACTTACTTAATCTAACATTTACAAGTACATTCGGTACATCATTACAGACTTGTAGACATTTATACCCAAACTAGGAAATTCTTGTGTAATGCCATATAAATGCCCTCCGTCGGATATATTACTTAAGAAACAAAACTGTGAAGTTAAAACTAGCGTTTGAGTTACTTTACATATATATATAGGTAATAGAATTATTATAATTATTTTACCATTACTATAAATAAAAATAAAATTCTTTTATTTCAGACATGGTCCATATACAAAAATTTAAAAATTACCTACATAAAAATATTAGTCTTACACACCTTACAAAAACTATTATAGTAAAAATTTAATTCATTACGTAATTACATTATTATTATTAGCTATATGCAATATACATTTATAGTTGTTTATACATATATAGTGCAACAGTTCACCAATACCCACGTGTAACATGTAAATCAATGAAACGCTGCACTACAAAAGAGTCCATCCTCTCAGCTATCATCTTAAGGATCCCGTTACTGCTTCCCCGCATGTGATGAATAATTTTTACTATAATTGTACGCAAAATTTAATGAGATAAGAAGGAAAAGTACAGAGAATACGTGTCTCACAATAGCTATCAGTAAGACGTTATCAGTCGGACGCGGGCGTTTGAAATTTAATATTTATTTCTATTATTTCAGTAAGCGTATAATTCTGATATCGCGCAATTTTCTTCACACAATTTATGTATGATTCATACAGCCCTTATCTGATATGATTTAGTGTTATCGGTTTCAAGAGTGAATGTGATACAGATGATAAGATCCTGGGCTTGGAGAATTCTGAAAAAATATCTTAGAGATAAGACAATTGAAGATTCAAAAGAAAAAAAATTTTTTTTTTTTTTTTTTCAATATAGGCAAACGTTTGACCGCCATCTCACCTGATGGTAAGTGACGATGCGGTCGACGATGGAGCACGTTTGCCTAGAAGATGCCTATTCACACGTGACTTAAAGACTCCCATATCGTATTTATCAGGGAACACAGACTCAGTATGTTCAATGTTTTGATCTATTCACTATTTTTATTCAGCTCTGACTGATTCGTCAGGAGAATAGATATTTCAGCTTAAAGGAAAGAAATATGAGTGGGGAAGTGGCTGCCCTCTTCATCGTGAGTCCTGGGTTTGATTCCCGATAGGAGCATAATTTTCATACGCGGTGAAGTCGGTTTTTGAAGCTTTGCTTGCGTTTCAATTATTTAAATAAAAAAAAAACAAAGATTTGCGCTAAACAATGCAAAATAGAATGTTAGTTGCAATGCATATGGTAGTTATTCTCCTATGATTTTTAGTCACATCCACGGATTTACACTCAACTCAACAATGAATTTTCTTATCATTTGACAAAAATTTAGTTCTTATTTTAAAACTTTAGATGTGTATCTTCAACGTAGATACTTAACTTCAATGTTATAAAAAAGATAACAAAACATAATGTCTACAAAACTTGAAATTAAGTGTATTTTGAAACACTTTCCGTCAAGTGTATTTAATTGCAGCACTTAGGTGTGTGAAGTAGACAGTCGAGTGTGTATTTAAGAAACCGACAAACTATTTGTCGGTTGTACTTTTACTTTTGATTCTTCGATAAAATACAAAAGTAGGCCAA
This sequence comes from Lomographa bimaculata, assembly GCA_948107665.1. NCBI lineage: Eukaryota > Metazoa > Arthropoda > Insecta > Lepidoptera > Geometridae > Lomographa > Lomographa bimaculata. The sequence goes on from OX403589.1 coordinate 19,244,247, forward strand.
CTTCTAAACAAACTACTTGAACTCGTATCAAAGGACTTATGTACATGCCCTAGCAGAAGGTTCAAGAAATAGGCAGGGCGATATCGCCAATCGTTGGCAATGACTTGGGTGTGGTAGGGCGTAGCCTCAATAATAACACCATGGTTTATGGAGCATTTACCCCCAAATGCCTCGAGTCAACAATACTACAACCAAATGCTTGACGCGTCACATAAATTAACATCCAATATAGGCTGTATAGATTGAACTGTCTGTTGGCTGAGTTGGGTACGCATTCTAAGTAGCGGGTATCTGGTTCGATTCCCCGTGGAACCACACATTTTCTCCACAAAAGAAATTTGTGTTTCTGGTTTTGGGTATGAACGTGGGTATGAACGTGGGTATGAACGTATGGGCGTGATGTGAGTGTTTCCGGCACCCACGACAGTAATCATTGAACTTAGTGTGGAGCTGTGAGTGTGAAAGCGTTATTATAATTAATATTCACTATAACTACTGTTGAAGCAAATAATCAGAGCCCGGGTCAAAAATTTATGGTTACTGATACCTCAGATTTTACTTAGTAAGTAGACGTTTACTTATTGAGCGAGAAAAGCGAGATCCCTTTGATGACTTGGGTGATTCAGCACTTTGTCCGTTCGTCCATCTATCCATGAGAAGACCTACCACCTCGTTTGGTGATGGAGTTCAATCTCGGTGATTATTTCCCATCCAACCCCGGGGAGTATTTTGTTTAACAAACATAAGTGTTTATGCAGACGTTCCTCTATTGACCACTTGAAAGTTATATTGTTACAATAATGTTTCAATGTTATATACCTTAGCTTAAGAAACCTTAAAAAAATCGACTTACTTTACAAACGCTTTCACACTCACAGACCCACATTAACTTCAAAGACTTGTATCGTGGGTGCCGGAAACATTTACATCACACACATAAATATCTTACGGTCTTATCGCTTTTAGCGATAAGACCGCCGATTGTACACTTTAATTTAAGGTTTAAAATGTTTTGTAAGTGATTCATGAAAGGTGTGACAATAAAGTGTTATCTATCTATCTATCTATAAAGAAATACACGCAGAACCAGAAGCACAAATATCCCTTGGAAAGGAATTTGTGCTCCTGCCGGGAATGGAACCCAGGACCCACGGCGCAGAGGGTGGGGACCTGTCTACTGCGCTAACTGGGTCGTCGTACTTTGTTGTCGACTTGTTTTGGAAAAAATAGTATAGCGACTACTTCGTTTGTACATTATTGTAACATTTTGAAAGTTAAATCTTTCTTTCTAAAAATTTCGACTTACTTTTGGCTGACTAGTTTTGGACAAATTAGTTATCCTTTATGCCATCAGCTTCCGCAGTTATCCTTTATGGATCAGCCATACGTGAAATACGGGGAGGCAAGGCGCTCGGGCCTCGGCGGCGCGACTAACTAGTCAGCCAAAAGTAAGTCGAAATTTTTGACGTGTTTTAAGTCGTATATAACATTGATGACACATATTTCTTTTGAAAGATTTAACTTTCAAAATGTTACAATAATGTACAAACGAAGACAGTCTTGCTGATCGATGGAATTTAGAATGCTGAATTGCTATTGACGTGATTGCGTTGACTTGACATATGAAAATCGAAGTAATTTGAGCCTATTTGACATAACAGGGAACGTTATGTCAGGAACTCAAATAACATCATTTTCTAAATGTGTATTCGCTTTGGTGATATTCTTTAATTAACACAATCGTGTAATATTTGGTGTCAGACTGCTATCGTGAGTACACACTGTAACGTCTGCTCAAGGCTGTATTGAAAGTCTGTAATGAAACTACGTTTAATTTGAAGGTTATTGGTAATTAACGAAATTATACTAATGTAAAATATATTGTAATCAACTGACGTTTTTAGGAAATCTTTTATCAAATAATGTATAATACTATCATGATTGAAGTAAATATTTATAAAATGTAGCCTATGTGTTATTCCGGCAATTATAAGCTATGTAAGTTAATTCCAAATTTGAATACGTTTAGCCGTTAGGACGTCAAGAGAAAACAAACATATTTATTCACAAACTTTCGCATTTATAAAAATAGTGTGTTCAGTCCTGTGATATTACCCAAACTTTGCCACCATTACTTAGAAGAATACATAATATATATCGCCAATGATTTCCTTGCCAGGTTCTTCTCAATATGGTTCAAATTGGCAAATGTAGCAATTAAAGTAATTAAATTTCATGAGCGCACCGTTGCGACTCAGAATAAACATTCGGATTTTGGTGTTGACTTAATCCCTCAACAGGCATGATGCAAATATAGGACCAATATAAATGATATCTTTGGCACTTTCCATGCCGTCATTATCCACATATTGTTGCTCCACCCGACTGGAAATTAAATGGTACCATTTAATTTCCAGGGTAATTTGTAATATACAAGAAAGCTGAACATACGCTGAATGTGCATAGGAACTACACAACCTTGTTCCCGCTTCACCTTTTTTCCATCTTACATCCAGACGGACGGCATATCGTCACCCAATTATGATTGAAATACCGTTCATTCGCACGAAACGTTTCGCGTCTTCGTTCATTTATAGAACAGCAAAGGATGAAACGCTTTGCTGTCATCTGGATTTCCCGAAAGGTACAATTTGGGTGTGTTTAAAAGTAAAGTGAATAGGTATTTACTGAGCAAGTGTGCTCCACCTTAGACTACATCGTCACTTTCCATCAGGTGTGATTGTGGTCAAACGTTTGCATAGTCAGTAATAAATAATTAAACGCAAGCAAAGCTTAAAAAAACCGACTCCACGCTTTATCTTCGGAACCTTGATCAGATTTAATGTATAAACACGCATTATTGACTATAACTCAAAAACTAGAAATCAGACCTTGATAAAATTTCAATAGGACCACATGAAAAGCACCAGCTTTCAAATAAAAAAAGAATCATCAAAATCGGTTTACAACAGAAGAAGTTAGGTAACTTTTGGAGGTAAACGAAAACATCGTCAAAGTACGCATTATTCGTTACAAAATAGGCATTATTGACGATATTTCAAGAACTACTGATCAGATCTTGATCAAATTTAAATGGTACCAATTAGAAAGCAACATCTTTCAAATTAAAAAAAAAAAATTCGAAATCGGCTCACGTGGGGAGAAGTTATGAGGTAACACACATAAAAAAATAATAATAATACAGTCGACTTGAGTACCTCCTACTTTTTTGGGAAGTCGGTAAAAAAGAAGCTCTCAGACCCATTTAGTTCGTCCAAGTAGATCGATTTATCGCCCCGAAACCCCTCCATACTAAATTTCTTGAAAATCGATGGAGCCGTTTCCGAGATTCAGATTATAAATATTTTATATACAAGAATTGCTCGTTTAAAGGTATTAGATATATACTTGACTCTCCCACAAAGAACAGCATCGCTGCGCCTCGTAATATGCAACGCTAGTAGAAACTTGACATCTTAGACATTATTTTTTTCCCTTGTGGTACAATCTACGGGCCAATTGCCTATATTTCCTAAAACTAAACTAAAACTATATACAGCAAAGAGCCAAGTTACCTACAAGCCATCGAGCCTATAGGTAACTCAAGTGCTCAAGCCCACTACCAGTGGGTAGCGTTCCCATCATGCTGGCTGCATTGCCTCTCTGAATTGCAATGCTAATACGTTGAGCCAAATAAGTGCCAGCATTTTGGTCACGCGTCGCCTCAACCAGGCGCTCTGATAGAATTTTGAAAATAGAATGAGCTCCCGGTCCCCACGGACCCAGTGTCTCAACACCAAACGGCTCAAATATGTAACCACTGCCGAGGTTTCCATATTTTCGCCGTTTGCGCTGCTCTGCCGAAGTTGCCGCGACGCCAACCCCATTCTGTGATTCAGGAAGATGTGACGGAGCTAAAGTATCGACACAAGTTGCATCCCACACTAAAGGCCGTCCCATCTTCCATGGAATTAAAGTCATTCCGTCAGGTCTTTTACCATCGTCACGCATCAGACCATTCGGTTCGAGAATGGCTGGAACGTTAGCACTGGTAAAAGCCCGGCGGATGATATCGTTGAGGCTGGCGTGGCGGGAAATTCGGCCAGCACTTTTCTGGCACGAGAGGCCGTGGTGACCGAGCTGGTCAACAGCAGTACCACACTGACAGCTATGGGCAACATAGCACCTTGCACCCAAACGTAAGCATATAGCGAGACGGAAAGCAGATGGATCCATAAGAGTACCAGTATTAAGCGAGGGAATGGCCTGCAACCAAAGCCCTGACTCCCATACAGAAACTGCTAGAAGTCTAGCACGCTCTGTGACGCTAGGACACGTATCTAAAAGATGTTTCCGTGCTAGTTCACAGAGCGGCCGATCCCACAGTCTCTGTGAGGATAGCCTCACTGGGAGCCCGGTATTTGGGCATGCCATCTCCCAGGCGCTTGTGGCCTCAGTCTGGTTTGAAATTTCTAAAGAACCCAAACTATGTGAAAGTATTTTTTCGACTAATTTAGAAGTACCATGAACTGAGGACAAGAAAGCCGGTAACGCAACACTAGAAATTTTACGAATACCTAAGCCTCCTAGTCTTACAGGTAAAGAAGCTTGCGACCAAGCCCTATCATCTATGTCAATATTCAAAACCGATACAAGAGTATTCTTTACGATATTGTCCATGCTCTCGAGGAGCGCGCCATGTTTCCATAGCGGACAACATCTTAAAGAATACGTAAATTTTGGGACAAAAAGGCAAAATCTAATAATTGTAAAAGCCATATGAGTGTTAATTTTGAGCAATCGGTCGGAAGAATTTTTAAAATTTTGAATTTTTTCTTCTACAAAAGGTGAAATTGATTCATCTAATATCGGCGAACCTAAAAGGCGAAGTGAACACTTGTCGACTAGTTTTATATTGTAAGCCAATGAGTTAAATTTTTGTAAAACCGATAATTTGTCTGAACAGTTATCGCAAACAAAAAGTTCGCATTTTGAAAAATTTAGTTCAAGCCCAATCATTTTAAATTCATCTATTAGTAATTTTAGATCACTTAAGACAGTATTCACATCACCTCCCAGAGTTCCGTCATCCAAATACCAAACATTTAGTTTGGATTGGAGACGTTGAATTATCGGATTGACAGCTAAAGAAAAAATTGCTGGGCCGCACGGGTCACCCTGCTGACATCCAACGGAAGACAAAAGAACATCGTTTTTGTAAATTAATTTTGATGGTTTACCATAGCATTGCCAAATAAAATTATATAACTCTGGAATTTTATCTTTCACCTGGGTCAGAAGGGTGCCTCTATCAACAGAATTAAAAGCATTCTTAACATCCACCTTTAGCAACACCTCTCCACAATTTTGATTTAAAAATGTTCTAAGGGAATGGACAGCAGCCTCACATCCGCCCCGCGAACCAAAACCAAGCTGTATAGGCTGAAAAAGATTGCTTAAAGAAGCAAACATTTTCTTACAACCGATTTTAGCCGCGAGGCGGCGATATGTGGTGCCTACCGCTATAGGCCTGATGCCACCATCTTTTTTGTTTAGTGCGCATAAATTTGCGCCGTACAAAATATCTGTGACGTCATTATTGACTTGACCTGACAACATCAGGTTAACTAAAGCCGTAAGGTCTTTCAAAAGAGCCTCACCAATCTCGCCAGAACTAGCACATAAAAGATCTTTTAGAATTTGCGGTGTTAAGCCATCTAGGCCACCGGCAGACCCACCTTTAAAAGACATAACGGCCGCAGCAACATCCTGAGCGGTCGCCTCAACAGTGACGTCATTCTGTTGAGGTGGATCAGGTAAATGGAGATTTGTTGCCGCGGGTGGATGTTTGTCACGAAGTGACTGTATCGTATCCGAATTATAAGGGGCTAAAGTGTCGCTAGAGAACAAGACTCGTGCTGCCCCTGTAATCACCATCACTAATTTTGTTTTCTACAATCTTATAAGTCGCCAAATTATCTTTATTTTTAGAATTTGTATTATCCCGCCTTATGGGCGGGACAATCATGCAAGAATCGAAAGAAATGTCTTCCAATGCCATGTACTTTACGCAGTTTTCCTTTACTCTATTAGTAAGGGACGTTTTGTTATTAGGGTCAAAAGATACGTAAAGTACGTGGTATGAAAAAGTCAATAGATGTTCCCAGGCACTTACTGAATTTTGAAAAACAACTTTCTTAATTGCCCTTGAAAGAGACTAAACAGAAAAGATATATATATATTTTTTTCATGTATAAGAAAAACCTGAAAAAAAAACAGAATTTGCCGTACCATAAGAGATGTCGGTCTTAATGGTAGGAATGATGTCCCAAGAGGTTTCTGGTATTACAAAATGCCCTGTATAAACAAAAACACAAACGCTTTAACACTCACAACCCCACACGAAGTTCGATGACTTCTGTCATGGGTACCGGAAACATTCACGTCACACACAATCACAACCAGAAACAAAATGTTCCTTGAGGAGAAAACTTGCACTCTCGCCGGATATCGAACCCGAAGGCGAACGCGAACCCAACTACGCCAACGAGAAGTTATTATTATTTAAGTAAGTATCGCGCTGATCAAACCCAAGCTGTCATACATTTCACCTTCATTATTTGCAGCTTGAGTCATAAGATAGAGCACGTAAAGTAAATCTAGCGTTGGTTGTTATTGCGGATATAACTTAGTTAGGTGTATTGTATACGGTCAGGTGACTGATAAGGTGTAATAAAGGATGTGAGTGTACAATGTAACTATAAAGTATTTACGAGGACGACGAGAAAATAGCTTTTATCAAAGGCGGTACAAGATTTCAACAGCGCGTATCGAGATACGATAGGGTTATTGTAAAATCGCCACAGATTCAATTCGCTACGGAAAACACAAAAAAGAGGTTCTCAATTCATCTTGTATTTTTTTTATATGTTTGTTACCTCAGAACTACGTCATTTATAAACCGACTAGCCATGCCCCGTGGCTTCGCTCGCGTTTATCAATTAAAAAAGTAGCTTATGTGTATATGTGTATAACCTATGTACATTTTAAATTTCATCCGTTCAGCCGTTACAGCGTGAAGAGAAAATAAATATCCTTACACACTTACACATATACACACACAAAAATTCGGATTTATGATATTGATGTGATAAATGATGGGAAAGAAAATAATAATCCCAATCCTGCGACCTAGGTTTCGGGATTGTCCGATCCCCATCATCCCCGAAACCTAGATCGCACCTAAATCGTATCAAAATGTTTGTTTATAAATAATTTAAACGCAAGCAAAGCTTAAATAAAGAAAAAATTCTAAGGTACTGTGAAAAAAATGCAGTTGAATTGAGAACCTCCTTCCTCCTTTTTTTGATGTCGGTTATAACAAAAATTTGCATCTAAAAATCCTTCACCTTCCATCGAGTCTTAACAACCACTATTGTTTTATAGGGGCGGCCATTGTTAACGGTATCTATTACAGGTCGATCACGCATTATCTCCGGCAAACAAATACGTTATCATCATAAAACTAGAAATTCCTATCGACAGGTCTGTCAAGATTATTCGTGGAACCTATAAAATATATCGCTGTTTAACATTTACCAAATGGTGGTGACGCGGTGGGTAGATCATTTCCTTAGTTTAATTGTTCGTGATCACGCCAGGCCGATTAATGGCGCAGGCAGCTCCTCTGTCCCCGTTCTATTTTAGTCTTTGGCGCAACTGGAACCAAGGTTTATAATTATCTGACAAATACACTTGAGTTCAAGCTGGAAATGCCGGGGGAGATAGTATTTGTCCACGTCACGTTTTTTTACTGAACAATGAGCAAGAAACTGCCTATTCAAAGAATAAGATAATAATAAGTATGCTACGGAAATAGTGACGCGTTGGGAATCCGGACGCAGTTTTGATTAATATCTATTGATAAGGGACATATTTGACGTTGTTACTCGACTACGAAATATAATATTTGGTTGATTCTTAACCCCCGACACAAAAATAGACGTGTTATAAGTTTAACATGTGTTTTCTTTTGTACCTGTCCATGGTATCATTTTGAAACAGCTGAACTGAGTTTGATTAGTTTTTTAACAAACATGCATTCACACTTACATCCCCACACTAAGTTCAAAGACTTGTATCGTGGGTACTGGAAACATTTACATATCACACACACACACCAGAAGCACAAATGTCTCTTGGGAAGGCAGAATTAGGCAAAAATTGGCATGGAACACTCTAAGCTAAGATTTTGCCATTTGTATTTTATATATAACATGTTTTTAAGTATGAATTAGACGTATAAGTAGTATAAAGCTAGGTTTAAATAATTAAAAGCAAGCAAAGATTAAATATAACCGCCTTCAACGCTTTATCATTGGAACTCTGATCAGATTACATATACTAAACACGCATTATTGACGATATTTCAAGAACTACTGATCAGATTTTGATCAAATTTAAATGGGACCAATTGGAAAGCAACATATTACAAACAAAAAAAAATTATCGGTTCATGTGGAAAGAATTTATGAGGATAACACACATATAAAAAAAATACAGTCGACTTGAGTACCTCCTCCTTTTATATGAAAAGTCGGTAGAAAACATGGCGCCTGTCTTTCAAAAATCAAATACTATCGAGATGGATGTCAAATGTCAGAGTACCTTCTAGTACATACTAGTATAGTAGTAGACGGGTTTCAGTTATAAACTTTCGCTTTCAAATCAAAATCAATCAAATCAAAATCGTTTATTCACATGGGCCCCAAAGAGGCACTCATGAAAGTTAATGATTCACTGCCAGATTCGCAAAATTACAGCCATCTCTAGAAGAACCTGGCAAGAAACTCGGCGGCGCTATTTTTCATTAATTTTGTTTTTAAATATTTTTTGTGACAATTTATAAACATATTTGCTTAGTAATAATTACTGAGAATTACTAACGTATCATTCCGGAGTTTAGCCGCAGTAGTGAAAAAATGGCGTTGTTGATTTTGTATAATTTTTCAAAACTTGTGATTCTTCGAGTGTTAATGTGTAATAATGGTGTATTATTAACCTTTAGTACTTAGTAAACGTGCAGAAGTGTAGGCAAATGATACCAAGTTGAAAAACGTGATTGTCGCCTTCGCTCCAAAACTCCAATAGAAGTTCTAGTAAAGTTTCTACCACTTTAATAGGGCATGACTTGACTATGACTGGACTTTGACTCTTTTACTTGACTATGACTGTGACTTGTGACTAGGACTTTTAATATGAATTACACTTGAAATATATTACTACTTGACACTGGCTAAATGCACAAGATTGCGTATCCAAAATTAAAAGAAAAAAAAAACGTATTATTCCAAACACAATTCTAAACATAGTAACGTAAAGGCTATTTGCATGTCGGTTAAAATAGCGAATCGTCATGATCAAACTCATTTTGTAAACTGTTGTGAAATTTAAATTGCTTACAATTCATTGTGTTAAAAGAATTTCGAACGCAATACTGAAATTTTGGCACGTAACGTACCAAAAAAATTGCTTTTGCTTTATCCACACTACACATCGAACTGCCCGTTAGCTTACTTGGGTGCGCGTTCGCCTTCTAAGCAGTGGGTATCGGGTTCGATTCCTGGTGAAAACGCACATTTTCAATACTCAATCATTTATTGCAATAATGTTTACAAAATAACACTTTACTAGTGATTCACCCCGGCTTCGCCCGTGTGCAATTTCCGCTACCCCTGCAGCGCCATCTGCCGGGCTGATTTGTGAATCTAAACCATCCAGGGCGCCACCCTAACTCATACAAAAAAAATCATTCAAATCGGTCCAGCCGTTTAGGAGTTCAGTGACATACACACGTACAGTAGAATTATATATATAAAGATATAAAACCCATGACCCTAATAGGGTGGCAATAATAGGGCTGGGAGTATAATACTTTCTCCCTTATAAGTGTTTCTGGCTCTGACAGTGATGTGTGTGTGATGTGAATGTAACCGGCACTCACGACACAAGTCATTGTTGTTAGTTTGGGTCTGTGAGTGTGAAAGCGTTTCATTATTATGTTTTTTGCTACTCTACGGGATATTTGCTTATATTTACTAAAATAACTAAAACTCCATAACATTCCTTAACTTGATATCTTCTAGCATTTATCTTGAGGTCCATAAAAAGGTATTTCATTCTAAGTGTGCACGCCCCCCCACAAAAATGTTCATAAATGTATGGACATTTTTGTGGAGGGCCTGTACATTTAGAATGAAAGATCTCTAGTAATGTACTTATATCTAAAAGTACCTATAGATATTCATATCTTCTTCATAAAATAACATTTGCGTTAAGAAAGCTTCTATAAGCAATTGCTTAGACAAACGAGTGCTTAAACAACAAAAAAGTAACAAATGATAATTTTTTTGTCATGTATTAATATTTTAAGTACAAAGCTATACTATAAATTCGTCGCGATCTCGCGGCGTAAACTCATCTCGAAGAAGAGCATCGTACATGCTCGAAACCTAGGTCGACAATATCGATCAAATGACGTGAATGATAACCGTATTTTAATAATATTATAATGCCTAATTCATACGAAAACGTTAATAGTAAAATACTATAAGTGTCTCTTGTCAGAGACATAAGAAAGAAAACTTAGACTATGTGTACAAAGAGCAGTCTTATCGCTCAGATCGATTTCTTCCAAACAACCCAACCTCATACATATATACATAGATAGATAGATATAGGTATCTACTCTTTATTGAACACCAAAAACATAAATTGGAGTAACAGTATTTTTAAAAAAAATGTAATATAGGCGGTCTTATCGCTGAAAGCGATCTTTTCCAGACATAAGTCTAGAGTCGACTATTAAGTCCGTTCAGTCGCTTTAAGGTACTCATTTTAAACATACATATACATGTACAAATATTAGTATGATTCATAATCAAACGTATGTAATCACGTATTCTCCTCAACGTTTCTTTGAGGGATCCTTGAGTTATGGTGTCGATGTCACTTTATCCGCGTGACATTTCCTTTACTTCACTTAAATTAAAACCTAAATGATAATAACCGTAATCATATGATATTAAACCATGAATCTTTCGTTCCAGGCCCACGACCACACAAGAGCAGTTGTTGAAGGATTCTAGTCTTTATGTCCAGAGGGTAGAGTCGTCGTAAGATGCCCGGTCACGGTGCTCGACTCTACATTTACGCGCTGATCACTTGAACCAGTGAAGGTAGGGCTACCACGCTATTGTTTATTTTTACAGTGACATTTTAATAATAGTACGTGTTTTGTAATTAGACATAAATGATAATAGTCTTCTCATGTCAGTAAAACGTTTGACTACCCAGTTGGCGCAGTGGACAGGTGTCCGCCCTGTGCGCCGTGGGTCCTGGGTTCGATTCCCGGCAGGAGCACAAATTCCTTCCCAAGGGATATTTGTGCTTCTGGTTCTGGGTGTAATGTGTGTGTGATGTTAATGTTTCCGGCACCCACGATACAAGTCTTTGAACTTAGTGTGGAGCTGTGAGTGTGAAAGCGTTTGTAAAAAAAAAAAGTTTTACTACCATAATAGTAAAACGTTTTACAAAAATCCATCAAAGAAAAACTACTTACATAGTTACCATTATATATAAAACATTAATAATACTTTTATTTCATTAAAAATAGGGTATAATTCCCGTTTACCTACTTTTTAATTACAGGTGATCTACGGGTCAATCGCCTATATTTTCTAAAACTATATAAATATATACAGCAATAGAGTTCTGAGATAACTCAAGAATTTGATGAAGCTTAAATTCTTGAGTTATCTCAGAACTCTATCTATATAACTGGCATCATACTGACGGCATTAAAACTTGCTTTTCATTTGCCACTATCTCATTTTATGTTAAGTGACAATGTGGTCAAAGATGTTCCAGGAAAGTCTAGATCCCTCTCGACTTCAAAAGTACATGGTCTACTGCTGTTCTAGTCTAGGCTGTTGGCAAAGTCTCAACTACGGTGAGGCTTATGGCTTGTTCTATACTATTGTAGAACTGTTGTCGTCGGTTCAAATGGGTCATTCATCATTCATTGCATCAGACCGATTTGAGCCGTCGGGCACACTTAGGCGATCTGTCGTATTCAGTTTGATTGATTTGAAATGCTTTGAGCCAAATAAGTACCATTTTGATAACGCGTCGTCTCAACCAGCAGGTTATCATTATAAATATTGATGTCTGAATTTAGTCTAATTATACAGAGTATACCTAAACTAAAATATATTTAAATTATTCGGCCTCACAAAATGACAACGTCCAAAGCCTATGCTTTTTTTGACACTATAACTCTATTAAACATTTTAGCATTAATATGTAACAAGAGCTAATGACAACCCTAAGTGAAGGTGAGAGTTTTTGTGTGGCTAAGAACCTTGTCTTTTACTCGATTAAGGCCACCGATGATTATACTTGTGCTTTAATTATCGAAAACAATGATATTTCGCACTGAGACAATGAGATGAGACAATTTGCTATTTGGTTAAGTCAAGGATTATTTGTAAAAGCAATGGCCAGAGGCAGTTGTTAACGGAAGTTGTTTTCGAAGAACAGTTTTCGTCTCTGAGGAAATCCACGTAAATAGATACTTCCTTGTTAATGCAATACCAACAGCAGTTCAGGACTTTTGCGATTAAGTAGCTAGAATCACTTACTATGTAGGTATGTACGTAACATCCGCATTTATTCATTTTCGATGAACGGAAGTGATACATACCGATTTCATTCTGGGAAACAGGGTGTGTCGTAAAGAACCACGATAGAGGTGAAACTTTGTATTACAGTGAAACATTTTAAATATTCGTCACAGTTTTAACCCCCACACTTTTCGTCACACAAAAAGGTTGCGGATTAGAATTTCAAAGCCCTCCCAAAAATAGTTTAAGTTTAACTTAAAAAATATAATGTACGTAAACTAAATTTATATTCAACAGAAAATAAACTGTGAGTACACACACAGTCCCACTAAAATTTCAAACTAGTATGACGGCTGCCAAAGACATTCAATTTAACATCACACTGTCACATCCAGAACCAGAAGCATGAGTCCTATGAATTTTTTATGAGAGAATATGCAAGAAAAATTGTGCTCCTGCCAGGAAGTGAACCTGTGACCTGAGAAGTAGAAAACAAGAGAAAATCAATTTAATCAACATGTTATATTTACAGATCACATACTTTAGGATACCGTTCATCTGGAAATCGCAATAGTTTGGCTTAATTGGTGTGTATTCGTTTTCTAAGGATCTATCATGTAAACACAAGTTTTCTCCCTAAGAGAAATTTGTGTTTCTGGTCCTGGGTGTGATTCCGGTGTGGGTGTGATTGTGATGTGAATGTTTTTGGCACCCACGACACAAGTCATCGAGCTCGCTTTAACGAACGTGGGGCTGGGAGTGTGAAAACATTTAATAGAAAATCAAAAAAAATTTTGGACCACTATCTCACCGGATGAAATCAGTGTTTAACCACCATCTCTCTTAATTGTCATTGTTTTTTTGTCTAGCAAGAGCCATGCTAGGCAGAAGTAGTAAATTTAAGAAGAAAAAAAACGATTAAGGCGGGGATTAAACCCGCCATAGGGCCATAGGGGGTCAAGCCCTAATGCTCAAACCGCTGAGCTACACAAGCCGTGGCTCGAGCGACGAATTTATCCTTATCTTATAAATAAAGTCTAATAGGGACGTGTGACGCCATCAACTGGAATTATTTAAAACTACTACGGTTAACAAGTCTAAAATTGCAGTTGGCTAAATATTGTGTTGTTGTCTTTGGGTTCAATCCCCGCTTTGATATTTTTCCTTTCTAAATTTACTACTTTAGCATTTTTTTATTCACTGTAGCATGCAATGACGTTTGATTTTGACAGCTATTCAACATTTAATCGCTATCTCCCGGCTATCGGTTAAACGACCATTTTGTCCTTACCCAGAGTTTGGTGACCTCGCTCCTTATATCCTTATATAGTCGTAGAGTGAACCAATAAAACTACAAGAATCTACTTATACTATTTCTTCTCATTGATTAAACGTTGTCTGGCAGTCAGATAGTATCAATAACCTTGCTTCTGTATTTTTTTATTTTAGTTTTGGCTCCGCAATTTATGTTCTTTAAGCCAGTGTCAAATAATACATATTGTCACCAGTCACAGTCAAAGTCAATTAAATGAGTCATAGTCCAGTCATAGTCAAGTCTTGCCCTAGTTGGAGTTTTAGATCGAAAACGAAAATTACATATTGCCTTCGTATTTGTTCCCCGAACTGTACAATCTGAGAGTCTTAATTCTTGAATAAAAAGGTATCTCCCAGGCAAGCATGCTACATCTTGCCGCATCATTACTTTACATCAGGTGAGATAGTAGCCTATCAAGTATAAAAAAATGTAAAAGATCGTCATTTGTTCATTTTCGTGGCTAAACTCTTGTTTTTGCCGCCGGCGCAAAACGATCGTCATTATTGTCGTCATCATTATGATGGACCACTCGCCAAGAAATATTTTTTATAATAGGTGTACAAAAAGTACCTGACCTCGTAGTTGGTTCACAAGTTCATGACAGTTACAACACAGTTATCTATGTAGTGTATTTTAGAATGGTAGTATCTATGTAGTGTATCCATAAATGGTTAGTTAAAATGTGCCTGCATAGACCATGAAAGACGTTCTAGCAATTGAAACCAAGTTTGTACAATCAGATAATGTTTTGTCACTAAGTGTGTAATGCTATCACTGCATCTAACCATCTGCCCGCTTGTTTATTGATCTCACTAATCATGCTGTAACTTTTAACTGGTTGTTTTAATCACAAATATGAACCGCTCGTGAAATAAGAGGTTAAATTATGTTTGTCAATAAAAACAATGCAGACAGGCTATATTATGTGACATTATGATGGACACGCTTCCCACTGGTAGAGCACTGAGTCACCTATAAACTTGGTGACTTATAGCAATGACTATGGTTATAAACTATTATCTTTGACTTATAGTGAGCTCATTTGGTATATACTTAATTTTTTTATTTAATCAATAAATTTGTTATGATATAATTTAAGAAAACAATAGGCAATTGGCCCGTCAACAAATAGATAACATTAATATTAATTATCACCCTGAACCACACAATTACTTTCTTAATAGGTGGAGATTGACCAATCACAAGCCTAGTAAATGTTATTTTAAAACACTTTAAGTCGTGTTATATCATCCGAGAATTGTTATTTTCTCTTGCTCGTTATTCATTGCAGTCTCATTCACACTTTTGACATTATACCATTTCATCAACGAAAGCAGTCCACGCACGTATTATACTGTTGTAGGAGAACCTGATCTTGATAAAGGTCAGCACGTCACCTGCAAGATTTCAATTGTTATGTAGGCTTATTAACATAAATAAATGCTACAAGACGATATTTTGACAATGTCATAAAAATCATTGAAATGGGCATCAAGTATGTATTTCTTGATAAACATTCGTATGAACACAAACTGTTTCATAATGTTTCACTTAAACAAATTCTGTTGTTTTGTGACGTTTAAATATTCATATAGATTGACCTCACCTAAAACGAACAGTACAAGACTTTCCAATTAAACATTCAAGCTATCAGTCGCTGTGATATCTCTATAAGTGGCCAATTTGTTGATAGGTACGGCAGTATAGCAGCCTGATTAGATAACTAATCGGGCAAATCATACCAAAATTTTCGTATCTGTCATCCCACTCAAAATGATCATAGAGCTTAAGCCTTCAATGTTACCCTTCCTAATTTACAGATGGTCGATATACAGCGAAGCACTGTCTACATAGCTTCCACTCTATTATTTATCCTGTACCTGCAGCTACCCTCATTAGACGCTAAGAAATCAAAGCGAGAGTGCCCCATAGGCTTTCAGCTCGCAACATCCAAAAGTAAAGACGACAAAATATGTTACTCACTAATGGAAGGCCCGTTCGGGGCGAAATTCGACAACTGCGCCGGCAATGTATTCACGTTGCGATTATACAACAGTCTGATTTTACCAAAGTCTGAATCGACGCTATGGACTGACTACAAATCTATGTACCCCGGAGGTCCCTTTGTAGATTGGTCGTACACAAATTCCATGGGAGATATATTGGAGACGACGTATGAAGTAAACCGAGACCCTTACCTGAGCATCGTGGATGAGCTATGTGTAGCAATCGATCCTGTAAGCAATTTCACTGCTGTGAGATGCGACGAGAAGCATTACAGATACTGTTTTGTAAAGCCATATTCAGACGATAAGGCAACTGATGATTGTGATGAATTGAATGATAGTATTAGGTTCTGGAGTCCGTTGCCGATGTGTTTGATGTCCGTGGCTGGTGAGGCAGCCGGCGGCAGAGGAGGGATCAGGACAACGTGGACTCAATCCCAAAAATCTTGTGAGAGGCGAGGAGGGTCCATGTTGGGCAGAGGATGGAGGTACTCGAACTACTTCGAACCAACTGGTACATCGGACGCGGAACTGCCTATGTATCCACTTAATATAATTTTTAACTCCAACCATACTCTGTTAAAATATGGCTATGAAAACGATACATCCGATGTAAGCATAACACGTTTTATCGATACCTACTGCTTGGTACTATCTGGCTTCATTCGTAATGAAATAATCACTGATATTTTTTAATATTTCAGATTCCAGTAACAGATTGGCATTTCGATAGCAGCATCATGGTGAATGATAATTTTTACGGCGCTATTAATAATAATGATTTTTGGGACTTGGTTAATAGTTCCTACGTGTTTTATAACGTAATTTGTGAAAAGACAATTAATTTGAAGCATATTAACTTAACTGTTTCAATAGATAGGTAAGTAGTATAGTAACTTTTTAGATACTAGCCAAAGGCCTGTTAATTATTGTTTTTTTTACATCTTGATGTTTCTGTTCCAGTGGGGATTTGATAACTCTCAAAGTCAACGATACATCACTAAAG
Organism: Lomographa bimaculata; assembly: GCA_948107665.1. Lineage (NCBI taxonomy): Eukaryota > Metazoa > Arthropoda > Insecta > Lepidoptera > Geometridae > Lomographa > Lomographa bimaculata. Next base: position 19,261,257 of record OX403589.1, read on the forward strand.
AAGGATAACATAAAATGCTTCACAGACTCCCTTCTACATTTCCCTCACAAAGTACCTGTGGAGCCTCATTCTTCAGACCCTTACGTCTATATCCTAAAAGCTATGCAGAATGGATACTACTGGTGCACGCATACAGATTCTAGAAACTTCTACATCACAGAATCGAACAAAACCTTGTTCGTTAAAGTTAAAGAATCGACTGAGAATCTGTATGCCGTCAAGATTAACATGTTTGAGGAATATAAATTGGATGTTATTGGAAAATTGATAGAAAAAGTATGGAAGAAGAAGTTAGAACAGTATGTGTACTATAGCAACAAGTACGGCGAAGTTTATGACGGCTCTGAATCATACGACAACTTTACAATAATGAACTTCAAGTAAGTTATTTTTATAGATATGCATTCAAACGAATAGATATCAACTACGGTTGATTACTTATATTTCCTAACACTACATAAATATAAACGTCTACTCTAAGTTTGATGACTTGTGTGGGTGCCGGAAACATTCACATCATATACACAATCACAACCAGGAACACAATTTTTCCTTGGGGAGAAAACTAGTGTTCCCTCCGGGAATCGAACGCCACTCGACTAAGCCAACGAGCATTCAATTTAAACATTAAAACCATATACTTAAATATATATATAGTAAAGGATCCCATTTACCTATAAGCTCACTAACAGTCACCGAGCTTATAGGTACTCAAGTGCTCAAACCTATGGGAAGCGTTCCCATCATGCTGGTAGCATTGCCTCAGAATTGCAACACTTATCTTTTTAACTTTGTTCGAGGAACAAAGACACAAGTTCGCTTCAACCGACTTAGCCAGGGACCAGAATGCTTTACTCCCTGCGGAATAAGAAGCGAGTCTGGCCCTTTTCGGCTAATATGGTCAAAACGAGCCTTTTTAAGTACCTTTTTGCAAGTGATGAGTTCCACTACTTCTCTATACGGATGACGTACGTAGAAGTGAAATGCTTCGAACGAACCGGGAGAAGTTTGACAGTTTGTCTTGGTAATAATTGGTAAAAGGGGCACAGTCAAAATCTTGAAATTAACAAGTATAATTATTGTAATTTAACTTTACTGGGTACTTACGAGAAGTTCTGTTACTAAATGTTTGTCTAAATAGAAATCGGTTTTACAGAAACGATCATCCCGGACTCCGCTGGGAAGACCAGGACATCATCCAAAAGGTGCAGCTCAAGAGGCTTTATCTAGACGCGAGGACAGCATTGCTCCACGTCGAACTATACCCTAATGTAAAGCCTGTAAAGCCAGGTCAATGGCAAAACTTAGTTATTGAGTACATGAAACCAGTTTACTACTGTGACAAGGATAAAAAGCTAAATTTAGGTAAGTATCAGGAAATACGAACATAAAACAACATAAACATAAACGCTTTCACACTCACCTCCCCACGCTAAGTTCTATGACTTTTGTCGTGGATGCCGGAAACATTCACATCACATACACACTCACAACCAGAACCAGAAACACAATTTTTTTTTTGGGGAAAAACTTGTGTACTTGCCGGGAATCGAACCCGATAACCCTTGCGAAGGCGAACGCGCATCTAACTAAAACGAGCAGTTCAGGAAGTTATTAATATTGGATTTATATAATTCTTTACGATAAGTACTAAGTACTGGACTTAGTTCGGTCATCATGTGTCATACAATCACACATATCTCACATGAACATCAAATAAAAATCAAAACTCATTGTAAAAACTTTGTGAGAAATTATATTACAAAATAGTCATAGAGTAACAATAGTTTGCCTATTGCGGACATACAATAAACAGTATTATTATTTGTATATATACGCTAAACCAAACACACACACTCAGAACCAGATATCCAGTAGTCCAGAACCACAACCCATGGAAATTGTGCCGGGACGAATCCCGGCACAATTTCCATGGGTTAGTAGACTAGATTCGAAAATCTAGTCTACTAGGATTACCTAGGGAACCGGTACCCGCAGGGTATAAAACAAAAACTTGCCCACTGTCCCAATAGGATCATTATTGTTGCGATTTTTTTGATTCGATTTATTAATGGAAAATGTTTACGTCGATGATTGCTACCATTCAAAAATTGTCCTCGTTTGTACAGGTTTTGGGGCTATGTTAGTTAAACGGAAAAGATTTAGCAAGTAAATATTATAGCTCTAGGATCTTGAACTTGTTGGAAATTATTAAGACAGTTTTTTTTATTATTTACTTAGTACGTTTGACCACAATCTCACCTAAAGGAAAGTGACGATACCTATTTAATCTCTTCTTGAACAACATTTATGTTGCATTTACTTATAACGCCAGGAGCAAAAATAATTAATTACGTAAGTGTATGACGCGAGCGACTGACGATGCGTGCAGTTTGATCAACGTACAAAAATATAGATAACCTTTTAAAAGCAACGAAGTCGTATGTACCTATGCCTTTTGTCCACGGTTTTATTCACAAGCTTCCATTGCTGAAGTACTATTAGTCATTCAGTGCCTAAAGGCCAGTTTCTTGCAAAACAACTCTGAATCCCAGTTTAATCTAATTACCCGTCTAATGGCGTCAACTAATTTCATTTGATTGGTACAGTTTCGGTTCAAAGGCCAAGATGCTGAGACCACTACCACAGATGAAGCAATAGTGACTAACGTCGACGCCTTCCGTCCTATTTAATATTGTAACGATTGTCCCACGATGTTCTTTAAACGTAGTAATTAGTCCCCATTGTTTCATAGTACCAGGTATTTACTTGACCTATTCATTTGAACCATTTAGATAATTACAACTGACACAACCAATGAGAATATAATTACATTAATTAATGATAAATATATAATCTCGTTATAGAGATCAGATGTTTGTTGTCATTGATGATAAAAAAAAAACTGGGTTCCGTACCTCAAAAAGAAAAATGGAACATGTATAGGACCTTCGTTGTAAACAGTATATAAAAACAAAATGGCGTCCGTAGCACTAATAATTGAAACGCAAGCAAAGTTTAAAAAAAACCGACTTCATCGCTTATATTTCAGTTTTGGCTCGACCGACTTCGATAAAATTTATATGAGACTACCTCTGAAGTATACTCTACTAAACAAAAAAAAAACATCAAAATCGATTCATAATTGTCGGAGATATTGCGTAAAATACATACAAAAAACATACAGTCGAATTGAGAACCTCCTTTTTTGAAGTCGGTTGAAAATGTAGTGAAAAATTTTACAACTAACATTACTAACACTAGCCGAGCCCCGCGGCTTCGCCCGCGCTTAAAAAGTAGCCTATATGATTAGAATGATAATGCTGTTGTGGGATTCAGTCCCTTTCAATATTGTTCAATAAAAATTCAGTAAATTACTATTTGTGTTCTTTGTTATTTAAGGTGTTCAATAAAAGGTATATCTATCCATCTGTCTATCTATCTATTCCAGGCATATCCTATTCTTCGCCTGACTGCAAGATATACACTTGCGTGGGGGACTACAACGAGGGTGTCCAGACAATCATCACTCCCCAGGACAACTGTTACTTACCAGCCCCTGTTAAAACTCAAACCATCCTCAATGTGAATGAGGTTACACCGATGATGCCAACCCCTTTCACGGTAAGTTTAATTACTTTGTTTTCTTTATTAACGCACGTATATATCTCTCATATATCAATACTATTTAACTGTTTGCCGAATATAACATCCATCGATAAAGACTTTCATAATAATCCACAAATCAGATTGTTTTGTGCTTCTGGTTATGGTTTTGAGTTGTGTGATGTGAATGTTTCCGGCACCCATGACACAAGTCATTGAACTTAGTGTGGGGCTGTGAGTGTAAAAGCGTGTGAAAGCATTAAATGTTAGCTTTTATAACATGGTATGGTTTTCCATCATGGGAAAAATTAACAACGTGGCTAAAGATAGCAAGAATCGCAGTCGATTTTTTTTTATTTCATGACCATGGATGTATAGTCCTTTAGTCGAAATATTAAACAAAATTTAACATATTCTATATTTCATAATAGAAGTCCTAGTCACAAGTCACAGTTAAAGTCAAATAGTCAGTCATGCAAAGCTTAAAAAAACCGACTTCACCGCTTTATCTTCAGATTTAATGCATTAAACACGCATTATTGACTATAACTCAAAAACTAGAGATCAGATCTTGATCAAATTTCAATGAGACCACATGAAAAGCACCAGCTTTCAAATAAAAAAATTATCATTAAAATCGGCTCACAACGAAAGAAGTTATGAGGTAACTTTTGAAGTCGGCTAAACGAGAACATCGTCAAAGTAGTCCACAAAATAGGCATTATTGACGATATTTCAAGAAGTACTGATCAGATCTTGATCAAATTTAAATGGGACCAATTAGAAAGCAACACCTTTCAAACTAAAACAAAATTTTTGAAATAGGCTCACTCGGAAAGAAGTTATGAGGTAACACACATAAAAAAAAATAGAGTCGACTTGAGTACCTCCTCCTTTTTTGGGAAGTTGGTAAAAATTGCATGTTCCGTGTCATGGCTATGATTGTAGATCAAATTATATATTTCAGAAAGGAATGTATTCCTCGTCTTTTTTAATGAAATATTGACTCGATGTTACAATACAAACTAACATAATATCCATCGGGTGCTCGATAACTAGGCCTCCTCGCCGATCCGATCAATAAGGTCATAAAGTACTTCACATCTACAACATTATCGAGCGTTAGAGTGCATTGTTGAAGTATCATGTCTCTGATTATATGATAGAAAACTAATTATTATGTTGTGGTTAAAAGGAATTGTTGTAAAAGTTTCCCATTTCCATAGTCATTTGGGTTTCATCACATGAGAGAATGACCATACCACGGTTCCAAAACACGCACTGAGAAAATTGTTTCGTAGCTGTTGCTAACCTTCTAGTGCTATATGTGACAACTATAATTATTTAGTACCAATCACGAAATTATTTGGTAAGAACTAGCTTATTTTGTAAAAAGAACGTAGAACATATGTAATATTATAGTGCAATGGACCGTTTCTGAGAACTTTAGTTATCTATTTGCCCAAATTTTTTTCTCTGTGCGATTAGCTTGGAACTCTTGGTTTTGTAAAAATCATGTTTCAAATAATAACTTACCCACTGAAAGCATGTCACATTTACATCTAGCACGATGAATGTGTTGATGTCACTAACCCTTAACATTTGTAGTCGTATGACCAACAGCGCCGAGATGGGAGCAGTTCTGATAGTTCGGAAGAGTTCATCCCTACATTCGAACGTACCTCAGATTTGCCCGGGGCTACCACGCAATACGTGGAAATGACCACGGATATGGTCACAATAACAGATAACTCGTACGAGGTTTCAACGGTTTCTAATGAAGTATTGACGGTGGATAGCCCCACTAAGCTACCCAAGCCCACAACAACGCCCAGGCCGATTCCTCCCACGCCTGAATCTACGCAGCCTCCTACCGACACTCCGTCTACTCTCAGACCACCTGTAAGTTTTCTTTCAGCTTATAGGTACCAAATAGTATTATTCCACTTTAGAACTCGACACGTTTCAGCCCTTTGACTTGTATTACGATTCCAAGCCTATTCCAGTCGGCATCTAGACTACACGTATATCAAGTTTTACTGAAACTCTTAGATAAGCCAGATACCTCGTTTCAAGCATACACGTACACTCTTACAGTTTTATAAAATATTATTAGTATGAATATATAATCTACACTTCGTTGGCTTGTCTCAATTCATCAAGTAACTGCTTATAACAGTATTTTGATTTTACTCTTTATATCCCAGCAATAGTGACAAATGCCGCTCCAGCCGCTATTATTTTCGATGTACAACAAACATCACATCTGCCATTTGTAATTTCTTCAGCTCTTTTTAATATAAGCCCTTCCTGTTCTCATTTTCGATCGAAGGATCTGATTAATATGCTGTATTAGCATTAAGTCCTCCGTGTACATATGTATTGTGCAAAAGAATAAATAAATAAATATCATGGAAAGTAATATATAGGTATATTTCTAGAATACTCTTTAACAAGGTGGATCGACTGCATACACAACAAATTCTTAAGTTGTGTGCGCAAGAAAGCTTAATCTCTGGCTATGCCATATCACCAGTTATGGAAAATTAAAAAATTACAGTTCCCAGTAGTCTATTAGTTGAATTTCTTGAAGATTTGCCATGTTTAACATACTGCTGAACATCTGATTTAACTCATACTAAATAGTGCCATGTATGTTTAATTTCAGCCGGACCAACAGCTACAGCAGGTGATGAGTGACCTTGAACATTTGCTGCACAATAATACCGAGCAGGTCTTGGTCGAGGACATCGCGGATGCCTTTACTCAGGTTCGTTCCGCTTAATCAACGTCGATGGAACTTAAAATGTTAGTTGCACAAAGCACTTCTAAAGAACAATACTAAAATAGTTCTAGTCATAAACATTGCGAATGCTATCGCTAGTGTTTGTTTCTTGTTTGTGGTGGTAAATAATAATTACATGTCAACGAAATTACCGTGTAATATGATGTGTATTTGTTGAGGCGACTTGGTATCGAGTTGGCGGACTGGAGCCAAACTGTAGCCTTGTAGAATTGCCTGCATAGGCAGCGTGCGCGCTTTCATATATTTTAATATATTTTTTAAAATTAATTTACCCTTTTACAAAAAACTTGAGTTCACAACGAGGTTTCAAACCTCGTTGTGAACTCAAGTTTGTTTGTTGGGATTACACCCAATATTTAAAATATATATATCTTTTATAGAAACAAAATAAAGTTGATACAATCCACTGACGGGAAATTAGGTGTTTTGTTAGTTTAGTTTTTTTTTCTATCGAACCCAATTTATTCAATCGTGTATCGCTGAAAATATCCAAATAAAATATTTTATGAACGTTTATTACACATAAAAAAAATGCTGTTAATCGACCAATTTTAAAGGTCAAATCTTTAATATTCTTGAGGATGAATCGTCCAAGCTTACTTCACCTTAAGGTTTTAACGATTTCACTCACGGTTGCTTTTTCGCATTGTTTGACACGCGGAGACGCCGGGCGTCTACGCGCGTAATCGACTGATGGAGCACCGACTGTTCCGAAACTAGTCTCGTGACAATACGAAAAACTGTGAGTGAAATCCTTAACATGTTTGACACTTTTGAATCATTCAATCAAACAATGTTTGCCTAATAAAGAATACATTTTTGGATTTTTGTCTTTTTGGTGGTAATTAAATTACCGTGTCGAAGAATTTTCCGCACTTATCGACTACTTATTGTGTTTATTCAAAGAAATGAATTCGAACTGCTCGTTGGTTAGTTGGGTACGCGTTCGCCTTCTGGGGTATCGGGTTGGATTACCGGTGGGAAAACAAGTTTTCTCCCCAAGAGAATTTTGTGTTTCTGGTTCTGGTTGTGATGTGTGTGTAATGTGACCCACGACACAAGCCATTTAAGTCAGTGTGGGCCGTGAGTTTGAAAGCGTTTATTTCTAGTTAAATATAGTTGGTAATAGAAGTGTCTAATATTCCGTTTTCAGGTGGATGAGATACTGTACTTACAAGAAGTAGAGATCCCAGGCAACCTCTTGCACCTTTTAGACGAGCTAGGGTCTAGGATCAACCTCAACGGGTCTGACAAAAGGACAGCAGTGAGAGAAAATATTGCGCTTCTGGTCGCGGACGCACAACCAAGCCTACCTGTGAGGGGTTTGAGGGTAGCAGCAAGGGCTTCCGATTACTTTACTAACGACACTTTCGAGATAATCAGAGGTGAGAATTATTTTTATTACCAGTGTCACAAATTGAATCTTGCCAATAATCTTTGTAATTATATATTTTTTATTAGTTGAAATGCCATTTGTACTTTAAAACGAAACTTTTTTCTTTCTTTTATTCTATACTAGCTGTCCCGGCGACCTTCGTTCCGCCTAACAGTCACTGAATGTGCATGTTTAGGAAGCCATACCTGGCATGCGTTACAATGCCACGTGACTATATTATTACCTCCTTCATGTTTATGTTTGCCTAGTACTTTACCAAATCCGAGCAACGTATGAGAAAATGGAAAGCTGTCAAATGTAAAAAAAGTGACGTTCTTAAAAAGTATCCTATATCCGTCTCCTGGTTCTAAGCTACCTCTCCACCAATTTTCAGCAAAATCGGTTCAGCCGTTCTTGAGTTATAAATAGTGTATCTAACACGACTTTCTTTTATATATATAGATATTGCCTTGACATGTGAACACCATTGATTTTGTTCTTATTGTATACATTTTTGGAATTTAATTTAATGTGTTAAAAGAGAGGCAAAAGAGACATATACCTGACCAAATCCCTTAGACTCGATTACATTTTGCAGCAGGTCGGATTTTGCCAATAGGATACCCACACACATTCCCTGCAATTCCTTACAGCAATTTAATCCTTGGAACTATCATTTTAGGTGATATCAACTCCACCCAGCTGCAAGCTGACGAAAGCGAGGTGTTCGTAGCACTTCCGGTCTCAGTATCAGCAACCCTAAGAAGGGTCAGCTTCGTCGTGTTCCGCAACGATCGCGCCTTCGCGCCTGGGTATGAGCTGTACTCCGTCAACAGCAGAGTTCTCAGCGTCAACATCGAGAACGTCACCGAGTTCCATGAGGGAGAGGTCAGTTCCGCTATGATCTTTAGGATGTTTTACTTGAGAATAATCCGTTACAAACAGTTGACCGGTGAAACACTTGTATCTCGTAGTATAAGAAGAAACAGCTTCGTTAATTTAATTTTAATAAGTTTAGTGTTAATGTTTCGAAAAACTATAATTATTTTAAATAATACTAATACAATGGATTAATGTTGTTCCTCATCATCAGCAGAAAGAGGGGTAGTACTGAACCTAGGACTCCTGTTAACAGTAACTTTTGCTATCACTATGCAGTTTTCAGTACCAAAGTCGTTAAATTAAACGTGAAAGAAGTGCCTGAATTTAACGCAGTGCCAAGTGACTGCTAACTAACACTGTCTAAAATATCCCATCATCATCCCGAAGAGGTCTAGTACTAGACCCGGACCTTTCTTTAAAACATCGTGATTGCCGTTATCAGTAACTTTTGCTAACAGTTTGCAGGGTTCAGTATCAAATTCGTTGAATTAAACGTGAAGGAAATTAGTGCCTGAATTTGGGGCAGCGCAAAGTGACCGAAGTTATCACTATACTCATACTGTTACACTTTTATCAGTAACTTATTTTTACTCCATTTCTGATTATAATGCGTAGCCATAGAGCAATTTAATCAGAATCTAATCTTCCTTTCTCAATCTCGGCAGGTTATAGACATTCACCTGATGCCCATTACTGAAGACCCAGACCGAAACCAGAGCCGAGCATGCGCCTACTGGCACTTTAATGCAGACGGATCGGGCTTCTGGTCACAAGAAGGTTGCACATTCATCCGCGCGCGGCAGCCCGGCATGCTCGACACCTGCCGCTGTGACCACCTCACGCACTTCGCCGAAGTGTTGGTCCCACGGACGGTCTTCTCCGAAAACGACGAGACCACGCTCGAAATTATAACCGTCGTCGGATGCTGCATGTCCATCTTAGGCCTCCTCTTAGTCGGCCTGACCGCGCTTCTCTTCAGATCCTGGCGCCGAGACTACAGCAACAAGATCTGGCTGCAGCTCTGCTCCGCAATCCTCCTCCTTTGCATCTGCTTCCTCGTGGTCGTGTACGCTCCGTTCGAGGAGCGCGACGTCCTCTGTCCTGTAACGGGGATCGTGCTGCACTACTCCGTATTGGCGTCGTTCTGTTGGATGCTGGTAGCCGCAGTGCTGTCGTACAAGCGGCTAGTGACGGTGTTCACGCGCGATACATCGCATAAGTTGTTGAAAGCTTCAGCGTTCGCTTGGGGAGCGCCCTGCGCAGCCGTAGGGCTCCTGCTCTCTATCGCCCCGCAGTCCTACGCGGGACGGTTCGAAGACAAGTCTCCGAGCGGGGCCTTCTGCTATCCCACCGGGCTGGCGCTGTGGCTCGGCGTGTACGCGCCTATAGCCGTAATGCTGCTTACAAACTGGACGCTATTCGCTCTGATAGTGCGCTCCGTGTTTGCCTCGCGGCGGATCCAGCGGCACGGCAGCGACTCGAACGAGGCTTTCCGCTGCGCATCCGTCAGCTGCCTCTTAGTATTCCTGTTCGGCCTCCCGTGGCTCTTCGGCCTTTTCTCCTTCAACGTGGTAGCGGCCTACTTCTTCACGATCTTAGTCTCGTTCCAAGGGTTCGTGCTGTTCTTGTTCTTTGTGCTCGGGAATAAGAAGACGCGCGACCTCTGGCTGAACAAACTGAAGATAAAGCAGACGAGGAAGGTTCCCGTCACGAGCTCGACCTATACTAACAGGAGTACGGGTGCTAACATCCCTTCGAGAGGTCATAAAACCCCCGCGACCATAGAGGCGAACGCGACGAAACCGAAATCATTGAACTCGTCGGATAACTCTAGATTCTCCTGACATAAGAAACCCCGCTCGAAGAAGCGCAAACAGGTATCCAAATAGCACCTGTCTTCAAATTTACAGTCAGTAATATACATTACTTGGACCAGTTGTATTGATGCAATGTTGCACATTGATATATACAGGGTTGTTTGTAAAATACTAGAAAACTTTCGGACCCTGATTTGTGCTTTAACCCTATTCATTTAGTTTTTCTTCTGAATGCTATATTTTCCGTAACAATTAGGATGATGTAACATTATATACAGTCTATAAATAATACATCTTTAAACTACATTGTCACGCAAACATAATGTGATCACTCCGGCGCAGCGCCACGTAATATGTACGTCAACGCCAGTTGACACTTGACACTTAAGACCTAACCGAGGAGTTTGTAGCTAAAGGAATGGAAACCGTAGGTTCGTTTCCAATCTCGATGGGCCTAACACATATTTAAAAAACCATAGAACAGAATTTGAAAAATCCGTACGAAGAAAGACAATTGCCTCTTTGGTTGAAATGACGTCCAAAGAGTTTTGTTGTATTTTAAAATGTCCTGTGTTTCGTGCTGTTGCAATTTCTAGTTGTAATATTTGTACGGCAGTTATAAATCTAGTCTACTTATTAACTACCTACTTACTATAAATGTACATTTGCCGGCGACTTGCCTTACATATTTATATTCCATATTTTTATGTTAATCATTATCAAAGATAGTTACCAAATATTATGCTATCGATTATCATGATTTAAATAAAATATGTTAAATTCTATTAAGAAATTTATACATTATTATGTAGATGTAATATATGTAAGAATAATTTTAGTTAAGTATAAATGATCATGATTTCATTACGAAATATTATTTATATGATATCATGATGATAATATTAATATATAATTATTAAACTTCTGAGATAGTGTTAATAACTTTTCAGCAGTAATTGTTTCCCCATCAGATAGTGTAGATTAATAATAAGTAAAGAGCTAAGTTGTAGTAAGTTATTGTATAATAATTATTCATGTAAATAAATAAAAACTGACATTGATAAACTTGTATAGAACAAAACATTCAAATATAAATACTTTTAGGTAGCTATATATGTTGTTTAGTTACTATAATTAAAGCACAGAGGCATTTATTAAATAAATACTGTTGAAATAATTGTTTGTTTTAATATATCATTTACTTTTTTAAGAGGCTGGGGAGTCTGTGAAACGATCTATAGGCTGTCTCTGTTTAACTGGCAAACTGTGCCAAGCATGGGCACAGTTTGCCAGTTAAATATGCGATAGCACTACCGACCGAACAAATTATGATAGGTGCCGTAATACCAAAAATTATGAATGAAAATGTAATGTTTAGCCATTGTTTTTTGCATTAATAGTACCTTGAAATAATAATCTATGTTCCTGTTGTAATGACAAAAGAAATGTGTTACTTTTTAATACAAAACGAATAAGTTAAAAATGCGACATTTACGTCGTAATAATGTGTGAAAATCAATTGGTTTATATTTCGGTTTAGGTAATTATTTTGGAATAAAAACTATCCAGGAACCTAGATTAATATGTTTTTAATATAAATAACAGCACAGTATGGTGGTAATATGCTTGAATTATAAATAATTTCGGTATTACGATTGTATGGGCAAATCAACCTCCGCAGGCCCCTTAAGTAGTATTGACTAACGAAACGATCAAGTGGCTCGCTTGATGGTAAGTGTCACGCTTGGCCTACAGTTCAGTGCCATCCAGAGTTTTGTACTTAGGTCAAAATCCCCCGCAGCAAAGCACTGCGCTCCTCACACTGAGATAGATAGATAGATGAACTCTTTATTGTACACCAATTAAAAAAGAAAATAACAGCAAACAATAAAAATAACTTAGGCTAGTACAATGGGCGGTCTTATCGCTTAAAGCGATCTCTTCCAGACAATCTTTGGATGGAGAGATAGCAAAATAATTTTGGGACTGTGGTGTACTACAGTTCTAAACAAATTGTATTGACGACCCAGTTGGCGCAGTGGACAGCTGTCCGCCCTCTGTGCCGTGGGTCCTGGGTTCGATTCCCGGCAGGAGCACAAATTCCTTCACAAGGGATATTTGTGCTTCCGGTTCTGGGTGTAATGTGTGTGTGATGTGAATGTTTCCGGCACCCACGATACAAGTCTTTGAACTTAGTGTGGGGCTGTGAGTGTGAACGCGTTTGTTTGTTTATTGTGTGTGTAAAAAAAAAGTTGTAAATACCAAATATGTAACAAATACATAAATATAATATATTATAGATATATATATATATATTATATTGTATACCTACTTAAAAAATTACATAAATATACACACATATAAATATATAAACAAATAAAACCGAAATATTAATAAGATATTATACCGAAATTCATAACTTAATACCAATTTGAGATAAGTAGAATTTTTTTACATTTTCTTTAAATGAGTACAGTGATGGAGATGTTAGAGATATGAGATATTAGACGTTAAATCTCTAAGCCGTGTAATTTCACTGGCAACATTGCACTTCAATCCGAAATCCGTCATTTGGAGTTTTGCCGCGAAAGTGAAAAAACGGCGTTGTTGATTTTGTGTAATTTTCCAAAACCTGTGATTCTTCGAGTGTTAATGTGTAATAATGGTGGATTATTAACCGTTAATACTTAGTAAATGTGCATAAGTGTAGGCAAGTCATACAAAGTTGAAAAACGTGATTTTTGTCGTCCTTCGCTCCAAAACTCCAATAGAAGCTCTAGTAATGTTTCTACCACTTTACTAGGGCATGACTTGACTATGACTGACTACTTGACTTTGACTGTGACTTGTGACTAGACTTTTATTATGAAGTATAGAAATTGTTAATATTTGTTTAATATTTCGACTGAAGGACTATGCATCCGTGGTCATGAAATAATTAAAAAAAAAAAACCGAAATCCGCTAAGAAACTGGGTATCCTCGCAAAGGTTAGGCAGTACTTCACACCGGGGCAGCTTCTTAATTTATATCAATCTCAATCCCGATCGATTGGCGATGATATGCTAGTCAGAGTCGAGTGCAGAGTCTCAGTCACCGACGTAAGGTTGCAAGCTTATCGGTAAGCGTTTACTTTTGGAGATTGTGCACAGAATTAGATGATTTAATTCCCCCTTGCCCTTTTTACCACCTAACAACAAGACAACTGTCGAACGTCATCCTTATATGGTTGACATACCTCTGGTTTGCTCGAAGCGTTTTGCTTCTACGTTTATCATCCGTACAGCGATGGAGTGGTGAACTCATTGCCTGCGTCTTTGTTTCCCGAACGATTCAATCTGGGTGTCTTCTATTCTAGAGTGAATAGGTATCTTCTTGGCAAGCATGTTACATCTTCGGCCGCATCTTCACTTTCCATCAGGTGAGATAGTGGTCAAATGCTTGCCTATCTATCATAAAAAAATATACCTACCAACTATTTTGGGGTTCAACGTCATCCACTTCCGTAGGTGATTACCCTCTGAGTCCCTACAAGAGAACCCTGGGTGGTGCTAACGGATGACCACTGGTGGTAGGCTTCGGCCGCGGTTTGAACCACCCACCGAGCAAAGCCTTGCCGCCAAGCGACTTTCGTGTTCCGGCTTGATGCTAGGTGTTAGCCACCATGGGAGATGGGTCAGAACAGTTGCGCAGCTTGGATCAGGCCGTTTTTGATCCACAACAACAATATCTTGACTGGTAGCTGGTATCGGAGAGCAGCGGGATCCGAAGCACGGTTTTTCTGCTGGCCGACCGCAGGTAGTTGGGGGCCCAAGTAGTGAGATAGCCACTCATGAAAGGCTGCCCCGCCACCTCGCGAAAAATCCCAGGAGTGCGCCATCGTGCCGGTTGGCGACCGGATGAGAGGACCCGATGGACACTCTCGGGGGGGTTCGGGCATCCCCGCGGTCTCCAGATCAGCTTTCCAAAGTTGGGGTATCTAGTTGTGTATCACCTGGTCGACTATGCAGCGCCTAGTTCTACTGCCGTCTTCCTACCTTTCACTTCTCATCATTATGAAAAAAGGAAAAAGCAAGTGTAGTTTTAAACAGCAGAAGCACGTCCTCTCGCTCCAAGTGCACCTCATTAACATTAGAGGACTGCACTCTAATATCGATCCAGTCCACTTTCACCTTCAGACTGCAAAACCTCATTTGTTATTCCTCACGGAGACGCAAATCAGATGTCCAGCTGACGTGGCTTACCTATCAAATCCCGGCTACGTTCTGGAACATAACTTCAGACCTCGTGCCGGTGTGTGTGTGTATGCCCGCGATGACATCTGTATTCAGCGTCTCCGTGACCTTGAAGATCCTAGTTTTTCAATAATCTGGATTCTTGCAGACACTGGCGTTGAAAAGATTATTTACGCTTGTGTATATAGATCGCACAGTGGCGACCAGGAGACCAGCAGGCTTATGGACTATCTAAGTGCTAAGGCAGATCTAACCCAACAAAGGTACCCTTCCGCTCAGCTAGTGCTTCTGGGGGATTTCAACGCCCATCATCAAGATTGGCTTTTCCCATACCAGAGCACTGACCAAGCTGGTCGAGAAGTTCGCAAGCTTGCCTTGACGCTAAATCTCACGCAGCTGGTCCGCGAGGCTACAAGGGTACCTGACATTGCTAGTCACACTACCAATTGCCTTGACCTTTTTTTGACTACTGATCCAGACCGCTACTCAGTGTCGGTATCATCACCATTGGGTAGTTCCGACCACTGTTTGGTGAAGTCAGTATCTACATATTCTCCGCCTGATCTCAGCACAAAATGCAGCCGGCGAATATGGAGATATAAGTCAGCTGACTGGGATGAGATGCGCTCCTTCTTCGCTTCTTATCCATGGAAGCGTATTTGCTTTACTTCTAGCGATCCCTCCTCTTGTGCAGATGCCGTGACAGATGTGATACGTCAAGCGATGGAGTATTTTATTCCATTCACCGACGTATCCATGACTGGCAAAGCTCGCTCATGGTTTGGTTCTGAATGTGGACGTGCGGAAGCACTTAAACATGAGGCTTACCTGGCCTGGGTAGACGCTCGAAACTGTAGGAGTACGGATACGCATTTAAAGAAGAAAGCCTTCAATATTGCTTCCAAGTCCTATAAAAAGGTCATCAAAAAGGCTCGCTTCAATCACATTAGCCGGATTGGGGCCAAACTTGCCTTGCAACCAGCCGGTAGCAAAGCGTTCTGGTCCCTGGCAAAGTCGGTTGAAGCTAACTTTTGCCGCCCATGACTGCCTCCACTTCTAAAACCAGATGGTTCACTGGCTCACTCCGCGGAAGAGAAGGCAAACCTTTTTGCTTCCTTATTTGCGGAGTCTTCACGCCTTGACGTTGCGGGTGATGTACCTCCTAGTCTACTTGGATGCGACGTGGTCATGCCAGAAATTCGTATCCGTCAGACGGAGGTACGCAAAACGCTTTGTAGTCTTGATGTGAATAAAGCCAGTGGTCCAGATGGAATTCCGGCTATTGTCCTTAAGACCTGCGCACCCGAACTTACTCCTGTACTGACACGCCTATTTCGCCTCTCTTTTGTGACTGGTCAAGTACCAAAATGCTGGAAGACTGCCAACGTGCAACCTGTGCCCAAGAAGGGTAGTCGTGCCGACCCCAATAACTACAGGCCCATTTCTATCACGTCCTTGCTCTGTAAAAGTATGGAACGTGTTATTAACAAGAGGCTGTTGGCATACCTAGAAACCAATGATCTTTTCAGTGACCGACAATACGGTTTTCGCCAAAACCGGTCCACTGGTGATCTTCTAGCGTATGCCACGCATATCTGGAGTGAGGCAATTGAGAAGAACGGAGAAGCACTTGCTGTTTCTTTGGACGTATCGAAGGCCTTTGATAGGGTTTGGCACGATGGCCTTATTGGCAAGCTTCCTGCATACGGTTTACCCCTCAGCTTATGTGATTGGATATCAGACTTTCTGAGGAACAGATCGATACAAGTGGTTCTTGACGGCCGCTCATCAGATCGGATGGCAATTAATGCTGGTGTTCCTCAGGGGTCCGTTCTTTCCGCAACACTCTTCCTGCTGCACATAAATGATCTGTTGAAACCCGGTATCTTTGGGTACGCAGATGACAGCACTGTTGTTGAGAGATACTTATCTGATTCACGAGCTGGTGGCGCACAGATTCAGTCACAAAGAGAGGCAATGGTTGAACGCCTAAATTTGAACCTGCAGGCTGTTTCCGATTGGGGCGATGCCAATCTGGTCAAATTTAATGCATCGAAGACCCAGGCGTGTCTGTTCTCAACCAAAAAGAGCCCTTTTGATCTTGCTCCATCTTTCCGGAATGTGTCGTTGCCGGTCACGAATCACCTTGAGCTTTTGGGTGTAACTTTAACGTCCAACCTAAACTTTGGCTCTTATATTGAATCCAAGGCTAAACTGGCTGCAAAGAAATTGGGAATCCTCAGCAAGGTGAAGCGGTATTTCACTCCTGGACAGCTTCTCAATCTCTACCAAGCTCAAGTCCGATCTTGTATGGAATACTGCAGTCACCTCTGGGACGGCTCAGCCAAGTACCAGCTTCAGGCTTTGGATTCAATTGAAAAGCGAGCTAAAAAGCTGATTGGCCATACTGAACTAGTTGAGAAAAGACTTCAGAGCCTCGAACATCGGCGCAAGGTAGCTAGCTTATGCGTATTTTACAAGATACATTTCGGAGAGTGTGCGATGGAACTGCATGATTTGATTCCTCCAGCTCCCTTCCATCATGGGACAACAAGGCGTACTAAAACAAGACATCCTTTTATGGTGGATATTCCTCAGATTAGAACCAAGTGTTTTGCCTCTACTTTTATAATGCGAACTGCAAAGGAGTGGAATACTCTGCCTTCGTTCTTGTTTCCCGATAAGTATAACTTAGGCCTCTTCAAGTCAAGAGTGAATAGGTACCTTCTAGGCAAGCATGTCCCACCGTCGACCGCATCGTCGCTTTCCATCAGGTGAGATAGCGGTCAAATGCTAGCCTATTTGTCATAAAAAAATAAAAAAAAATATTTTACTATTGTAAGGTGAGTTTTACACTATAATACTTTTGCTGGATTTTGCAAACTCTTCTCGAGATGGCTGTAATTTTGCGAATCTGGAAGTAGTCATTAGCTTTCATGAGTGCCTCTTTGGGGCCCATGTGAATTAAGAGAGATTTTGATTTTGATAGGTACTCATCTCGTGTTAAATAATCTAAACGCTTGGAACTCCTTACCTGAGTCGGTGTTTCTTGATGAGTACAATATGGGAGTCTTCAAGTCGCGAGTGAATAGGTATCTTCTAGGCAAGCTTGCTTCATAGTCTACCACATCGTCGCTTACCATCAGGTGAGATGGTGGTCAAGAGTTTGCCTATCTTGAATAAAAAAAAACGCAAGCAAAGCTTAAAAAAACCGACTTCACCGCTTTGTTTTCGGTACCCTTTTTTGCACGTTTAAAACTACTGTTAAGTTATCTCAAATAATGCGCATTTAATTAATTATTGTCTGATCTTGATCTAATTTTAATATGTCCACGGAGCAAGCATCAGCGTTCAAATAATTCAAATTTCAACAAGTATAAACACACACAATGATTACAATAATATTAGGTATATTGTGCTGTTTCCTTTTGTGATACCATTTTAAGAGCCGTTATCAGCTATATATGCGATAAATACTGTAACACCAAATATTACACATTAAATACGGTTAAATTGTGATTTATTATTATAATATAATAATATTATCCACTGGCTACTTAATTTTAATTATATTTGACATCGCAGTCTTTTTGCATTTAAGTGTCAAGTAATAATAAAATTTTAAGTTTATAATATACAATTAGGTCCCAAGTCTAGTCATAGACAAGTAACTTAGAGACCGATAGTGGAACGTAATATTTGCTTTGCAACTTAACTTCCAAAATTGCTGATTTTTGCACAAAATATTGTGTGCAAAAATCAGCAATTTTTATTTTATACTAGTTGACCCGGCGAACTTCATACCGCCAATTGACTGTGGTCAAATATTCAGAAACATCTCCTGTTTGACAGGTACGAACAGTTTGTATGGGAAAATAAAATACTACTTTTTACTAATTTTATTGCAATTTCTTTATATTTTCTCACCTTTTAAACCTTCCCTGAACTTCCACAAATATTTCAAGATCAAAATTAGCCAAATCGGTCCAGCCATTCTCGAGTTTTAGCGAGACTAACGAACAGCAATTCATTTTTATATATAAGAAGATATCATTACCAGCCATGCCCCGCGGCTTCGCCCGCTATTATCAAGTTATAAAGTAGCCTTTGTGTTAATCCTAGGTATAAGCTATGAACATTCTAAATTTCATCCAAATCTGTTCAGCCGTTAAAGCGTGAAGATGGAACAAACGTAAGTACGTTTGTTCGATGTGTAAGTACACACAAAATGTCGGATTTATAATATTATAGTAGGATTAGTAGGATAAAATTAGAAAATTCAAAAATAAATAAATAGGTACCTTCTAGTCTTGGCAATTATGCTACATTTTAGCTGCATCATCACTTTCCATCAGGTGAGATTGTGGTCAAATGCTTGCCTATCAGGCATTAAAAAATAATCGGATCCATGCATTGGGCGTAATTTAAGTTATTGCAAAAACCCATATAATTAATATAAAATTTGAGATGAAATTTTGGTTTTATACATTGCAACATTGCTTTTATCCAGAAACCGGGACATAGGTAAACTAAAAATGTTAACTCTTTCTTTTAATTATATTTTCGAGAAGCTAAAAATAATTTTAATTTAAGTTCCAAAAATATTAGAAAATAATTAAACCTAATAAAATACCAATTTTTATGATTTAGTTAGCAAATTCTCCAATTTTCTATTTTCACGTGCGAATAATTTCTTTTGCTTTTTTTCCCGACCTTTGCACGTGTTTTAATTCCTAGTAGAGAATATTATTGAGTGTATTTTTTTCCCATTCGCAATTTTACCTAACTTTACTTTTCACGATCTCCTAGGCGCAAGTTATTTATCGTCCATCGTCGGTTTTTGATCGTTTTTGATCGTCGGTTTTTGTTGCACGCCGGAGAATATTTAGAGTTAAGAGGGTTTATTCCTTTTGTCTTCTCTCTCGCTCGCACATTTAGATATTTTTAATAAATACAATTAGCTACGTGTGTTTTTGAAAATATTTTTTACCAACTATATGGACATTAATACAATGATTGTTTGAATCTACCTTTCATTTGTCATATCTTTAAGTTAAACGTAGAAAGCGTGAAAATCACATGGAAATTTGGGAACTCTTATCTTATTGAAGGATATGATACCGAAAAGAAGTTTGAAACATCTCTGTATTAATGTCCATATAGTAAGTTGAAAACATTTTCAAAAACACTCGTACATATTTGTATTTATTAAAAATATCGAATTGTGCGAGCGAGAGAGAAGACAAATGGAATAAACCCTCTTAAGAACCCGTATACATTTTTATGTCTGTCTCGCTCGCACAATTCATTCATTTTGAGAAATAAAAATTATGGAGCGAGTTATGGAAAATGTTCAATAACTTTACTAAATAATTATGTAACGGATACTTTAAATTAATTTTCGTTTAAATACCTATTAATTAGACGAAGAAAGAGTGAAAAAAATATAAAATCAATTTGACATCGATTTTCTCCGCCAATCCAAAAGCTAAGAAAACGAATATCAGTTTATAAGATCCGTGATATTATTATTTAGGGATTATATTGACAACATTTACAATTCACACTTCAAACTTTATGAATACCTATAAACTTCAAACTCTTATAACTAACTAGCAGTGCCCGCGACTTCGTCCGCGTGATTATTGGACTTTTAGTAAGGATCCCTAATTTTTTTGAAAATATAATATAGCCTATAGCCTTCCTCGATAAATGTACTATCCAACACTGAAAGAATTTTTCAAATCGGACCAGCGGTTCTTGAGATTAGCGCGTTCAAACAAACAAACAAACTCTTCAGCTTTATAATATTAGTATAGATTCCAAAGTGAGCTTAGAAAAATGTATGCCAAATAAGTTAAATTTATTACACCGTACTGTACTAGATAAAAAAGGGTTGGTAGAAGGCTCCGCGAAAGAAAAAAACACAAGAAAAAACAGTCGAAAAGGCTACACTGTGACGTCATACCAACTTGAAGATTGCAGTGACTCAAAGCGCGGCTGATTCACTGGCGAACGATGATAATTGTTGATGGTTTCTTATCAAAATCATCATCATCATCATCATCAGCCTGTATTCGTCCACTGCTGGACGTAGGCCTCTCCCAATGCACGCCACTGATCAAAATAGGTTTCGCCAAAGGGCGACAAATTGTTTTAAACTGCTATAATTATAGCAAATGTACCAAATGCATTTTTTTTTTCGAGTTGGGCAAAGTTTTGACCACTATCTCACCTGATGTCGTCGATGATATGCAAGCTTGCCTCGAAGATACCTCACGACTCAAAAACTCCCGTATTGTACACACCGACTCAGACATGGAGTTCCATTCCTTTACGGTTCGCACAATGAATGTGGAAGCAAAACGCTTCGTGCGCATTTGTGGAATGTCTTCCATATATAGCGGTGTCGCTAACTGCGTGACATCATTTGAGATAAGTTATCCCACCCGAAGTAACAGGCGCCGGGCGGCGCGGCCGCAGACACGTCCGTTTTTTTCCGCTTATAGCCATGTATGATCAAAATTAAACTGAATTTAATAGATTATTCATAATGCTTAGTTACTCTCCGTAATTTGTCTGTGACGCTAGTGTTGGTTTCATTTGTTATAATTATCCAGTTTGTGAACGTGTCCTTATGGTATCGTAGTTCTACCGTGTGTAACTGTTTTGAGCGAAATTTGTGTACCGTGATTACGGTTTTAAATGAAATTAGTGTACTGAGTGTAACTGTATTGAGTGAAATTAGTGTACCGTGATAACGGTTTTAAATGAAATTAGTGTACTGTGTGTAACTGTATTGAGTGAAATTAGTTCATTTTATTTAACTTAAAATGAGGTGTTCATATTGAAGTTATAATGGCGAAATTGCAGTGAGAGTGGTTGCCCGTTGGGCGGTTACTGATTCGATTCCTTCGACGTGCCTGAGCTTTCGATAAAAGGAATGGTAAGTAATTTTCAAAAGAAGGAAGAGGTTCTTAATTCGACTGTTTTTATCATGTGCAACCTTAGAACTTCTTTCTAGGTGAATCGATTCTGATGATTATCTTTTATTTGAAAGCTGGTTTTTTTTTATTTTTATTTGTGACAGGATAGTGTTTGACCACTATCTCACCTGATGGTAAGTGACGATGTGATCGAAGCTGGTAAACACACTAGACCTGGAATACGCAGGCTCTCAAGGATAACTGCCGGAACACCGTATTTGGCTTGGCGGCAGACTTTCAACTTGATGGTAAGCTACTTTGGTAGCAAGCCAGGCGAGCAACTCAGGTGTTTTCTATTTGGTCCTATTTAAATTTAACCAAGATTTGACCAGTAGTTTTTTAGTTATCCTCAATAATGCGTATTTAATTCATTTAATCTGATCAAAGGTTCCGAAGATGCGTTATCTTCAGATGAAGTTCTTTTTTTAAGCTTTGCTTGCGTTTAAATTATTTCTCGTTCGCCACCCTGTACAAAAATATAGATAGTCGTAGTCTGTTTGTAGTCTTAGTGTAATATATAATAATGTGTATAAGAAGAAAAATATGTCACCAAATCTCTATAGACGTTTCGTCAGCTATCCTTGAGAGTCAGTAATTCGCGGCCTACCGTGTTTACACCACATCATCAACAAAACGGTCAGATAAAAAAAAAAAGATCGCTCTTAGCAACAAAACCACCCATTGTATTTGAGTTTTTAAGATCACTTCTTTATCTAACTTTATTTGGTGTACGAATAAAGAATTTCTATTCCTTTCTAAAAATATACAAAAATATGTTATAGAATTCAAATTTTCACTGTCTTGTCGATTTATTCTCTGATAGGCTAGCGTTATGATCATCAATTCTGGTAATTTATGATGTGGTCGAGAATGATAAACACGCTATAGGCATAGTAGAAAATATATTTCTACTATGCTACAGGATATATAACGGCTGGTTTTCAAATCAAATCAAAATCGTTCATTCACAAGGGCCCCAGAGAGGCACTTATGAAAGTTAATGAATATACTTATTGCTCTACTATTGACTCTACTTTCAAGGATAGTTGCCGCTTAACAAGCTTTTATTTGACCTGAAATTTTTGTACGTTTGTTTGTTTTGTTAAAATATTGCAAGCTGGATTAGAAGCACGTCCTTTTATCTAATATAAACTAAATATTAACTTATGTTTTAATTAAAACGCAAGCAAAGCTTAAAACCGACTTCACCGCTTTATCTTCTGAACAAGAATCATCAAAATCGGTTCACCTAGAAAAACACATTTAAAGAAAAATACTTTGAATTGAGAACCTCCTCTTTTTTAAGTCGGTTAAAAATATTAATTGATAATGTTGAATGCATAGACAAAGGGTAGCCAAGCGCATCTTCGCCAAGCGTGAAGTATGCTAATTTGTATTTAGTATCTACAATCTGGCTGTTTATCTGTTTGCAGATGGTCGATTTCCAGCGGACCACCTTGCATTTAACTATTATTATAGCAGTAATTGTCTTGCTGCAAGAGATAAATACACAAGAATGTCCTATAGGCTTCCAGCTCGCATCAAACGTCGACGTAACAGTGTGTTACTCTTTAATCGAAGGTTCTTTCGATGACAAGTTTAAAGATTGCTCCGGTAACTCATTCTCAATGAAGTTATTCTACGAATTGAATTTACCATTGTCTAATTTAACTGTTTGGACCGACTACAAGTCTGCTTACCCTGGAGGACCTTTTGTCAATTGGACGTACAACATGGACGATTTGTTATCAACGTCGTTCGAAGTGGAACGGGCCAAGAGCTTTAACATTACAAGTGATCTATGTCTGGTAATGAATCCTATGAGAAATTATACTGCTGTGGAGTGTGACGAGAAGCACTATAGATACTGTTTCGTGGAACCTTACTTAGAGCAGACGAAGAGCCAAGAAGGTTGTACTGATTGGTCTACTAGCGTTCGATTTTGGGGTCCGCAGCCGATGTGTTTGAGGCATGAAAAAATACCTTTAAATGTTAGCAGTTATAATTGGCGAGATTGTCAACGTTTTTGCAAGCAAGGTTTCATGATGGGCAAAGCGTGGAAATATTCAAATTACTTTAAACTAACTGAAACAAAATTTCCATTGAATGTAATATTTAACAGTTCTAAACATACAATCCTGAAATATGATTATGAGGATGACCAATCAGAGGTGAACTTTGCATTATAACTCCATATTTACCATCATAAGTATTAAAATAATGGATATAACCTTATTGCACGATATAAATATCCTACTAATATTATAAATCCGAAAGTTTGTGTAAGTTTTTTTATGTTGAATAGGCAAGCATTTGTCCACCATCTCACCTGATGGAAAATGATGATGCAGCCGAAGATGTGACATGCTTGCCTAGAAGATACCTATTCACTCGAGACTTGAAGACTCACAGATTATACCGTTCGGGGAACAAAGACGCAGGCAATGAGTTCCACTCCTTTGCTGTACAGATGAACGTAGAAGCAAAACGCTTTGAGCGAACTGGAGGTATGTCGACCATAAATGGATGAAATTTATGTTTGTTCCTTCTTCACACTTTAACGGCTGAACGGATTTGGATGAAATTTTGAATTTATGTACATAGCTTATAATAATGTAAGTATATAGCATATATGCTACTTTTTAACTTGAAAATAGCGAGCGAAACCGCTTGCACGGCTAGTAATGATCTATAATTAGATTTTTTGTTAAAAACGGTATACTAGCGATGTTTTATCAAGGACTCAATATTTCTGTCCTCTGTAAGTCCTCAAATAACAAACAAACAAACATGGTGAATATCCCTTTTCTAACAATAATTATAATGCTAATGTAAGTGATCAATATCTTAAAAAGCATCAAATCATAAAGATAATTATTTTTTTATTATTGAATATGTTCTTTTTTCTTTCCGAAAGGCTAGCGTATGTACACTATCTCACATGAATAATAATAACATAATCAAATATTATATATACCGCCATGGGTAAGTAGTGCACAATATTGCAGGGGGTGGTTTGGAATCGACAACTGAGCAAATTAAAAAATTTTTTTTTTTTTTTTTTTTAATCGCCTTACCTGCATGCAGTTCAGTAGTAATTGTCAAGTAAGCAAGTTTTTTTTTTAATTTGCTCAGTTATCTATCCCAAACCACCCCCTGCAGTATTGTGCACTACTTACCAATGGCGGTATATACAGACTCTAGGCCACCATCTTACATTTTCGGCCGCGTCGTCTCTTTAATCGGCTCGGCTGAGAAAGTGGTCAAATGCTTGCCTATCAAGCATCTTTCGAGGTGTAGTATATTATTATGTATTGTAAGCCGGAACCCGCGACGATTTATCTAACAAATTTAAAAGGCGTAGGCTCTCATTTCCTATCAGTGACACTCATATTATAAATGCTTAAGTTTGAGAGTAAGCGTCTACTTTGTTTTATCTTCGCGCCGTTACGGCTGAATGGATTTGGAAGGAATTTTCAATGTTAATGATTAGCATAAGAGATGTAGAAGAGGCGCTATCATAAGTCTCGGTTATAATGCGAAAAGATAGTTCTACAAGAAGTATAAATAAACAGTTATTTATGAATGACAGCATTTAACATCTGAGTAATCATATTGTGCTCGAAATGGACCGGAACGCCGACTGTTCCGTTTCGTAAAAGTTTTTTTTACATCGTTCCGGTTCGTAAAGGTAGTTTTTATTTCAAATCCCAGCTTACGCTTTTAGTTAAAAAAGCGCGCGTAAAATTTAACTTTGCTCGCGGCTGTCGCGTGCGCCTTCCGCGGCCGCTCTGCCCGCAAAGATAGAAAGAAATAGAATTATATGTCTGTTACACCCGCGCCCCACTGCCCCGCGCTCGGCTCGCAAGCTCCGGGTACTTCCCAACGGATCATAGTATCGGATTTTCACATTAACCGATCATAAAAGTTGTTCCCATCTGATCATAAGATCAGTTGCAACTAAAATTCCGGTGGCGACTGACGCGAGTCTAGCCGAGTTCACTTCGCGCGTTGATAACAACCTAAGGTAATGCTCAAATAAGGACTATCAGACTGTTGTTATGATTACTTAGATGATGTTCTGTATTTATTTACTGTGCAGTACCATAGGATATAAATATATAGGAAACTTTAAATATATTTATGTCACATGGCTACAAAAATAGTGGAAAGAAAATATTATTTTTTTTAACTGCAAGATTTTTCAAATGATTTTATTTAATTTGGATATTTAAATATTTTCAGATTCCAGAAAAAGATTGGCATTTTGGCACCATTAGTGATAAACCAGACGATTTATTTGGTACAATCCAAAATAATAGTTGGTCATTGGTTTCAATAAATGATAATAATTTCCGTGACGTCATCTGTGAAAGACCCGTAGAGTTGAAATATGTGTTACTAAGTTTTTCAGTTATGTGAGTATTTAAAATTAACCTAAATTAATTAAAATTAAACATACCCAGAATCTACTGGGCATGCTTAGTTAAAAATACGCTCCGAGCGGAGATATTTTGACGTATTGCCTAAAAAGAAAGACTTTTGATGTTAATTAACGATAAAAAAAATAATCGAACTGCTCGTTGGCTTAGTTGGGTGAGCGTACGGCTTCTAAGCAGGGGTATCGGGTTCGATTCCCAGCGGGAACACAAGATTTCTCCCCAAGGAACATTTGTGTCTCTGGTTCTGGCTGTGATTGTGTGTGTGATGTGAATGTTTCCGGCACCCACGACACAAGTCATCGAACTTAGTGTGGGGCTGTCAGTGTGAATGCGTTTGTTTATAAGAAAAAGTTAACTTGTAATAATTACTGTTACAGAGAAAACCGAATAATACTCCAAATAAACGATACGACGTTGGATGAAGATAGCGTCAAGTGCTTTACAGATTCGATGCTATATTACCCTTACTCGGTGGTTGTCGACTTTTTGACATCAGAATTACGTGTTATAAGCGATGGCTATTATTGGTGCACACACACAGATACAAAGAACTTCTTTATATCGGAATCAATGAAATTCTTATCTATTAAAAATTTAGCCTCTGTTGACAGGCTACATGCAGTCCAAATGAAATTGATGAAATATAACTTAACTGGTATACATGAAGTTGCGTTTAATACATGGCGAAATACATTGTTGGAATACATTACCCGTACCTACCCGTAAGTTTGATTATATCCCTATCGGTATTACAGCATGTGATCTCCGTGAGATCACATGCTATAATACCGTATGTGCAGTACATACGGTGTACTACTCCGTGAGATCACATGCTATAATACCGTATGTACTGCTCCCTGGCGTACTACTCCGTGAGATCACATGCTATAACACCGTATGTACTGCTCCCTGGTGTACTACTCCGTGAGATCACATGCTATAATAACGTATGTACTGCTCCCTGGCGTACTACTCCGTGAGATCACATACTATAACACCGTATGTACTGCTCCCTGGCGTACTACTCCGTGAGATCACATGCTATAATACCGTATGTACTGCTCCCTGGCGTACTACTCCGTGAGATCACATGCTATAATACCGTATGTACTGCTCCCTGGCGTACTACTCCGTGAGATCACATGCTATAATACCGTATGTACTGCTCCCTGGCGTACTACTCCGTGAGATCACATACTATAACACCGTATGTACTGCTCCCTGGCGTACTACTCCGTGAGATCACATGCTATAATACCGTATGTACTGCTCCCTGGCGTACTACTCCGTGAGATCACATGCTATAATACCGTATGTACTGCTCCCTGGCGTACTACTCCGTGAGATCACATGCTATAATACCGTATGTACTGCTCTCTGGTGTACTACAGACTCTAGAGTCTAGTGAAACAAAATATACTGAGTGGACAGGGCGCGCGTTACTTATTACACGATTTGACTTGTTTTGGACTTGAACTTGGTTTGGTCTTGGACTAAATTTTTTTAGAAATCCTTAATCCAATATCCATAAAAAAATATATCGTTTCATTCCAGTGAATGCAATACAACAGACATAATAAGAAAAATGAAGAAAAGTGTTAAGATAAAGAGGGTATATCTTGACGCGACTACAGTGTTACTTCATATGGAACTGTGTGAAAAAATGATGCCAGTGCAGGACAAAGGTCCTGTCGTAGATAATCAGTTGGCTATCACATACATTAGACCCGTGTACTACTGCAACAAGGCCAAAAACTTGACCTTAGGTAAGTTTACTGTCATTAAACTGTGAAAAAAAATTTTAAAAATGCGCCGCCGAGTTTCTTGCCAGGTTCTTCTCAAGATGGTTGTAGTATTGCGAATCTGGCTGTACAGAGTCATTATCTTTCAGGAGTGCCTCTTTGGGGTTATTATATTATACTTATTTTAATATTTGCCCCTGTGAATCGATTTTGTATGTTTCGTTGCTGTTGCTAACATTCTATTCATATGTGACAACTATAATTACATAGTAATATCACGAAATTATTTGGTAATAACCAGTTTCTGTAAAAATAACGTACTAACTGTAATTTTTACTAGAAAATATGTTTCTTAGAATTTAGCTGTCTAGTTAAACCATTTTTTTCGGCGGAGGGAAGGCAAAGAGGTTGGGGCAGTTCAGCAGCAGAAAAAAAAATAAGCTGAAGAAATCTTCGTCTATAGTAAGTATTAAACTACCCTTTGGCTTAGATGGGTGTGCGGGTATCGGGTTCGATTCACGGCGGGAACACTAGTTTTCTCCTCAAGGAATTTGTGTTTCTGGTTCTGGTTGTGATTGTGTGTGTGCGATGTAAATGTTTCCGGCACTCACGAGTCCCACGATACGAGTCATTGAACTTAGTGTGGAGCTGTGAGTGTGAAAGGGTTACTGTAAAATGAAATTATGTTAATAAAACAATGTCAGCTTTCACAATTTACTTGAAAAATAAATATTTTAGATGTGTTTATAGATCATACACACGATAAAATTATTAGGTTAATGAAGTCAGCTGGTTTATCCAGGTACGAATTACTAAAATGAAACAGTGACAAACAGGTAAACTCTATAGATACCTCTATAATTCTTTGCATATAATATAAGTATACAATATACCTATATAAGTCTACCTACCTCTTGGCTTGATGCTTTCAAATTCAAAATCGTAAATTCACATGGACACCAAAGAGACACTTATTACAAACTTCAAAAAAGGAGGAGGTACTATGTATGGCGAAGCCACTGGCTCCAGAAACACAGTTTTTAACTAGTTCAGGAGCCTATGGATTCATAATTAACGATGTACTTACTAATTATGTCAATAAAGTAATTTGTATTTGTTCGACTGTATGTTTTTTTTATGTATGTTTCAAATTCTTTTTCTGTTTGGTAGATTATACTTCGGAGGTGGTCCCATATAAATTTTATCGAAATCGATCATGCCAAAACCAAAATATAAGCCAAAATATAATATAAGGTGGACTCGGTTTTTTTAAGCTTTGCTTATGTTTAAAGTTAATGACTGCTGCCAGATTTTCAAAATTACAGCCATCTCGAGAAAAACCTGGCAAAAACCTCAGTGGCGCATTTTCATACTTTTTTTTTTATATTTAAATGAATACAGGAATTACATTATTCTTCAAATTAAAATTCATTTATTGTGTAGTGAAAAATCAATGGGTCGCCGTATTCGGCCTTTCGGCATGCAATACAATTTAAAACTTATCTAATTAGAATACATATTATTGACTCGGGTACTCTTGACTTGAAGACTCCCAGATTATACCCCTCGGGAAACAAAGACACAGGTAATGAGTTGCATCAGTGTAATTAAAGTAAAGTAGTTTGTTTTATAATAAGCTTTGCTTGTGTTAAGCTTCAATAGCTATAGCTATATACCTAAACAAAGAATAATAGTATAAAGATAAAGATAAATAGTATGAGAAATACTTAAATCAGGTGTTACAATTACTTACATTAGTCGAGTCGAAGATCTTTTAGAAAAGTACCTTTGTCTAGCATAAAGGTCTATAACCACCTCCCTAAGACAATAAAAGTAAAACCTTCCTATGAATATGTTTAAATCTGCTTTAACTGAAATTGTTTAACTGAAAATGATTCCATAGTTTGAAATAATATACCCTCTTTTTTTAAGCTATTGCATAGCTTCTATCGCGGGCCTTGAGCATGGAGACCGAATCCAGAAATTCCGTAACGAAAATAACCTAACACCCCCCACTCCGACCGGCACAGCGGTGATACTTTTTAGTTTTGCCATCTATCGATGAATAGCAGAACTTTTAATGACTTTTTTGAAATATCACGCTTGTCTCTTTAGTTCAGCAACTCGCCTCTAGGTCGCAGGAAAAAAAATACTGCATAAATAAAATAAATAAATAATTATAATTGCATAAGTTGATAAAAAATGTTATGCAATAGCTTTACCGCGGCAGTCCCCGAGTGCCACACGTCTTTTTTTTGCCAAAACATGAATTTATTACTTTTGACATTTTGGTTATTTAATACATACATACATATAGTCACGCCTCTTTCCCATTGGGGTAGGCAGAGACCACATCTCTCCACCTGCTACGATCCTGGCACACATCTTTTGCTTCTCCTACATTCACGAGTCTTTTCATACATGCTCGTTGGTTGCGGGTACTTTTGCCTGGCCTTTTTTTAAAACATTTTCGACCTGCTCGTGATACGTTCACCTAGATCGACCCTTACCAACTTGCCCATTCACATTGCACTTGCATTATAAATCTGCTTCGTCAATCTATTTTTGTCCATCCTCTCTACATGTCCAAACCATCTAAGCATCCCTTTCTCAATCTTCTAATTTTCTTATTCTATATAACTAGCTGTACTCGGCATGCGTTGCAATGCCACGTAAAGAAAGTGTTACCTCTTTCATGTTTATGGTCATCTAGTACTTTTTGGATATTGTTCGAACAAAATGACTAAAAAAGCGATAAAAATGGCGGGTAAAAATACTTTAGAACTAAAACCATATATAAAAAACATTAAAATCAGTCGAGCCGTTTTATAAATTAGTTTGGTTGGTATTTTTATTCTTTTTACTATAAAATTCATTTCAAATTACCGTTTAGGATATATATTAAATTTTCAATGCTGATAAATAATGAAGTAATAAAATGACCTTTTTTGTAATCTTATCCGACACTGTTATTATTATTTACATGATTTATTAAAAGATAAAATATTTAATTAGTTTCTTCCCATAATAATTATAAGTCTTATTAACGAAAAAGGGTACAAAATAAAAAAGTAGGTTCACATTTTTTAAAATTTTTAGTACATTGACTTGTATTAAACCTCTAAGAACCATTCGTATTCTGTAACGACTATAGTTAAAGTTTTTTATTTTGAGAATATCTTGAGGATATCATCTAAAATACTGAAAGCAAGAAACAAGTTTGACATAACATATTGCCGACTCCACATTAATGTGATATTATTATGGCAGAGAAAATGATGACAATAATTTTGACCTTCTGGCTGATGTAAGTAGTGCAGTAGTTGTGTGCGCGTTTGAACACACACCTTGGAACACAATATGTTTTCTCACCCATCGAACTAAGTGTGCGTGAAAGCGTGTAAGCATTCGTTTATATATGTAACTATGAGAATTTTTAAATTAAAATTTAAACTGAAATTAACGTGACTAATGCGTTGTCGATGTCTAGATCGACTACTGCGGGTCTATTCCGGGCATAGATTATCTTTACATAGACGTCTAAATAGAACGATTTTCTTTTCTTATGAACCATCGAATCAAATGAAATAATTAAATAATAATAATAAATAATTTAATTTTAATTTAGTAGTTAAAATGTACGTGAGTTTTTAAAGTAAAACTTTTTATGGAAGAGCTTTGAAATTCTGACCCGCAACCAAAAAGGTTGCGGGTCAGAATTTGAAAGTGTGACGAAAAGTATGGGCTATATGACATGACAGTGTTAATATTATATATATATATATATATATATATATATATATATTATTAACACTGTCATGAATAATTAAAATGTACCTATCCCTCTAATACAAAAGTTTCACTTATATCGTATTTTTTTTAATGCTAGATAGCCAAGCAGTTGACCACTATTTCACCTGATGGAAAGTGACGATGCGACCGAAGATGGGACAAGCTTGCCTAGAAGGTGCCTATTCACCCTAGACTTAAAGACAACCAGATTGTACTGTTCAGGGAATAAAGACGCAGGCAATGATTTCCACTCCTACGCTGTATGGGTGATAAACGTAGAAGCGAAACGCTTCGAGTGAACCGGAGGTATGTCAATCATAAATGGATGACGTTTGACAGTTTGTCTTGTTGTTTGATGGTAAAAAGGGCATGGAGGATCATGTAACTCCTGAGCAAACTCTCTAAAATGTAAGCGATAGAATACCGATAATAATAGGTGAACTACACAAAACCATCAGCTGATGCACCAGTCACTATAATAATCCTACTAATATTATAAATCCGAAAGTATGTTTGTAAGTGTGTAAGTGTGTAAGTATGTTTGTTCCCTCTTCACGCTTTAACGGCTGAACGGATTTGGATTAAATTTGGTATGTACATAGATTATACATAGGATTAACCCATAGGATACTTTTTAACTTGATAATAGCGGGCGAAGCCGCGGGGCACGGCTAGTGTATAATAATAATAATTTGTTGGATCAGTCAGATTCAGAAGGCAGTACTCTTGGACACGGCACGTATTGTCAGGAGGTTCTTCACTCTGCAGCACTGACCTACCGGTAGCTTGGGCCTTGCCCCGCTGCTGGTGCATACTAGGTTTAGGTTTTTTTTGCAGTTTTCTTTATTTTGTAATATTGTATTGTTTATTACTTTTATAAAAATATTGTAAAAAAAACCGTAGCTTAAGAAAAAATAATAAATAAAGAGAATAATAATAATTTATTTCTTGAAACTTATTAATATTTTAAATCAATCAATTAAATCAATTTATTTCATTCTTAAACACTTATCGATATTAACACTTACAATAACAAAAATGATATTTTTGTGTAGGGGAGCCCAGGATAAAATTACTAATACATATTTGAATATAATTCCAGATAATACGTCCTATTCGGTTGACTGCGAGGTACATACCTGTGTCGGGAACTACATCGAGGGAGTCCGGACTGTCGTCACTCGTCGGGACAGCGATGACTGTAGAACGACAACCGAAGTACCTAAGACTAGGACACAGAATGAGACGGCAAGTTAAATCACCTGCACACTCACAGCCAGCGTCACACTTAGTTTGATGACTTGTGTGTGCCACCAAAGTTAACGAGCAGTTCAATATTTTGTATTAAATAATAATTGAGATCGATGCAAATGACGGTACCAACAGAAACCTCTTTTGTTTTAGTGGTATTACACCTACCATAAAACTGTAGTTATGTAAAGGCGGTGTGGTACTGCCCTAGGCTGACTCTGCAAAAGAATAAATAAATACTTACTACAAATATATACATATTTACTATATAATATGCAAGAAATAAAATTGCAAACCTTTAAGTCAAAGCATGTTCCATCTTCGGCGGCATTGTCAATTTCCATCAGGTGAGATAGCGGTCAAATGCTTGCGTATCTTAAATATATATAACTCAAAGGTGACAGACTGACTGACATAGTGATCTATCAACGCACAGCCCAAACCACTAGACGGATCGGGCTGAAATTTGGCATGTAGGTAGATGTTATGACGTAGGCATCCGCTAAGAAAGGATTTTGATTAATTCTACCCCCAAGGGGATAAAATAGGGGATGAAAGTTTGTCAATTTTAAAATAATACTTCTTATCGCGAGCGAAGCCGCGGGCAAAAGCTAGTCTAACATAATAAGCAATCTGTTGCCAAGCGAAAAATGTTAAAGTCCCTACCACAGAATAAATATTAGTACAAAAACAAATAAAAAAATATTTATTTGCTTTAACATGACGTGGGTACAATCATTTTTTTTCTATATGGTTTTGTTATTTATTACATATCACTCTTATGGGCTTATTCATCGTTTATTACCTTTTTAAACATTTTTTATAAACTTTTAGCTTTTATGTAGAAGGAGTCGCTAAAATACTGTTATAATATCGTACGTCGGACGAATTCATATTGCTCCAAAATATAATATACACTTGTATGTTTTTTTACGCTTTTTTTTACCCGCGTAAATTCTGGAATAAAAAGTAGTCTGTATTCAGGGTGCCGGTTACATCCATACCCTACCAAATATCATCAAAGTTGGTTTAGCTGTTTGAGCGTCAAGAAGTAACGAAAATACAAACATACTCACAAACTTTCTTATTTATAATATAAAGTATAGTTCCGAACACACTCGGTCAAAACATACTTAAGTTACATTTTCAACCATACATTTTTAACCATAATACATTTGCATTCAGCGTAGTTGGGTGTATTACATTTTCCCATTAAAATTCAAAGCTATTCGACGATATATGACCAGAACAAAGCCTGAAGGCAATTACAAAATCATATCGGTTATTATTTATGGTTGAAATACTGTTCATTCGCGTTATCATAGAACAGCAAAAGAATAGAACGCTTTACCGTCATCGTATTTCCCGAAACGTACAATTTGGTGGCGTTCATAAGTAAAGTGAATAGGTATTTACTGAGCATGCGTGCTCCACCTTAAGGTGAAGTAGGCTCCAAATTGGACGATTCATCCTCACGAATATTAAAGATTTGACCTTTAAAAACGGTCGATTAACAGCATTTTTTTATGTGTTATAAAATATTTTATTTGGACATGTTCAGATACACGATTGAATAAATTTGGCTCTATAGAAAAAATATTTAAAATTTACTAAAAACACCAAATTTTTCGTTGCCGTCAGTGGAATGAATCAACTTTATTCTGTTTCTATAAAATATATTTTTTACAAAAAATATTGGGTGCAATCCCAACAATTATTCAAACCTTGTTATGAACTCAAGTTTTTTGTATAAGGGTAAGATTAATTTATAAAAATATATGAAAGCGCGCACGCTGATAATGCAAGCAATTCTAAAAGTCAGTAATAATAAAAAACCAGGGGAGTTAGGAAAACCATACAACCTGGCCTGATTGTATGTCTTTTGTACCAAATCCCTGTTTTTTTCTTCATCTTCCTGTCTTTTGTTTACATGGGCCCCAGAGAGGCACTCACTTTGCTTACCAATCTCTCATCAAAAGTGTATTTTCACGTAGGTGACAATAGTGTGGGTTTACGCAGTCCATTTAACTTCGTAACTATGTGGGTTTCAGGAATGTAGGCCGTAATTTACCTTAAAATACTTTCAGAAATACTTAGTAAAGGAAAACTGTAGGTGAATAAAAATAAGCTCCATATATTTATTTATTCTAATATGCATGATTGATAACACTATCGAGCGTTCAGGTTATTGAACTCGGTAAACATATGAAATACTGTACCGTCCTAGGTACCTATCTTGTTTCATATGACTATGAGGGACAAGATCTAATTTTACCCGACTGCGCGACGCAAAGGAGGGAAAACACTTGACTTGTGTCGTGGGTGCCGGATACATTCACATCACACACATAACTAGAAACATACATATTCCTTTAGGAGAAAACTTCTGCTTCCACTGGGAATCGAACCCGACACCCATGCTTAGAAGGCGGTCCTGGACCTAACTAGTTCATATTACTTTCGCGCAACATAATTACTTTCGCGTCAAAACTCCTGCTCGAGGGTTCCCAAAATGTTTGTTTAATATTTGTTTCTCGTGCCAGCAGATTCAGCAATTGAAGCAGGCTGTCGTAGACCTGCAGCAGATGCTTGAAAGTACGCCCGATCTGGATAAAGTCGCAAAGAAATTCGAAGAAGTATGTATTGTAAATCATTTCTTATTACAGCCGAGAATATTTTTAAGTTCTGGGGGCCTACCAAGATTGTTATAACCTGCAACGACAAAACAAATAATATAAATATATAACGAATTTTTAGCCGACTTCAAAAAAGGACTAGGTTTTATATTCGAATATATGTATTATTTTTGTTTTTGTTATGTTTAATTACCTTTGTAAGCTGTTTTTATTGTCTATTGTATGTTTGTTTGTCTTGTCCATAGTGCCAAATAAATATATTTAATTCATTCATTAATTCATTATGCCAATTAGGGACCAATATTGATAATTATTTTTTGAAGCAAGATGATGCAATTATTCGTCTAGCATATATAAAATAACTTTCACATGGTTTCAAAACGAATAAACGATGTGCGTTGATATTTTTTTCCTCATGTTTTTAAATATTATGATTATTCTAAGAAGAAGTCATTATTTAACATATCACTGAGATTCCGACTAATATTTTCATTTATCTGGTTTTGTTATGAATGCCGAGTAAAACGGTTACAAAGTCACGCGTTCTAGGAGACATTCTGGTATAGCACCTTAAGCATTAAAGATTTATCTAATAAAAGTTGTATATAATGTAACTAATACATACAAAAATACATAGTTTACTAGTGGTACTACACTAGGGCAAGCCTCTCCGGTGGAGGCCTCAGCACCACATTACCAATAAATTATATTTTTATGTACCTATAACAAGAGCATTAAAACAAATTAAAACATTATAAATTAATGATGAATAAATACAAAGCCAATCTGATTTAACGACCATTATTTTATTTATGTTATATTTTGTTAATTAATAATGACTAATGTGTCCCTTGTCAACTTTGTAGTGATAGTTCGATTTAGGTCTTCACGACACAGGCTTGCCTAGTGTGAAAACCACAGTAACCTAGCTTATATTCTCATTGTACCTGTATCATAGATTTATATAATATAACTGTAATATTAGTAGTGTTTTTCTGCTGTAAATAAAGTTATTTTCATTTTCATTATTTTCAACTAAATGCTAAGCTTAAATGAGTGAAGCAATATACAAAACCTAAAGTTTTCTTTAGAGGATGTCTCATTGGCTAGATGCTCTGTATTAAATAGTGATGCGGGAATAAGATCATGTGATGCCCTTGTAACCTCGCCGTGATGCAATTTGTAGAAATCTAACAGACTTGCTCCTTTCGCCGATGATCGAGACTGTGTTGCCAAGACTCAACTATATTCTGCATTGAATGTTTGTATCAATGACGGGATATTTACCATGTATTACGTTTGTTTTGAGTTTCCGATATTTCGTCACTGTTGCAAGCACCATGATCACGGAGTAACTGCACTGTTGCAAGCACCATGATCACGGAGTAACTGCACTGTTGCAAGCACCATGATCACGGAGTAACTGCACTGTTGCAAGCACCATGATCACGAAGTAACCGCACTGTTGCAAGCACCATGATCACGGAGTAACTGCACTGTTGCAAGCACCATGATCACGGAGTAACTGCACTGTTGCCTTGCACTTCCCTTCCTTCCCAGGGGTGAAGGAAAGGGGTATGTGGGGCTCGAACCCACTAAAAACCCCCCCGTGAGCAGTCCCTCGCCGAGGTGGGGCAAGATAGGGTCGCGCTAGCAGTCATTATCTTGCCCCGGCGCGGCGGTAGGCCCGAGTACAACCGGGCCACTGCACCTATGTAGGGGTGACCTTGCTCACCAAGGCCACCCCTCAGACTTGTGGGACCGTGCAAGCCAGTGGAGAGCTCCCTGACTCTCCACCGGTGACTCCACTACAGAGGAGAGAGGAGGCGGGCGAACTGCCTCCTCCTCCCCCCCATCCGTCTGCGACGGATCGGGTCAGAAAGGGGATCGACCTCTGGCCCGTTCCGCGGCCTCCTTCTGCGCCATCACCGCTTCGCAGAAGGAGACTACCGCCTGCGACAATCTCTCACTGCCGAGCATGGCGTCTACCACGCTCGGCAGGGAGAGATCTCCGCCTATGATCGCTGAAAGCGTGTGCCGCTGCGGGCCCCATGCGGCACACACTTCCAGCGTGTGGAGCGCCGTATCCTCCAGCGCCCCACATTCGTGGCAGGCCGGGGTCGGCTCCCGTCTCGCGATTTGGTGCAGGTACTTTCCGAAACATCCATGTCCGGAAAGCACCTGCACCAATCGGAAGGTAAGCGACCCAAAACGCCGCCGCACCCACCTCCGAAGGACCGGGCGGATGGCCTCCACCGTCCACAGCCCGGGGCCCGGTGGAGCCAGGTCCTCCGTCCACCGCCGCAACAGGGCAGCCCGCGCCCGCCACCGCATGCGGGTGACCTCTTCCCACGCTGGGGGGTCTCCTCGAGCCCTCCTCGCCGCCACGAAGTGGTAAACTTCGGCGAGGATCTCCGCTTGGAGCTCCCAGGGGGGATCACCCGCAAGCACGCACGCTGCCGTCCAGGACACTGTCCGGTACCCGCGTATCGCCCTCGTCGCAATGACCTGCTGCGGACGTCGCAGCAGGGTCTTGTTTCCGCGGTTGAGGGCGTCCACCCAGACCGGCGCCCCGTACAGAGCCATACTCCGGATTACTCAAGAGTAAAGCCGACGGCAGGTCGCGTTTGGGCCACCCACGTTGGGCAGCAGCCTTCCCAAGGCGGCCGCAGCCCCCGCAAGCTGTGCAAAGTGAGCCCCGAAAGCCCACCTCCCGTCCAGGATGAGACCCAGATATTTCATCTGGGTCCCCACCCGAACCGAGACCCCGTCCAGATCGATCCGCGTTCCTGGAGGGACGGAGTAACTGCACTGTTGCAAGCACCATGATCACGGAGTAACTGCTTGCAACAGTGCCAAAATAGCGGAAACTCAAAACAAACGAAATACATGGTATATATCCCGTCATTGATACAAACATTTATAGTGAAAGTGACCATGGTAGCTTGAAAACTTATATTCTGCAATGTTCTTGAAATGAAAAATTTGCAGTAATATATCTACGATGACGAAGCCGGGGCAGGTGTACAAGTTTCTAATACACTGTTTTGCTAATAACTATATTTAATCATGTTTTAAGGTGAGCGTGTTAATACAAAACAGAAACGACCAAGTCGAAATGCCCGGCAGTCAGTTACGTTTAATAGAAGATATCGGAAGCAAGATGGCAGCCATTGAACCCTTGGTTCGCATAGATACGAAAAACATTGCTCTGCGGGCGACATCCGAACCCGTCTTGGGCCTTCATATATCTGCGGGCGAGTACGACCCAGAGCACAGTCTGAACAAAAAAGAAATCAATTTCATAAATGGTAATCTTCTAATATATCATCATTTAAGTCTACAGCTGGACATTGGCCTCTCCAATTGTATGCCACTGAGCACCATCCTCTGCTTCTTTCATGCAGCTCAGCCACCTTGCGAAGATCGTCGCTCTACCAAGCCAGAGGTCGTCCTTTGCCGATTCGCGGTCTCTACTCTAGAACACGTTTACCCCAACGGTAATCGGTTCTCCGGCTAATATGGCCAGCCCA
Organism: Lomographa bimaculata; assembly: GCA_948107665.1. Taxonomy (NCBI): domain Eukaryota; kingdom Metazoa; phylum Arthropoda; class Insecta; order Lepidoptera; family Geometridae; genus Lomographa; species Lomographa bimaculata. The sequence goes on from OX403589.1 coordinate 19,300,358, forward strand.
TTGCCACTTCATCTTACTACTTCGCTGTGCTATGTCGAATGCTTTGGTTATCCAAAGGCTGTTTTATAGTTTTGAAATTAATTTTATAGTTTTCTCAAAATATATGTTCATTTTCATTTTTAGTTTACCTCCTACCCAAACCCCAATTTTTAATCGCGACTTTAGTATTTTTGTATAAACAATGCGCAAACAGTGTTTAGTATGGTAAAGTACTAGGCAACCATAAACGTAAAAGAGGTTTATTACGTGGCATTGCAACGCATGCCGGGTGCAGCTAGTATATAGATATGTGCCAGGAGACTCGTTCAGTAATATTACTTTGTATTTCAGACACGCAAGACACTATCCTACTACCCAATGACGAATTGTTAGTGTTACTTCCAGCATCACTGGTTGAAAGTAAACAAAAGTTTAGTTTTATTATATATGGAAAGGACAGCGCCTTCCGTAAGCCCGACATTAACGGAACGTACCCAATCAGCGTTATCGTGAGTGTCAGCGTCGAAAACTTCACCAAGTTCTCGGGAAATGAGGTGAGTGTCTCTAGTCACCATGATTTATTTTGTTGCACTAGGTATATAGGTAGCGTTTGGTCACTATCTCGTTGGTAATTGATGATATGGTTGAAGTATCTAATTTTACAGAGATGATGATGATTCAGCAGCAGTTCCAAAACATTTTGAAAAGACAGAGTGATAGGCAGGCGTGGGGTCACAAACGAAGGATGATGATGTTTCTTTAGATTATGTATTAAACTTTATAAAATACTATACATAATTTTTTATACAAATAGACACATTTCATCAAGATATTCCTTGTAATGAGGTTAATTACGATTCATCAAAATGTGATGATAAATAAAACGACTGTCATCTCATATATTTTCACTATTCTAAATGTTGGTGATTACCTACCCTTTTTAACCGACTTCAAAATAAGGAGGAGGTTCTCAATTCGAATGTATGTTTTTATATGTGTTAACTCAGAACTTTTTTGTAGGTGAACCTATTTTGATGATTCTTTTTTTTATTTGAAAGCTGGTGCTTCCCGTGTAGTTCCATTTAAATTAGATCAAGATATGACTAGTAGTTTTTGAGTTATTCTCAATAATGCGTATGTAATTCATTTAATCGGATCAAGGGTTAAAGCAGTGAAGTCGTGTTTTTGCTTTGCTTGCGTTTAAATTATTTACTTTCAACAGGTTATAGAAATCCAGTTTGAATCAAATTTGAAATACAAACAGAGCCTCGCATGCGCTTACTGGCAATACACTGATGATGATTCCGGATTCTGGTCACAAGACAACTGCACTTACCGCGCAGCTGCAAACGATTCAATGGACATCTGCAGGTGTAATCATCTTACACATTTTGCTCAGGTTATGGTCTCAAGTTCAGAATTTTCACAAAAAAACAAAATAACCCTTGAAGTATTAACCATCATAGGATGTTGGGTGTCAATCATAGGATTACTTGCTATCGGTTTAACCGGCCTGTACTTCAGGACTTGGAGAAAGAAATTTACAAACAAAGTTTGGTTGCAGCTCTGCGTATCAATTTTGTTGATGTGCATCTGTTTCCTTGTCATCGTGTATGCTCGATTTAACGAACATGATATATTTTGTATTGTGACAGGAATAGTGTTACACTATACCGTTCTAGCGTCCTTCTGCTGGATGCTGGTGGTTGCTGTTGTGTCATATAAGGAATTGGTTGTTATTTTCAATGACGATTCGTCCCATAAGCTGCGGAAGGCCGCAGCGTTTGCTTGGGGAGCACCCTTTGCTATAGTGCTCCTGGTTGCGTCTATCACTCCCCAGTCCTATGTTGAACAAAATGAAGATTTTACTCCAAGTGACGGAGCCTTCTGCTATCCTTCTGGGATTGCAAAGTTTGTCGGTGTGTTTGCTCCTATCGTTTTAATGCTGCTCGCAAACTGGACGCTATTCGTCTTGATATTGCGAGGAGTGTATATTACCAGAAGAGTGGAGAGTCATCGCAAAGATTCCAACCAGGCTCTTCGATGTGCATCTGTTACGTGCTTACTAGCTTTCCTGTTTGGTCTGCCATGGTCCTTTGGTCTATTTTCGTTCAATATATTCCTCGCATATTTGTTTACGATCCTTGTCACTTTTCAAGGTTTTGTTTTATTCCTATTTATTGTAGTTGGGAATAAAAAGACGCGAGATCTTTGGCTGATAAAAATGAAGGTGAAGCGTCAGCGTCTTTTCTCGTCAGCCGCGTATACAAACAGATCTGTTGCTGATGCGCCTTTGAGACCAAACCATCGCAGAGATGCTAACAGGGATTTGTTTTAACGAGTTATGTCTTCGGGCGACATACTCTACGTGTGATTGTATTCCAATAAGGCATTTTGCGTAGGTCCCTACACGTGGTCCCCGGGTGGTGCTAATCAGGTGACATTTGAGAGGTGGTAGAGCATTTTGTGAGTTGCTCGCCTGGCTTGCTACCAAAGTAGCTTACCACCATCAAGTTGAAAGTCTGCCGCCAAGCCAAATACGGTGTTCCGGCAGTTATCCTTGAGAGCCTGCGTATTCCAGGTCTAGTGTGTTTACCAGCTTCGATCACATCGTCACTTACCATCAGGTGAGATAGTGGTCAAACACTAGCCTGTCTCAAATAAAAAAAAAAAAAAAAGGTTCATTAAAAATCGTTTATCGGAAATTTTGTATCACAGGTTTCAATTAGAGCGAGATAAATTACTGTTTATTATTCGCGTATTTGAAATGATAGCCATCAATCAAAAACATTTCATAAGAAGATTAGAATCACATTGATATTATTGATGTGAAAGTGTGTGTAAGTAAAATATATTTGTTTTTGTGTGTGTATTCTCTTCACGTTGAAACTTGCTGGAAATAATGGAGTACTATCTGTACAATATTTTTGATACATTTTGGAAAATAAAAATAATTAGCAGATAATTTCGGATTTCTAAAATGAGTACTGTAGAGATAAAATTTTATATCGCGTGTATTTGTGCATATAGGTAGCATAGTTTAATACGCGCCCGCCTTTTACGCGGCGGGTTCGATTACCGGTGGGAGCACAAGTTTTATCCCCAAAGGAAATGTGTGTACTATCTGGTTTTGAAAATGTTAAAATGAAAATTTGTTTATTTGGCAGAGAAAGACATAATACAGTACAATTGTGCTGTGGGCCCCAAACTAGGCAAAACCTGTATCTTGGGAGCCCGATATGGTTAACAATTATAAAGAAATGCCTGTCTGTACGTGAATATTGAATTATCAAATTATTAAAAATGTATTATTGACAAAAAAAAAGAGATGAAATTAATACATTGTTAGATTATCAGAATTAAGACCATATGAATTAGCTTAAGTACAAGAACTAAGTGAGAAAGGAGATGTTTCATTTCGGGCCAGCACTATGTTACCATACATAGAAAAATAGGGAAAAAATATTGCATTTTCTTAAAAATACAAATAAATGAATCTGCAGAAGATTACAGCTGTACATTATTAAATGAGTTATTAAATATGTTAACCATATTTTTGGAGCAGTCATGACAAGAAGATACTGAATGTCACTCTGTTTTGAGTTTCAATGGAGTAACATATTCTATAGTCCTATTATAATTATAACGAAACCCTAATATTTTAGAATTGGTATGTTGTTTCCAATGAATGATCATTGAAAATGAATGACACTTCAAAATGACAGTTCAATATTGTCGCAGTTCGCCATTTGTAACTGTGTTGTGTTGCTATCGATGTACCAAGATATTTTAAATGTATATTAAAACGAAATAAAAGTGAAGAAAATAAACATTAAAAAACGGTTACTATATTGGATAGCTATATGTATGTATGTGGTACATGGTGCTGGCCCAGGCTCCTTCAATTTTGAAACATCTCCTTTCATCTTGAAATTTTGATGATATTAAAGTTAATAAGTATAGTTAGTATTCCTAGTTTTAAAACTATTTAATTATTTAACAATTTAATTTATATATAACTATTAACTATCATAACTTTATATTATGTTCTTGTAACTAACACTTGTGTGTGTGTGTGTTTGTGTGTGATTATGATTGATGATTTATTACATTTAAATTTCAAAGTTAATTAGTCGTTATTATTCATTAGTTGGACATACTAGATAGAGTGCAAAAATGATTATTTGTATTTTTCTGTATTGTGTGTGTAATGTGAATGTTTCCTGTACCCACAACACAAGTCATCGAACTTAGTGTGGGCTGTGAGTGTGAAAGCGTTTCTGTCTATGTAAAACCAATTATAAAAGTAGCCTTGGCTAAACTTGAGGCTTAACCATTATGTATGGATTAATAAAACATGTTCCTGGTAGTTTTTAAGTTGTATTTTATGCATAATTTAATTAATAATATGTGCACATGTATTTGTAATGTTTTATCTTTGCCTAGGTAACAATCAGTATGTATCTAAAAATAGGTATACATATTAAACCAAACAACTCTTCAATATTATAATTTAATAATTAGAACTGCTCTTTGGTTTAGTTGGGTGAGCGTTCGCCTTCTAAGCAGGGGGTATCGGGTTCGATTCCCGGCGGGAACACAAATTTCTCCCCAAGGAAAATTTGTGTTTCTGGTTCTGGTTGTGATTGTCTGTGTGATGTAAATATTTTCGGCACCCACTACACAAGTGTTCAAACAAAAATATCAAAAAAAAAAATTGTTAAAATTTTTCTTTTTTTTTTTACTTCTAGTGTAGGTACCTCTTACAAAGTGCCCAATTATAATTACAATCTAGCCAAACTATGGCTAATCAGTAATTTTACTTTAACTTAACTGCTACATTGGTAAACTAAGAATGTGTCCATTAACACTTTTCTTATTGTCTCTATTTAAGGGTAAGACACTTTGTTCATGTGTTCTTTTGCAGCAATCTCACTATATATTACACTGATATATACTAACATTACACAAGTTCATATTGATAAATGTGTGTTTGAACAAGAACAAGTATATAGTTCATGGTTTGAAACGGCTCATTTTGAATACAAGTAATATTATTAAATTAATATATTTTAATGAAAAACTTATTTTTATACTATTCTAGGCATTACGGTTAAGTTTTCCTGTTCATTATAACCTGATTGTGAAGAATTGTAGCTGTAATAAGGTAAATAAAAATATTGTTAATATGTATCTACGACAAGAATATCCTTAAATTGTAACGTTAATAAACTGATGACGCAATTGACTGAACAAATATTAAAATACAAGATATTCATGGAATAAACTATACTTACGTAGATACATTATACAGTGGTGCCTATGGACAAAGTATTCCTATCCTACTAATATTATAAATGTGAAAGATTGTGCGTTATGTGAGTGTTTGTTACCATGTATCTCCGTAACGAATAAACCCATTTCGATGAAATTTTGAATGTAGATAGATAGATAGATAAACACTTTATTGAACACCTTAACAAATACATGACAAGGAATAATAATCTAGAAAATAAAAGTAACAACAGGCGGTCTTATCGCTAAGAGCGATCTCTTCCAGACAACCTTTGGATGGAGAGGAGTAAGCAATGAAATTGGACGTCGGTGTTTTGTATAAATATAATAATATAGAAAATACAATAGTTAATTGTTAATAATGCAATAGTTTAGGTTCTGGAATAACACATAGGCTACTTTTAACCTAATTAATGCGGGCGAAGCCGCGAGGCACGGCTAGTTTTTAACATATTAATTTTAAAAGTAATTTGTTCTCAAATGTCACTTTATTTAGTTAATCAGAACATTCTGCCTGATATGCAATTCGGGTTTCGCAAAGCAAGAGGCACGAAAACCGCATTGTGTTATAATAATATTATAGTTGCTGCTCATGATGGTAGGAAAGCTATGGGAAAACTGTTGGTTTTTTTGGACTTTTCACGCGCTTTCGATTCCATAAATATACCTCTTATTTCAGCAAAATAAAATTATTATAGCCTTTTTTTTTTTTTTTTTTTTTTTTTATTTGTGACAGGCTAATGTTTGACCACTATCTCACCTGATGGTAAGTGACGATGTGATCGAAGCTGGTAAACACACTAGACCTGGAATACGCAGGCTCTCAAGGATAACTGCCGGAACACCGTATTTGGCTTGGCGGCAGACTTTCAACTTGATGGTGGCCTAATATAAATTATTATTGAATTATTATATATAAGGGTATTGTTTATAGTATTTACATAGGTTTATATAAAATATTGTTTACGTAAGTTTATATGTATGTATGTATTAATGTATATAGATAGGTAAATTGTATTTATATCTATTAGTATGTTTTTACACCACCGACCTCATTATATAAAATTATCCCTCTCTCCATCCAAAGGTTGATTGGAAGAGATCGCTTTTAGCCATAAGTCAGCCCATTGTACTTTAGTTTTTTTAAGATTACCCCTAACTAACTGTATTTGGTGTACAATAAAGAATTTTCTATTCTATTATTGACCCTAATATAAATTATGGACCCTAATGCAATTCAGTGGTTCAATTTTTATTTTTTTATTCAATATAGGCAAACTTGTGACCACAATCTCACCTGATGGTAAGCGACGATGTATTTGAGCAATATAATGCAATATGTAGAATTTTGAAGGATTATGGGACAGTCATGATTTACGAAACTGTCAGGATTTACATCTAATAATATTTATAGCAAAAAGTATATTGAAAATAGATTTTTTTCAAAAAATAACTTTGATTATTTCAATTAGGTATTTATTTAGACGACCAGTTGGCGCAGTGGACAGGTGTCTGCCCTCTGCGCTGTGGGTCCTGGGTTCGATTCCCGGCAGAAGCACAAATTCCTTCCCAAGGGATATTTGTGCTTCTGGTTCTGGGTGTAATGTGTGTGTGATGTGAATGTTTCCGGCACCCACGATACAAGTCTTTGAACTTAGTGTGGGGCTGTGAGTGTGAATGCGTTTGTTGTTTTTGTTTTGTTTTGTTATTTAACAAATCTTATTGCGAAATGACAATTGACATACTTACAAATGAAGACTCTAACACAAAAATGAAGACCTTACTAGATGCTTTTAAATCAAAGTTGATTTTCCTAAACAAAGAAAACAGTTACGTAAGGTGAATAAAAAATTACGCCTGGAATGTAAATATCTAAAAATAACTTAATCAAAATAGAAATGTTACAAAATTTTGCCCCGAATGAGGAACGAAAATTACGGATCAAAAAATACAAGAAAATATTACAACGAACAATGATTGCAGCTAAACGGTTACAATATCATAATCGGATAGCACGGTCTATAAACAAAATAAAGGAAAATTATTTATTATACAAGAACAAGTTACAAAAAACAACAAAAGAAAACCAAAATCAACCATAGCATATATCAAGACCGATAACGGTGAAGAAAGAACGAAATCAGATATTATTGCTAATTTATTTAATGTTTTTTTTGTAATATTGCCCACAAATTTACTATTAATATACAAACTGACGTACAGCAATGCTCGAAGTATCTTAATAGTTTAACTAAGCCATTGACGTGTATTAATTTTCATCTGTAGATTATAAAGAATTAAGAATGATTGTAGGTAGCATGAAGCAAAAGACGTCACCAGACATTTATGACATGAGCACAAAAACAATAAGAAATATTATATTAAACTAGCTGCGCCCCGCGGTTTCACCCGCGTTGATAATGATGAAAAGTGATGATGATGATGATGATGAAAAATAGATGTTAGCCAATTCTCATAGATACCGGATAAGCACAAAAAATTTCATCAAAATCGGTCAAGCCGTTTCGGAGGAGTATGGCAACGAAAACTGTGACACGAGAATTTTATATATAAGATTAAGAATGATGGTAGGTATCATGAAGCAAAAGACGTCACCAGACATTTATGACATGAGCACAAAAACAATAAGAAATATTATATTAAATAATGATGAAAGCCTTTTAGTCCTTGTATTTTCTTACATAGAATGTTTAATCTTCATATTTTGTATGTTACATAATAATGTACATCACTAATATTAAAGTATCACTTTTTCCTTATTGTTTTGGCTATAAATAGTTATTGTGTATGTGTGAATTTCTTCTAATCTATATATATAAAAATCAATGCCACTTTTCGTTGTAATTTTATAACTCAAGAACGGGCTCACCTATCCAAACCAAATGTTTAGGCTTTGTTCGGACTATTTAGTAGATGGTTTATGTGAAGTTTGCACAAAATCGGTCGAGCGGTTCTTCATTTATCACACCCGGGCTAAGCTGGGGCGATCGCTAGTTGTTTATATATACTTACGTATATTTGTGTACCTTCGTCAAGATATTTATTTATATCTTAGAATGAAGTCCGTACATCATACGTCACCCTACACAGATCGGAGCTGAAAACCAGCCCTAGGCTCTGTCATCAGCATTATGCTGGGCTTGCAGACCTTTTCCGACAAAATTTTGTAATTATAATAAAGTTCTTCGCAATCAGTTTTAACTTGTAACTAAAAAATGTTGCAACACTGTTTACTGTTTTTTTTTTGTTAAAATATGTGTAATTGTAATTTACTTAATTAATTATCGTGTAATTTGTTAGATAAGCTTGTCAGAATAAATAATTATTCTGTTCTTTTCTATTATACATAGGAAAATAATGGGAAAAAATATTTTACTATTATAAGTATTTTCCTTTAAAATAAAGTTTTATGTAAAAAAACATTTGTTTTATTTTGCTTTTGTCGTTGCCGATGCTATACTCAACGAATATACTCAACCTGAGGCCGATACCACAATACAAATAGGTACAGTACTCGCTCTACATACAAAGTGCGCTCGAGCAACGCACACGTAGAAAGCGCGAGCGCGAGTGCCATCCGCTTAAGATATGCGTCTGTAAACGTTTTTGTGCCAAAATGAAGCAACAAAAAGAAGTAATTATAGCTGCTCAGTGGACGGAAGTTCAAATTCAACATTAACAACATGTAGGTAGGTAGGTAAGCGCCCCTGCCCCCGGAGAATATGTTGTAAGGTGGCTATCTAAGCTCGATTTATAAAATTGTTTCTTATTTTGAATCAGTATAAACGAAGTAACAAAATTATTATAAGGTAAATTCACGTCACCAAATATTACGTATCTGAGTTGAAAACATGATTTTTTTGTGTACATATTGTGTTGTTTTTAATGTAATTTGATAGGTTTATGACAGTTATGTCTTAAACGGATAGGGCAAAAGAAATTATGTGAATAGGGTAATTCGTTTAGAAGTTATTAAGCAATTTCTGTGACAATTTTTTTGTGATAAATTTCTAATATAACATAAAAATAAAAATATTTTAGTCTTTTTTGGTTTATATTTCCGTTCTCTCTGTTTCATTCTCAACAATAAATTAAACAACTAGATACAAGTGCCACTACTACGATAGTTTTTGTGCATAAGCCAAAGTTACTACTCTAGCGCGACCGCCGAGCGTAAGTATGAAAAGTGAAGTACATACATGTTATTGACTTCTGTACCTATTTGTTTTGTGCCGATACTATCGATATTTGAGTTTTCAGTAAGTAGCTGATTCTATCATCAGCAGATTTCCCTAGAATATTCCGAGCTACAATAGATCAATACTCTCTTGTTAATTTGCCCTTTAGTAACAAGTTGGTGTCAGGACCTTGTCTTAAATTAGCCATCACCGTTGGTGCAAAATGCACGTGCCATACTTACCATGAAGGCTTTTCAAGCGCAATCAGAGATAAAATACCAAGGCGGTGAACATAAATAGCTCGTATCTATAGCAACGCCCTCCGGTCCTCACGCTTCAGCGCCTTGTTTACGTCGCTATGACATTGACGCTCCTGCCATTTCTCTGTTGATACGGGGTGAGAAAACACGGTGAAATGTTCTGGGGAATCAGCCCTGCGCTAGACCTGCAACAGGAGTACCTGAAGCATGGCGACGAAGGCGCCTACGAGCTCAACTTTCTCGTCATCGGTGGATGCGATGCGCGACACCTGATCAAGACTTTTTCGCAGGCACATCGTCACAAGCGCCGCTACATGAACCTATTCGTCGTCGATGGCTGCCCCGAACTCGTTGCTAGACAACTCTTACTCGTCTCCCTCGCTCTAGAAAAAACCATCTATTGCGGTTTGCAGGAGAAAACTAGACGGTTTCTCGAAGTCTACGGAAACATTCTCCTTCGGCCTCCCTCGTCAAGATATGTCATCGCGAAGGCGCGCCAGCTCGTCGGAATGGTGACCAACCCGGAATTCATGAGCTGCCTCTTGCCGTGTGTTTCAATAGAGCAGATGAAGTATCGGGAACGAGATTACATCGAGAACCTTTTAAATTTCTGGACGACGGGCAATACAAATCAGTTTAACGCCTGCGAGCTTTGGGAGCATCGCATCAGGAACAGCCTTGGTGTCCGCTACGATAACAGAGCCGGAGTGTACGACTGGGATTATCACATGCGAATGAAAGAAGTTGCCAGTCAGATTTGCTTCCAGGAGTACAAACATTTTAGAGAACACGGCGTCTCTTTCACTTGGCTAGAAACCGAAGTTTGCCGCCCGAACGTGACCTTAGCCGCGGGAGTGTACCAATGCGGAGACAGATTTCTTCACAGAGGGTATCTGGGAGACATTGTGACGTCCCCATTTATAACATACGGACTAGAGTGCGAAGATAAGGACATGCTAAAATCTTCCCACGGACTGAACTACAAGCGTGCAACTGATATATCTGAACGCAACGTGATGCGTATGTTGTACGAATTGGAAAACTATAAGAAATTCGATCCGAAGGAATTCAATTTGGAGAACGATAAGAATCTTGGGATGGTCGTGATGAGTGAGCTCGATGCGAGGATATCCGAGAAGGGTCCTGAAGCGCCGTTACTGTTGCGGGAGGATCGAGAAACGTATATAAACGTGGACTTCGGTAAAGTCCATTTTCTGTCGCAGTCTGCGCTCGAGCACTACCCTCACAAGCCACAGTTCCAGGGCTTGTTCCACGGTGTGTTCGTAGGGCAAAATATGCTGCCGCGTGTGAAGCCCAGCGTATGGTCGATGGCGCGGGACGACGCCATCATCCTGATGGAGTCACGCAAGTACATGGTGGGTACGAAGAGAGATGACGTGAAAGCATTCGGAGACCAGATCGAGCAAGCTGCGGCGGCCGCTCAGTGCGAGAAGATCACTGCGTTCGATCCACAGCAGGATGACTTTGCTAAATATCTGATTAGAAGGAGGAGTGACAGCACAGATGTTTCCACTTAAATTGTTGTTTTGCATAGATATAACTGCGTATCAATTTAATGCTAGATTCAATGTCACTGTGTTTAAGTATATATACTCAGCAAGTATGTTCTATCTATAAAATATATTCGAGGTATTAAACTTAAGGTGCCTATTTATTTTTCTTTACTGGCTTTAATAAACACACTTCTACGCCGCATATAACAATTTAATGAACTATGACACAAAATTGAAATTTTCGGCCGCATCAATACATTCCATCAGGTGATATTACAAGGTTTAAAGAGTTTTAATATCTCAGGGTGGTGAGAGCAGTGCTCTGTCGCGCTGGATTTTGACCTATATCAGTTCGAAAATCTCTAGGTGACATTCATCTGTAATGGAAAATGCGCGAGGCTTACCATCACGCGAACGACTTGCTGGTTTCGTCTCTCAATTATATAAAAAAAGGTGAGAAAGCGTCCAAATACCTACAAAATAAAGTGCACCAATCAGTACTGAAAGAGACTGAATCCCACGACACAGGACTTATCCTAGTGTGGGATACAGGGCTCACTAATTGTAACATTATGTGTACATATAATGTTAGTCTGCGTTATATATTTTTTGTAAATGAAATAAATTTTGTAATATATTTTTTGTAAATTAAATAAATATAAAATAATCTGGCAGAAAAAAAGAAATATTCCATATCGAGGAATTATTGTTCTTCTGCTGGACTTAAGCCCAATACCCGCGACATTGACTTGATTTAACAAATAAAAAATTGATAGATTTCGCTGAACAGTTCCGACTCGGAAGCTTTGGTTGAATCTAATTAACTCGGTCTTAAGATCGAAATTAACAAACAAATCATACGTATTGTAGAAAAAGTGTTGCTGTCGATGATGTAGTATGCTTAGATAGCCATCTTCAAGGAAGAAGGTACCTATTCACTCACAACTTGAATAATTCTTTCTTCTTTGATCTCGATTATAATGATTATGATGTTTTAATATATTATTGCAATGATATATGCAATGCGCTTCTAAATATACAGATACTACCTACGGAGCATGAGTAGAACACTCAAAAAGTGGATCTTTACAATATTAGCATATTGCTATATCAGTAAAACCAAGAGGTTAGCTTATATAACAATGGATATTAGTGGCATTTAGTGGAGTGGTATCCGCTTTGTGAGTCTCACCCTCACACTCCGTGCGTAGTATCTGCTTCTTTCAGTATCAGGGCCAGCAATAAAACGAAATGTAAAATGTGTGTCATCTATTTTTTCATTAATAATATGTTACATTCATTTAGTAAATCATATAGCAAATATATTTACAAGGACAAATTAAACAGAAAATTACAACGTCATAACGTTTTTTTCGTTTAAAATTCGTATTTTTATATTACATAATATCACTTAACTATAACATTTCTAAATCAGTAGTTCGGTAGTGGTGATAAGTCTGTACGAATTGTCGTAACATTTATTGAGGAGTTAGATATTTGAGCAAGTTGACTATCCTCACGTAAAACAGCACATCGAACACCATCTAACTCGATATAACTAACTAGGTATCGTCTAAAATTATTCTTATCAATTCCCTAAAGGTCATATGTCTTGGACTACAAGTTACTACCTAAACTTGAACACAGATCGACGTCATTGCTATAGCTCACACAGCCTCAAATAGTATCCTGACTCAAACAGACCGGCTTGCTCGGACGTCCCCGCACGCTGATCCGTTCGAACCAAATGCGTCAGTGTGTGGCAGCCATTATGTCAACTTTAATAGTACTTAACACTATGGCACACATTATTCACACAAGAATTGTTGGACTACGTGAATCAACAGTCATGGATACAGTCAAGGCTTAGTTATTTTTGGTGATTCCGACAATTTACGATAGCGAACAATTAAATATTATATAGCACATCACAAAGCATGTTAGTTCGTAAATGTACGTTGAATTACTAAAACATTCGTAGATTTCTAAACATTTCGATCATAGGATCGTGGAAGTAAAATCTTCGATTAGTACAATTTGTAGGTAGGATATAAGAAAAGAAAATACTTACATTGATTATTGCCTTTGTTGTTTGTAACGAAGTATTCTACTAATTGTGCTGATACAAGAGTTACGAGAATTCGTACAAAGAGCAGAGCACTACCGTGAGCAATGTCGGAGTGCGGCGCCGTCCGCAATTGACGTTTTAGGCCTACGTACAGACGCCCGTGCCGGAGCCGTGACGAGACCAGCTTGATAACGTATTTACTGTAACTTTGCCAGCATTAATACGCAATGTAAAAAAAAGATAACTTATGTTATATCTCTGCAATGTTTTCTTTTATGTATATAGAGCAGAATGTGATAATATCGTGAAAAACCTAGTTATGTTTAGGCTGGATAGGAACACGTCATTCCAACACTCAGATTTCGATGAACAAGGCTGAAAACTAAGCCAAACAAACGGACGCTTTCATGTGAAAACCTAATAAAAAAATGAGTTATCAATTGAGTATCGCGTCACCGGCACGGGCGCGCTTCAGAACATGACCGCGCGCACGCGACGCCTGCTGGCCGCGAGGTCTCGCTCGCTCGTACTGCGCACAATTTCTGCCATCTTGTAGCAGGATTTACCACAAATGTCTAGTGGCAGTGACTGTGAAACAAGGTGAAACAGCTTTTATAATAGAATCAGATTGCATCCCATATTTGGCGCGGCAGAGCGCACATGACGTCACGCGGTGGGCGGAGCCAGCGGGTGACCACGACCTGGCAGGTCCCGGGACCGCTCCGCTCCGCCCGCGCTAGCGAGTCTCGCGCCCAGCTACAGAGTATTGCAATCACATCTACCCTGTACGTGTTAAAAGTTATTTATTTAGACTTACTTAAAGTTAACGAATATCTATAAATATCCACAGAACTGTGTGATGCCGTTTCGCAGACCAGTAAACTTCATAACAGCAAAACGGCAATCGATAAGTGACCGATTTACATTAATCAATAATTTAACTGTTAGCTACAAGTTACATCTGTGGCCGCGCCACCTAACCTAGCGTAAACACGGATGAAACATAACGTACTTAATTGTCACAATAAAATAAACTTGTAAACTATAACATGTAACATACACCTTTTCCGACAGAAATTGGCATAAATTCGTTTAAAGATAATATAATAATCATAATAGACATTCTGATAGAATTCAAATAACTTTTATTCACAGTTAAGTTTTTTAGAATATGTGTACATTACAGACTATGTTTATCAAATTATTGATGCACGGTGGTGCGAGATCGATAGATTAATTTAACAAAATATTGTAGTTTACTCATTTAGTGAAACTCAAATGAAGGCAATAAACAAAATAAAACACATCAGTGTGTTCATAAAAAAGACGCCTCCTGGTGTTTGGTGTTTGGGATGATGAGACCGAAGCTGGGCGTATTTCGGAGAGGTGATACAGAATGGCAGCGATTGGTTACTCTCCGGGGACGGTTGCTTATCGCCCACCTTCTACAACTGTGACGTGTCAGCTCAATATAAAATACTATGATGGGAATGCACACTTAAATTACAGTCTATGACAAAACATTCAGTGATCGGCCGCGCGGCGAGCTCGCCCGAAGGCCGTCGGCCCTCGAACTAACACTTGTTACATTAAAGCTTCGCTTATGATAACATGAGCTCAGAATTTGTTAATCGCCTATCTAATTTGCAAGCTACTTGAGCTTCGTCTGCCGGAGGAGAGGGAGGGCTCGCGCGCGCGCGTGACCTCGGCACCGTACAACACCTTAAAGCTAATTCCATAAAACAATGAGTTTCTTAAAGTTACTTTAGACATACAAACCGCCGCGCCATCCAAGGAAGTCGCCTCGAACAGATAATAGAGTTATAAAGCGTATCGATTTAATGAAACTAATATAATTCTTAAATATTTCAACGTAACAGGTGCGTCCCACCGGAGGCGCGGCGGGCTCCACACTTCGCCACTTCAAGACTTATATTCAACAGTTTACTCTAAATTGTCAAATGTTCTAAAGTTCAGTCATATCGTTTATATAAGTGCATTTATAATTCATAATATTTACATGTTCACTTATTCTCGATTTCGCTAACGATAACTACGTATTCACAAGCGGCGGCCGCGAGCCGCGCCCGACGATAGTATTCACTATACTTTATACTACACGTGAGAAGATTTTATCGTGTTCATTACTAACGGTTAAACTATTCGTTATGGTGATTACCCTAACCGTGCTTTACAGAGCTCGAAACATCGAATACTAGGAGGCTACGGGAGAGGCGGGAGGCGCGTCAGTGCGTGTACTCGGGCGGGCCGGCGCCGCGCGCGGCGGCAGCGCCCCTGCCCGCGCCCGCGCCCGCCCCCGCGCCCGCTCCCGCTCCCGCGCCCGCGCCCGCTCGCAGCGTCGCCTCGCTGCTGGACGAGCCCGCGGGCGACGGGAAGTACTCGCGCTGCGCCGCCGCCGGCACCGCGTCTTCACTCGCCCACCGGGCTAACTGTTGTTGAGCTTGAATAAATTCATCACTAGAAAATGATAGAGAAGAGGAACGGAGAGTCGAGGCGCGGCGGACTCGTCGGCGGGCTCCCCCGCGCCGGAGGCCGCGCCGGCGCGGGCGGCTCGCCTCGGAGCGGTTAGTGTTCGTGTGCAGTGTTAGTTCGCTGGCATCCGTCTCTTTTATCGTTAGCAATTCACGGAACAAGCGCTTAACTAAAGTTTCGTCGCATGCGATATAAATTTTGAAAAGTACGTGTGGTGTCCACGCGTCACTGAGGCCAATCGTGCGGGGCGTCGAGCGGACTCACCTCTCGCTGTCGGGGGCGTCGCGCAGACGTTCGGCGTCGGCGGTCTCGTAGAGCGCGTCGTCGTCGGGCAGGCGCGCGTGCGGCGCGTGCGGCGGCAGCGGCGCGTGCGGCGCGTGCTGCAGCGCCGCGCCCGCGAACGGCGCTGCGTGGTGCCGCGCGCTGCCGCGGAACCTCCCGTAACCGAACCGAGACTCCTCCTCGCCGCCGCCTATACGTCCGCGACAACGACTGCGACAACAATATTTACTCAATAGGGAAAATTTCTAAGCATCGCCATAAGGGAAGTATTTATAAATCAATTCGTCCTTCAAAAAGCAAAGAAAAATTGCTCATTATATTAGCCTTGGTCTCCATGCTACAAAAACGCAACCACGCTGTATTTTTGTCTTGTACCATACTTCGTTCCACTTTTACTTGGCCGCGTTTAAAATTACCCAAACAAGCTCATATTTTAAAATATTTATTTTGTTTTAATATAATAATTGTATCATGTTTAAGTGAATTCAATTTTATTTTTGGCAATGTTTTGACATAAACAAACGATAAAAAACATAAAAATGATGCATATTCCTGTAACTAAACTAACATTTGTCCTACTTATAACATTACCTTTGGTCACCTTATGGTTTTCTTAAGGTGGTGAATTATGTAAAATGGCAGGATTTACCTGATTAATAAAAATATACATTTTCTCTTTTAAACATAAACATAAACGCTTTCACACTCACAGCCCCACACTAAGTTCGATGACTTGTGTCGTGGGTGTCGGAAACATTCACATCACACACACAATTACAACCAGACCCAGAAACACAAATTTTCCTTGGCGAGAAAACTTGTGTTCCCGCCGGGAATCGAACCCAATGCCTCTGCTTAGAAGACAAACGTGCACCCAACTAAGCCAAAAAGCAGTTTTATATTTAACTTTATATAATTTCAGTTTTATGACCTTTTTTAATTATTTATACCTATGTTCTAAAACTAACTGTTACATATCTTATTAGGGAGTAATTAATTAATAAACCCGTAATAATCACAATACGTTTCTTCTTCTTCTTAGTTATGGCTTCGCAATCTTGTGCATTGAGCCAGTGTCAAGTGATAATATAATATTTCAAGTGTTTTTCATATCACAAGTCACAGTCAAAGTCAAGTAAAAGAGTCAAGGTCCAGTCATAGTAAAGTCATGCCCTAATAAAGTGGTAGAAACTTTACTAGAACTTCCATTGGAGTTTTGGAGCGAAGGTGAAAATCACGTTTTTCAACTTTGTATTATTTGCCTACACTTATGCACGTTTACTAAGTATTAACGGTTAATAATCCACCATTATTACACATTAACACTCGAAGAATCACAGGTTTTGGAAAATTTTACAAAATCAACAACGCCTTTTTTTCACTTTCAATCAAAAAGCCCCACAATACGTTTTTATTTCCTTTTCTTACAATCCGATAATCCCATAGAAGAGAAACTCTTCACCTCGCTAACCCAAATCCACAGACCATATAAATATTATATATGTAACAGTAACTCTAAGCGTCAATATTTAGTAGGTTCCTACACCTAGCGTTCCCAAGATGTTTTTCCTTCTTATATACAGCCTAGCGTTTCGAGTATACTCAACTGATTATACAATCTGTAACAAAAAGGTGTAGTAAAACTTGGTGGTGTGTATGTGTATCGTGCCAGGAATCGTCTGCCAGAGAACGAAAGTCGAAATCGGAGATCATTTTTTCCACACAAAAATGTATGTATAATTATATTTTTCATATATGTTTGACAACCTTTGTTATGGCCACCGCAGTCAGACTTCTTGGTCCAAAGACTATGTGGTGTAGAACGGTAGCTGATGAAATAGGGTTGCAAATGACATGATTTTTTAGTAAGTTTAATTCATCATAACTCAATATTCATGGTGCTGCCGCAAATTCATTCCTTTTAGACTTCGTACATGTAGCTAGATGCGTGTTTGAATATTACTACACCTTTTTGTTACACATTGTATTTACATAGATATATTCATATGTTTTTTTTTCTTCTGTTATTCTGTGTTCTATTTATAATCATACAATGTTGCTTCATTCGCTTAGATTTAATTTACACTTTATATCTTATTAATTTTTAGATTTTTCTGTACTTGCGGCCACTTTGGTAGTCATAAATTTGTTTATGTGCACCGTATGCGGGCCGTGATTTCACTAGAATGGTTCCAACAGAATACCAGCGTCGGAGATAGGTGGGTGACTGACTACCTTCTTCGATATTATGCTGAGTTGGGACCATTTTGTGTGAGTGCACATTAATTATTAGGGTAGTTTTAAGTCTTTTAGTTTCATATTTATTACTTGTACTAATTATTGATGTGACTTATACAAATAAATTAATATTCTATTCTATTCTATGTGGTGTGTTTAAATTTGATCAAGATCTGACTTAGTTATCCTCAATAATGCGTAATTAATGTATTTACTCACGGCGGCATCTCGCCGGGGTCGAGGCGGTAGTGGCGGTCGGCCTCGGGCTCGGACATGCGGATGTCCTCGGAGCCCGAGGGGCTCATGTGCCGGCTGGAGTGGTGCTCCAGCTGCCGGATGAGGTCCTCCAGGTTGCGGATGCGGATGGGCCCGCACGGCGGCGCCTCGTCCTCCTCCTCCGACCGCTGGCGCCGCAGCTCCGCCTCGTGGAGCTTCTCGGCGCTCGGGGCCCGCTCGCGCTTGTACTCGTACTCCTATTTTTTAATTAATACATCATTAAAGTTCAAATCTTTTTATTTCAGATTATGTCAATCCATTTTCAACAGACTTCAAAAAAAGAGGTTCATTCGACTGCATGGTTATTTTTTTTATTTGCATATGTTACGCGATATCCCCGCCAAATATGAATCAATTTTGATGTTTTTTGATGTTTTTTGTTGTTTGATTGAATATACTTCAGAGGTTACATATAAATTTTATCGAAATCGGTCAAGCCAAAACCGAAATATAAGCGATGAAGTCGGATTTTTTAAGCTTTGCTTGCGTTTCAATTATGTTAGTATTATTACATAAAAATAATGTTAGTACTTATTTATTTAAAACTAGTTGGTCCGCTTTGCCCGCGTTAATTTTCGAAATATCATTAAAACCAAAATTTTGTTAAAAATATAAGAGAAAATGTTTTTTTTTTTAATTTTTTTTATGATATTTTAATAGGTTACACTAACTTCGAATACTTGTGTCATAGGCATAACATTTTGCTATTCGAGATCAACAACAACAAATAAAATATCATTAAAATCAGCCCACCCGTTCTTGTAACAAACTCGACTATATAAAACAAATATAGAAGAAAGATTTAAATAATTGAAAATGTCAAATTACCTCAATAGTTACAATAACAAAAATATTTAGCGGCGCGGTTTGATGGCTTTACGTGGTTCGTGGTCTGAGTGTTTAAGTACCGGTAATAATATAACATTCCTGTGTAAATAAGGAGCTGGAGTGGATTAGGTAGTTCCTGGCAGGGGGAAATGCACAATACAACCCAATCGGGACGTCAGTGTAGCCCTTACTGCCCCTCTCCTGGGCAAGATAGTGACTGCTAGCGCGACCTTATCTTGCCCCACCTCGGCGAGGGACTGCTCATGGGGGGTTTTTAGTGGGTTCGAGCCCCACATACCCCCTTCCTTCACCCCTGGGAAGGAAGGGAAGTGCAAGGCATATTCACCCCCCAAAAAAAATAAGGCCTTACCGCCCCCCATTGAATAAGAATAAGAATATAGTATGTACATAGCCGGTTCCAGTAAATTACCTGCAGCGCCCGCAGGTCCCCGGAGCCGGCCGCAGCGCCCGCGCTGGCGCGCTGCGCGGCCGCAGTCTTTAGAGCCACGATTATATTCTCGTGGTATCCATTAAGGTCCTGAAACGTTTCAGTTCAAGGTTATAGATTCACATAGACCCATACAGGGATATTTTATACGGCATCGTGCTGATATGGAATAAAATGGTAGCTCTGTGAACTCGCGTATTTTTCGAAATGGCTGAAAGATCTGCTTTTTACCTCTTCGCCATTTTGAAATATAACCGTAAACTAAGTCGACAAGAAATTTAAACTCCATTTAATGATCTAACCGGCTCACAATAATGAAATGTGACATTTGGAGAAGAGAACAGCCGGAAATTCAGAATACGAAAGGTTGTCTGGAAGAGATCGCTTTTAGCGATAAGACCGCCGATAGTACACTTTTATTTTAAGTTTTAAAAATAACATAATAATATTTAAGATTATTTATGTAAGGAGGCACAAGTTGTAGAATTAGAATTAGAATTGTTTATTGGCCTTATAACATAATAGTTGTTTTACTGGGCAAGTCATATATTCCAAATAAAACTGTATACAATTCCAGAAAACATAATAAACTCATAGATAATCTTAAAAAATCTAAATACGTAGATACAATAATATTATTAATGTCATGTAGAATACAAGATTTCAAAAATAATTGAATGTCATAATAAATTAAAAATAAAATGTCAATTTATTCAAAGCAACAAAATCCAAAATCTCAAATATGTATCGGGCACGCCTCATGCTATCAATAAAAGTTAACGAAGTTCACACTAAGTTCGAATACTTGTATCGTAGGTGCCGGTAACATTCACATCACACACACAATCAGACCCAAAGCAGAAACAAAAAAAATCCTTGGGGAGAGAACTTGTGTTCACACCGGGAATCGAGTCCAAAACCCACTCCTTACAAAATGGACGTGCACTCAAATAAGTTAAAGGACAGTTCAACTTGCACTAGCTTATCATAGATTGAGACAAAAGGGTCCAGAATGAATTCGATATAATGTCTTTGTAAAACATTGACGACCCAGTTGGCGCAGTGGACAGGTGTCTGCTCTCTGCGCCGTGGGTCCTGGGTTCGATTCCCGGCAGGTGCACAAATTCCTTCCCAAGGGATATTTGTGCTTCTGGTTCTGTGTGTAATGTGTGTGTAATGTGAATATTTCCGGCACCCACGATACAATTCTTTGAACTTAGTGTGGGGCTGTGAGTGTGAATGCGTTTGTTTTTATTGAATTTATACTGCTTATAAAATTAATCGAGCTACCTCTAAACGGTACCTGCTTAACTGCTAGCTTCAAGAAGCTTGCAGGCACCTACTTAGCTAAGAGTGGGGAAAAATAAAAAAGGAGGTACTATGTTCGACTGTATGTATTTTTTTATGTATGTTCACCGATTCCTCCCCCATTTGAGGGACGATTCTCAAAATTCTTGTCTTTTTCGATAGAGGTGGTCCTATATAAATTTTATCGAAATCGATCTAGCTAAAACTAAAATATAAGCGATCAAGTCGGTTTTTTTTTACCTTGTTTACGTTTAAATTTTTGTCAACAAGATAGTTCAGATTGTACAGTGTAATACAGCTAACGTCCTCTCACCTTAAACTTATATTCCATATCAGCTACAGCTCCGGAGGGCTCCTGGCCGTCAGACTGCGAGCCTGCCTCGAGCTGCTCGGACTGTGAGTCGTCGCCCCACTTGTCCTTGCCGTCGACGGCGCCGTAGCCGTGCTTCTTGAGAATACCCTTCTCTGGCAATTTGGCCATCGAGTTGGGTTGCACGTCGATGAACGCGATGTCTTCTTCACCTGGAAATTGCCAGGCTAGAATTTAAACTATGAACATATTAATTTTTTTTTAACCGAGCTCAAATAAAGAGGAGATTCTCAATTTGACTGCTTTGTATGTGTGTTACCACATAACTTTTTTGTAGGTAAGCAGATTTTGATGATTTTTAGTAGTTTTTGAAGTAACCTCAATAATGCGTATTTAATTCATTGAATCTGATTAAGGATACGGATATAAAGCGGTAAAGTCTATTTTTTAAGCTTTGCTTGCGTTTAAATTATTTATAGTCTATAAAATTCTCATAGAAAGCGACTATGAGGATGACGATGTAGCATACCTGCCTGGTAACGGTTCTTTTTAAACTTGAAGACTATCAAAATTGCTGCAAGCCTGTCAGTGTTTTAGAAAATATATTACGGAGAATGTGCAGAGAAACAACCTTGTTCCTGCATCACCTTTTTTCATCATACATCCAATATAATTTACAGGAGTCCCAACGGATCTTATGATCAGTTGGGAAGAATAATATATAATTTATTTTAGTTGCAACTGATCTTATGATCAGATGGGAACAACTTTTATGATCGGTTAATGTGAAAATCCGATACTATGACCCGTTGGGAAGTACCCATCCAGACGGATGGCGCAACGTCGCGTCCCTCTTATAGCGTCTTCGTTCATTTATAGAACAACAATAAACTGGCTTTGCCGTTATCTGTGACGATGTAGTCTCGTTTTTATATATCTGACTAAGCAAACGTTTGCTTAGTCAGATGTAAAAAATAACTACATAAATAGGTAAGGTAAAACACGCTGGCAGTAAGTACTTCTTCACTGCTTGGCTAATAATTGTAGATGGCAATTGGTTTAAGCAAGAGGTACCCGTGTCAAATGACGATGAAACGGATAACGATTCTCAGTTTGTATTGTTGGCTGATATTTTTTGCTTGATTTCTTTGTACATAATCCATAAAAATGTTTCGTGTTTCAACTGATTTATGGGGATTTACCGTCAGGTGAGATGGCGGTCAAACGTTTGCCTATCTAGAATAAAAAAAAAATAATGTGAAATTTATCTTGTTTATCGGATGTTATTGAAGTCATCAGTTATATTTTTACAACTTTTCAACAAATATGAAGAATTTAGTAGAATAAAACAATTATTATTATTTAATTTTAAATGCTGTGTTATGTACCTACAGCATTTCAAATTAAATAATAATAATCATTGTTCTTCAGTTAGACAAAATCCTACACCATTTTCTGCCTAATATTTGAATAGTTTTTTACAAATTTCGTCAACGTAATAATGTTTTCATAAATAGAAAACATCATACTGAAAACGCCGACGTCCAACTTTGTTGCGTAATTAAAGTAAAATTAAAGTAATCGCTTTTAGCGATAAGACCTTCTATTGTTACACTTATTTTGTAGGTCATTATTTTCTATTCTATTTTGTAACAAATATAGTGTTCAATAAAGAGTTTATCTATCTATCTATCTATCATACTAGTCATACTAATGTTATAAATCCGAAAGTTTGTGTGTAAGTATGTTTCTCCCCTGTTCACGCTGTAACGGTGGAATTTGGTGTACATAGCTTATACCTAGGAGTAACACAGGCAAATTTTTACTTGATCAACGCGAGTGTAGCCGCGCGGCACGGCTAGTATAATATAATATAAGAAATAGTACGATTTAATGACTCACCTGAATGTGTGGGTTCATCCTCGCTTCCTGAGTGCACCCTCTTCATTTGCTTATGGTCCCTGAAATTTAAACATGTGCAAGTTATATATTTGCATCAAATAAATATTAATATATTATATATATACTCTTATGGGTACTAGCTAAATAAATATTTTTCTTGATCTGAATTATTTTCCTCATTTGTTTGCTGGACATAAGCCTCTCCTATTACTTCTCGTATATGATTCAGCTCTTTGAATTAAATTACAGCAGATTCTATATATATGTATAATATAAATTATCTAAGCTCTAATTTCTTTTTTTAAAGTTGTTTTTAGCAAACCGTAAATTATCGCGTTAGAACATATACGTTTCCCACAGTTACAATTTGAAAAGTACGTTTGTTATTTAACGCGTTACCTTTTTTAATTTGGATAATGTACTAATAGTGAAATGTTAAATTTTACAATAGTAATTTTACACACAAGTTAATTTTTATTTGGCGTTCGTTATTTTGCTTTATTTCTCTTAGAATCAGATTATCAATGTTATTTTGATAAGTCAGCTATAATTGCATACAATGACTTAACATAATTCCGGACGTAATCTCATCTAATCATGGGTGAAAGATGAAAATGTCTGTGTGTGCGTGCATCTCGCTGCAAACTGTCACAGAAACCTAAATATTTACTATAATATAAACGTAATAGTTATAGATGTATTGGCGCCGATTGTCGGACCTTTGGTGTAATATGTTCGTGTAGCTTACGTGCTGTGTTACGACGACACAATTTGTAGGACCTAGGGTGTTTCATCCGTATTGTATACCTTTGTATATATGTACCAATACATCCGTATTTTTTTTTATTGTCCGTGTAATTGCACTATGTTTGTAAATACCAAAATTGTAGTATGCCCTACTAAATACTTCCTAAAAAAAGTAAGTAAATATTGTATGTCCGAAAGGACAAACATATCATCTTGTTTTACTCAGTTTAGAATAAGTATGACCGAGCATTACTCGGATATAACGACGTTTTCTTAAAATGAAACCTAGCTAGATCGATTTATCGTCCCCGAAACTCTGCATACTAAATTTCATGAAAATCAATGGAGCCGTTTCCGAGATTCATTTTATATATATATATATATATATATACATGTATACAAAAATTTGTCGTTTAAAGGTATTAGATATGTTTGTTTAAGTTTATTCTATTGAACTTACGGGTATCTGCTCGTAGTCCCCGCGCCAGCCATGTGGTTCCCATGTTTGAAGATCACTCGTTGTGAATCCCCGCGGCTGTAAACGTGTATCATAGCTATAAACGTACAACTACTCTACCAAAAACATACGATTAATTCGATAAAAATGAGCCTAGCAAATATCTTACAGTGGTTGTAATGAGCAAATTATAGGAAGAGATATTAAAACTAGCTATTAATTACAAACAAAATCGGATTTAAAAGCTCGTCATGTTCAACTATTTTATTCCTATAGTGGACATACGCACTTTATGGCAGCGCCACACAGGACGCGCCTAGCTCAAACGGATGGCGTGCGGTGACGCGGGCACGGTTGCCTCCCGTTGCCATACCCGCGCCCGCGTCTACGCACGCCGATCTGTTCGAACCAAATCCTAACGTCTTATGTGACACAGCCTTTACTCTGCAAAAACGCTATTGGGTGGGGATTATATATTTTTAATCCTTTATTAATCTAATAGGCTATCTACCTAAAAGTACTTCAATCAAAATTTTAAGGATATAATAAATAGACCTCATAGCAAGTCCAAATGGCGATAAGTTGCAACGCTAGTACCATTTCCGTTTTGGTATTATCTAGTCGTGATCTCGTGATCCTAGATACTAAATCATAGTAGTAATAGTACTAAAGTATAGTTACTAAAAAGCGTGTCATCGGTAATGTGACAGTGCTTGTTTACATACATATGTATACAATGTGTAACAGAAAGGTGTAGTAATACTCAAGTCACACATCTAGCTATATTTATGGAGTCTAACAGGAACTTCTGTATTCGCGGCAGCACCATGTATATTGAGTTATGATGAATTAAAGTTTCTATAAAAATATGTCATTTGCAACCCTATTTCATAAGCTACCGTTCTACACCGCATAGCCTTTGGACTTAGACGTCGGACAGTGGTGGCCATAAAAAAGGTCAAGGTCACGCGCCACAGATGTTATCGTAGGGTTGGCAAAAAAATATTTTGAAATTTTTGTACGGAATAAATATCTCCGATTGCCGCACATGTAACTGTAGGGTTGTCAAAAGTATTTAAAAAATATATTTTTTATTTTTGTACGGAAAAAATGATGTCCGATTTCGACTTTCGTTCTCTGGCAGATGATTCCTGGCACGATACACATCCACACCACCAAGTATTACTACGCCTTTTTGTTACAGGTAGTATAAAAAATGTAGGTATCGTATAAACGCATTTGAAACCATTGCTGGCCAAAGCATAGTATATAGCATAGTGAGTAAAAGCTAGAACAAGTGAGCACAAAGAAAATCAAGCGAGGGGAGGCTGGCGAAGCTTCCGACATACCTCAGGAGGTTTCTGAGAGAACACCAGATCCGATAAAACAAGGAAAGAAATATTTAATTTCAATATATAACTGAGCAGCTACCCCGTGATCTAACCACTGACGGTTGTTTCATACTGATTTTTATTATCTTGGTTTTATGCCCTTTTTAATTATATGCTTGCTTGCTTGTCGTATAGACTGGTGAGCAAGCTGGTGTCAGGATTCTATGTCAAAAGCTTAAGTATTATTTAAGCTGGACTATTCTGTGGTTGAAACAGTCAACGAGGCAGCTGCCAAATCAGAATTAAATTAACGGGGGGCTCAGACAAAACCATACAACATTTATTTCAAAATAAATTACGTAAATCTGAAACGAAACATTTTATTTTCAAATTAGAAAAATACAAAGGAAAACAAGACTTCACATAGATAACCACAAAACTATTATCAAACTGGTGAGGAGTAATTACCTGAACGTGTTGTTGAAGGAGTGCATCTTGCCTCCGTCCAGAGAGATGTCTTCTTGGGAATTGTTGGAGGTTGTGGAGCCCCCAGCGAAGCTCTTCGCAATCGGTTTCTTCACGTATGGCGGGTCGTACTTCCTCGACGTACTCTTTTTCCTGGAGCAGGCGTGGCGTGGGAACGCACACTCAGATCAATCGATTACGTTTACAACATCGAATCGGACGGGATGTAAACCAACTTTAGCAAGACTTCAAACTTTGTAGGAACGAATGATGAAGTGACAAGCGCCTGATTGTCTGAGGACCTGATAGTTGGAATAGGTTCCATTTTGACAGATAACTCTTACATGTTAGCTGGCAAATAGAATGACTCGTTCCTGCTAGCAGTTTCTTACACAATTTGGATCCTGGCTATACGTACGCTGGACCTTGTGAGTCTTTGAGCTCGTGAACGCCTCGCTTGCCCGTTTCAATAGAATGTTGTCCAAGGACACTGATTTCTATGTTCCTTACCTCAACTAGTCTGAAACATTCTAACAATAGTCGCTGTAAATAAACTAGGAAACAAATGACTTTAAGGTTTCACCGTTCGTTCCTCGTTGTCTTTAGAGAATCAAGATTTGACTGAAAGCACCCAGGCTTTTGGATATGTCAATCGATTTCATCAATTTATAAATTTTGGTCTTTGGACTTTTATCAACTTTTCGTTTCATTCCTCGTGGGAATTGATGTTGTATGGATATTAATAATCAAAAAGATTGATCTTAGCTTAATGGTAAAGAAGTTCGTTCCAGTAAGCACATTTAAAATGACAATGTAAGTAGCAAAAGCAAAATAATAATTGAATTTCACAAAACCTGTTTCTACTCCTGATTTTAAGCGTTTGAAAATTGAAGAAATTTACTAAATGATGAGATTTTATGGCTTATCAGGAAGGAGCAAAACAGGCCACAAAGTTAATAAAAATTAATAAGCACTGAAACATTTAGTACTGGAAAGAACCGAAAGTCTTACAATGTAACATAAGGCGTTGCTAACTAGATAGACAGCGGCTTGAAAGAAGATCGTGCATCGCACATTCGCTTCTCGTGCAAAAGTATAGAGTTTAGTGGAGTGATAGTGAGTGGTGACGTAGTCGAGCGATCTATATCTTCTTCTGTTTGCTTATTCCAGCTCGACTGATGTCATACAATATGTTAGTAATATAAGTGGTGATCGAATGTATCTGTATCCGCGAGCGAAGTTAGTGATGGAAGATATAGACGCGCGGCGCCGGCGGGGCGGGGCGCGTCGTGGCGCCCCCGCCCGCCGTCGCTCGACCAAAGAAAGGAAACGAAAAACGAGTCACAGTTCACATAAGCCAATGCATACATCCAAGAGCCCAGAATCTTAAGGGTTTGAGTCGAGTTGCGTCTCGAGTACAACGAGGAAAGCCTTGTCGGCATGCAGCGGGAGTCGGGGCGGGGCCGGCGCGGGACACAGAACCACAGATCAAATGCAGCTGTGGCGCGCCGACAGCCGCCGACGCGCCACCACCCAACTCTAGCTCTACGACATAAAACGTAAACGACATAAAATAACGTCCAAAGAGTAACAACGAAATAAAAACCAATCGCCGACGTAATAAAACCAACAGAAACACCAACGCTAACTTCTAAAATAAACATACAAGTATACGAAGGT
Organism: Lomographa bimaculata; assembly: GCA_948107665.1. NCBI lineage: Eukaryota > Metazoa > Arthropoda > Insecta > Lepidoptera > Geometridae > Lomographa > Lomographa bimaculata. The sequence goes on from OX403589.1 coordinate 19,328,438, forward strand.
GACGATTTAAATTTCTTCTTAAAGACTACCTTTGGTCTGTTTTCTGCTCACTAACCTTAGGCACAGGGAGAAGTTTTTGTGTACTACGACTGACCTGTAGCAGAGAGCGCTCAGGGCAAATACTATGAATACCCCCCCTACCACAGACATGAGCACCGCCACGAGGAACACCGTGTTCGAGCCGTGGTAGTTCTCTGCGCCCAAAGAGAAGGGTGTGAGTCGAGGCCGGCGCGGGGCGCGGCGCCCGGCCGGAGTGTCGCCGGCGGGGCGCCGCGCCGCGGCCGGCGCCGGCGCAACGCGGGCACGACAAGACACGATACGAATACGAATACGACACGGCAGGCACGAGCGACAGACACAGTGCAACAACACCGAGTTACCGGCCGTTACCTGAAGCAGTACGCCATCCAGGCGAACCCCACGAACACCGAGAGCACGACCGCGAGCAACAAAATGACCATGTTCATTGTGCTCATCTTATTGCCTTCGTGCTCACCTGCAAGAGAGGGGTCCCGCGCGTTAGTGCGCCGGCGCCGTCCGCTGCCACGCCCGCTCCGAGCAATGCCTCAACCAATTTAGCAGCCGAATGTTTTGGACCTTACCGTAGCGCGTCGCGTCTACTTCACGAATGACCATGATAGTCATATTGATCGATGATAGTCGCATCTTACGTTTTAAGTTCACGAAACTTTCAACAGACTATCGTACACGTTCCGTTTTATATTTTTTTAACATACGGTTTCAAGACTTATAGCTACAATTTTGGATTTTGAGAGCAGTGCTCGGATTCGTATGGCCAATAGTACACATTATAATGTAGGGGGAATATTAACAGGGTAATACGAGACACCTGAAACATATAGAAAGATGTTTAGTGTTATGGAGAACACATTTGTTACTGTAGGAATCTAATTACAATAAAACGTCGCTTTAAAGAAATGTTTCATTTTGTATTAATTATCTAAATGTTGACCAAATTTGAATGGCTATAAAATTGAATATGTAACGTGTGGTATATATGAAACGTTAAATATCAAATAAACTACCCACATCGAACAAAGGGGTTATATTTAGCTTTGAAATAATTTAAGTTGAAATAATTTAAGTATTATTATTTTAACGATATCTGAATTTTGAATATATATATATATTTTTTCAATTGTTAACACAATGCGGCCGTGGTGCGATCAAATAACGAACGATGGAAATTATTCGAAATCTAAAAATTATAATATACTAGCTTTTGCCTGCGGCTTCGCTCGCGTTAAGAAGTATTATTTAAAAATTGACAAAGTTTCATACAAACTTTCATCCCCTATTTTATCCCCTTGGGGGTAGAATTAATCAAAATCCTTTCGTAGCGGATGCCTACATCATAACATCTACCTGCATGCCAAATTTCAGCCCGATCCGTCCATTGGTTTGGGCGGCTTTGAGTTATATATATTTAGATTTATATTTTGGCCACTAATACCGAAGAACTACTGAACATTTAGCTTGCCTTTCGAACATAAAAAAGAACACTTATGTCCGCAATATGGAATTCTATAGATAGGTATATTTGCTGTCAAATTCCTCATAAATCTAAAAATAGGCGCAATTGGAAAATATTATTATAACAAAGCTTCTTCTAACAAAACAATTAATTCATAAATGGAATTGCATAAATAAAACATTATATATTTGTAGTTTTTGAATTCCATCGTCTACATTCACAGATAACACATTTGAATCTGATATATTGTTATCGAAACGTAGACCTTTTGGATAACTTACGAGTAAGCATAAAAGCCAAAGAAGAGGTGCTGTGTGTCAGACCGAAGACCGATATCATCCTGAGAGTCGAAAGGTTGGTGTCCCTGAGTGAGAGACTTATACTTTGTGGAGATACCTGTCGCCGATATCTTGACGTTCAGCTACTATATAGAAAATTTTGCAATATATAAAAAAGGGAAAATCACTGATGAATCACGAAATCTCGAAAATTTTCAACGTGCGAATGAAATTTAGCAGGTACTTTATGGGTCAACTAAGGAAAAATACTGGTGCTTATTTGGCTCAACGTATAAACATTCTAATTCAGGATGCCAGCATGATAGCAGCGCTACCCACTGGGAATGGGCGTGAGCACTTGAGTTACATATAGTTTAGTTTAGGAAATATATTATAACAATACTCTTAAATGCACAGACATTTGAGTTTGATGTTTGAACGCAAACTGTAAACGCAATAGATGATTGGGCTGAGGTAGCCATCATTGGCTTCACAATTTGCGACGACAAAAGTAAGTACTATGTTGCACGTATTAAGTTAAACACAAAAATTTTAGCACGCAGTAATATTTACTATCGATTTAATTATTAAGAATAATTAAGTAAGCGTTTGACTACTATCGCAAGTGACAGTGACGGTACGGTTGACGATGGACTTTTATCTAGAAAATATCTGTTCCCTTGTTACCCAGACACAATAAGAGTTCATTAGATTCTCGCGGAACTCTCTGACGTTGACGTATCAGCCGCTCAGCAAGTCAATAACTGTGAGTATCAAGCATGCTACAATTTGGCCGCATCTTTACTTTCCATCAGGTGAGATAGCGGTCAAATGATTGCCTATAGAGAATAAAAAAATCCTTTCTGTATTTCCACTAAGTTGGTCTAGATGAAAAGTACTAATTAAGAATTTAAATCACTTGAATGATATATATGATTTGGCATACTATCATTGGGTAAGCTCGTTTAGAGCCACCGCAACCTTGTTTGTTAATTAGCAGTCAAAAGCTTAGTGTAGAGGCAAACCACATTATTTGCGTGAACGAAACTAACCTTGAAACTATTACATTAAGTCGCCAAGCCTTGAATGTTATTTTGGTAGCTATCTTTGAGAGCAACTCTCATTTATGGCCTAAAGTTTCGACTACCTTTAACCACATCATCACCAACTTGTCAATAGTTAGCTTAAGTAAGATAAAAAAGTTAATATTTAACAAAAAGTTGCGCTTAATGCAAAAGTATTATGAGCACACAGTTTACGTACTTTTTAAGATCAATAGGCAAGTATTTGACCGCGATGCTGTCAACGGTGAAACATGCTTGCCTAGAAAATACCAGTTCACTCTTGACTTAAAGAGGCCTAAATTATACTTATCGGGAAACAAGAACGACTCCCAGTGTCATTGTTTGGTCCGCCACGGCCGCATGTGTCACTCAACTAGCTACATCTAAACTGGCGTCGACTCACCATACGGTGTTTCCTTTTTAGTCATGTTGTAGGCAGCCTTGGTTGTGTTATCGGGCACGTACGGCGTCGGCGAGGGCGGAAGGGCGTCGTGCAGCGAGCAATCAGGCCCTGTCCACCCACGGTGGCATACACACTTGTTCATATTCGAGCAATCCTGAAAATAAAGAAAATCATATGTAACATATATTTTTTTAACAATCAAAAAGGATGCAAGAAATACTCCTGCTTGATAGTAAGCAGCGCCCGTTTTGTATATCTGTACTATGAATAACATAATTATTGGTATTGCAATATGCGCCTCTCGCTACGATTTTATATGGTACATTTCTTATTTTTATTAATATTTTAGCTAAGTTATTATGCTAAATAATCTTTGTATTTTACAATATCTTTGCCATAACTTTGGCTTGAGGCTGTCTTAAATCATTGTGTGTGTAATGCGTTATTAGCCGAAAAAAGAGAGCACTTATAAAAAACACTTAAATCTAACATAGGAGTAGGCATGAAGGACGGTTAGTCTGGGCGATTGTTGTTAAAATTTGCCCTACACAATTTTCAGTAAGTTTGCTCAGGATTGTGATAGTATTTTTCCGGTTTATTTTCATACTCGTAGCTCTGACTCAGAGCTTCAAATCATTTTCACTTTTCACCGCTACGCCATAGTATTACTAACTTACAAATCTACGGCGTAGGTCCACCATTGCGTAGCTACTACACACGTTTACGAAATATTGTAGGCGTAGGCTACGAACAAATAAGGGCGTAGGTCTACTATTGCGTAGCTTCTACAAACGTCTACAAAATATCGTAGGCTTATGTCTATTTATAGATAAATAGGTAAAATCCATGGTTTTCGAATCGGAACTCCTTAAAATCGTTTCTAGAATACACTAAAAGCCCCTAAAGGTACATTTAACCTAATCTCATCGACACGAGGGTGTAAATCGTAGAATCACGAGATTCTTCTCGTCAACTGCCTTGGATTAAAGTTAACTCTTGTATCAAGGTTACGCAAATGTCATAAAATCGATGTCTCCCAAAGCTAAAAAGTTTGCGTGAATCCTGCGACTTAACCGCCCTTATTAACTGGACACAGAGTTGGCAAAGTTAAATTGCTCCGATCCGTAATTTGCATGTAACTGACGGAATAAAGTTGTAATTTTATACGTAGGTTCAGTAAGGTTCAGTGAGGGCCGGTAATGGAACGTAAGAGTATTTAATTTGTGTAACACTTTCCGTTTTGTAACCGAAACATTACGAACTATACGTGTTTGTAGTCAACGCGAATCCTTGGTTTGTATTGTTGAAAAAGTTTTGAAGAAACATGAAAAAAGTTTTCACATTCATAGTTAAGGTTGATGACTTGTATCGAGGGTGCGGAGAGAAAACTTTTGTTCCCATCGGAAATATAACCCGATATCTGCTGCTAGGTTTAAGTAATTACTTTTTTAAGTGGTATTAATGTTTAACTAGATTTATGTTTCATTATAATAATTATATTATATTAAATATATTTGAGAGATTATGTTTTTACTAACCATTTTGGAGTGTGCGCAGGAATTACACGAGTTAATTCCCCCATGCCCGTTTTACCATCTTACGACAAGACAAACAGTGATACGTCATCCATATACGGTTGATATACCTTCCGTTCGCTAGAACCGTTTCGCTTCTACGTTTATTATCCGTACTGCGAAGGAGTGGAACTCATTGCCCGCGTCTTTTTTCCCCGGACTGTATAATCTGGGAGTCTTGCAAGAGTGAATAGGTATCTTCTAGGCAGGCGTGCTACATCTTCGGCCACATTTTCACTTTCCATCAGGTGAGATAGTGGTAAAATGCTTGCCTATTGAGAAAAAAAAACCTCGCCATATGCTAAATTGATGGTACGGTAAACAAAAAAATAACAAAACAAAAGCTGGCCTAGAATAACATATATGATAGTTTTCACCAATATTATCATCACTTTTTGTCGTCATCGTAATAATAAATATCACATATACAATACACTAAATATGACTCTTACTTCAAGAATAACCAAGCTTTAGAAAATATTTCACTACAATGGATTATATCACTTAGTCCAAGTCAAACCGAATTCGAAACCAAACATAAACGCAGTTAGGTAGCAATTTAAGTAATAAAATGTGTATGTAGATCAATAGCTGCAAATAGTGTTACGCTGTCATATAACGATAGTCTCACACCGATCATTTTTGTTAGTGAATTTTATAATTCATCAGCTTACAGCGAAATGCGGACACGTCGAACCGACAGTCGTTTTCAGCGCGTTGCTGATCATCAACCTAATAGTATGCACTATTGTATAAATGTATCAATATTTCCACGCCTAACTGACATCCGCAACCGACATCCGGGTAAAACTATTTCCAGCCTAAGCTATACGTAAGTCCACGTTCACACGTCGGTGCCATTACAATTTAGGAGCGGAGCAAATCCAAGGGGACTGGTAACAAGTTCGATATTACGGAATTAATTTCAGAGTTGTGAATGGAATCGTATTACCTAACTGCCACAAATTGGACTAGGAAGTGGTACTATTGTCTCGAAATTGGAGTTTTCAATAGGATGGAGCTTATCTCTGTTGTATGCTTATATTTGTTAGGCTGATTGATTTATTGTAAACTCTAATATAGAAGTGGAATAGAAACATATTCGCTTTACAAAGAAGAAGCGAATAAAATGCTACGTCACGTGATGCCAACCCACTTTTATTACACAGTTTCGGAAATATTCTATAAAACTAATAACACCAACGAACATGAGGAGGAAAACGTGAAATGACCGTTATGTCCAAGGACTAATATTATCCCGAGCATTAGACGCATAAAGTGAATATATTGTATATAATGGCAAAAAGTTAAAATTTAATTTATGTTGTATACGGTTAGAAAAACGTAATTTTTAATTCTTTTTCTTTTTGAGAAATTTATCTTCGATAACGTGCGCCCCACTTTCCGGCTGCTCATTTTCAGTTTTAAAACAGACAAAAAAACAAAATAATTAATTTACAACAAAATCACTAATAATATGTTCTGGCAGCTATTTTCCAAAACCAGTAATTCTAGAACTAGCATATTTACCATCATCACATACCTACAGATGAGATAGTTGTAAAAAAATATCAGAAATGTAAAAAATCGCATATCTGTCACTAACGTCCAACGTGTGTATGAATTTTATCTTAAAAAAAAGATACCTCTCTTTGAGTGTAAGTCCAAAACCCTAAATAGGACGTATAATAACGTGGATAAAGTAATAGAGCGACAGCTTGTAAATTAAAGATGCAAGGCGAAAAAAAATATCTCAGACTATTCCAATAGGATATTTAAAAAACTAGTAAATTTGTCAATAATTAAGTAAATGCTCGCTAAACATCCAAATATTACACTCCAATCAAATTATTTTAAAATGATTAATGAATATATGCAAAATAATATACAATAGTTCTCATATCTACGAGTAATAACTTTTATTGGTCAAACTTAAGTAATTCTATAGTTACTAAGTGTGATATAATAAAAAATCAGTAAATGTATTTGGCTACACCCTTTTATACAGGGCACATGTCTAAGTATGTAAAAAGCTGTTGTTCGTATGTGCATAATTAAATAAATAAATAAATGTTGCGGAAACTTAGTGAATTTCACAAGTAGCCACCTCACATTGTAGATCGAGTTAGGAACAAATTGATGACTTCTAGTCCGGAATCACTGTTAGAATCCACTTTAACTAAGTTGGAAGATGCCTGAATTTAGTTTAAATTAATGCATTATTTGATTCAGTTTTACGGGCACGTTCGTGAAACGAAAAGAATACAATTCAGTTTTATATAGCTCGAGATCAACGATATCTGATATCACATTTCTGAAGACTCATCCAAAGTGGATAGTTCCCGTGCATAAAGTGGATAAAGTGCACATATCGCATACGCTACTGTTCCTGAATTACATTTGTTGAGTTATGAAGTTACGAGCAAAATTACGGACCACAGTACCTATACGTACAGTACAGCTACTTATTTATAAATTGGATGAAATTGCTTCGGAGGGCACGCCATGTTGGGTGCCTTCAAGCGCCCTGAAAAAATTCTGACACTAGGACTACCCATCATATCACAATTTTGTTATAAATCCGAAAATTTGTGTGTAAATGTGTAAGTGTGTAAGCATGTTTGTTTTCTCTTCACGCTGTAACGGCTGAACGGATTTGGGTGACATTTGGTATGTATATAGCTTATACCTTACGAAGCCGTGGGGCATGTGTAGTTAGACTATAAGACAAACAAACAAGTGTGTGAGTGTATTTCATTGTATATATCGAATCGACATTGTTTTTAGTTAGAAGAATACCAAAAATATGCTGTACTAAAACTCAATTTCTCTTACAAAAACATCTGAGATTGTCTACTAGCCATTCGTTGCTCTATGGTATTATGTATGCGACAGATGTAGAAACGGGTAACTCAAAATTATGCAGTTGCCCACTTATGCAGGTTGGGTTCCAGCTAAAGTTTAAAATTATTTAGTAAGTTTTCTACGAGTTAGCTTTAGTAGCTAATTATAAGTGTACCGTATTGTTAACTACTCTTGTGAAGTTGGACGTATAAGAGTAACAGTACTCTAATATAATAACGTATATGTTAGACGTATAAACAGAATTTTAGTTATTATAGGTTTTAAAATGTAGTCTGAGAAAAAGCGCTAATTGAGACTGACTGTACCTTTTCAACGTTTCATGGAGTAGAGTGAAATTTAATATTACGATTTAAATATATTTTAATGTTTTCAATGGAGCAGTTTAAGAATTGTTGGTGAACAATCACTGGAGTACTTTGAGAATAATTTCAACTACCTACGGAATTGATGCAATATTTTTTTGTAAGATTTAATTCTCTGTAGTAGTTTGAGAATTAATGTATGGGATTCTTATCTTTTATTTTATATAGATCTTTTGAGAACAAAATAATATAATACTTTGAGAACCACCCTCTGAGTTGGTACTATGATGCCAATGGTTTTTGAATAACTGAGATAGTAGTAAGCAATCATTGAGAAAGTAGTCTTGTGTAACCTATTTGATACATCTTATCTAATACCTTTAAACGAGCAATTCTTGTTTATGTATATATGTAATCTGAATCTCGGAAACGGCTCCAACGATTTTCATGAAATTTAGTATGCAGAGGGTTGCGGGCGCGATAAATCGATCTAGCTAGGTTTCATTATTAGAAAACGTCGTTTTATCCGTGTTTTTAGGCAAAAAAAACTATTCGTATTTCATCAGTCAATAATTCGTATCTAAAATCCAGAAAAGTATTCCCGGTCATCCAGGTAGGTACTATCTATAGCGTGTTCTAAACAGCTCTCCATGCAACATTCGGTGAGCACTTAAACTCCATACTGTAAATAAAGTAATTAAATTTAATAATTACATCTTTGGGGCACATGTGAATAAACAATTTTTGATGTCCATTTTTTAAATACCTTCTTAATAAAACAAAATCTCGTAAAAGTAAATTTGTGTGTGAGTTTTCATGTCAATCATATATACATATTATCATGCCCACAAATTGACATATTCATATCCACAGTAGTATAAATTCTTTCACTCTCACAGCCTCACACTAAATTCGATGATTTGTAACGCGGGGATCCGGAAACATTTACATCACAAACAGAACTAAAAACACATTTTTCTTAGCGAGCGACTGCTTCCACCGGGAATCGAATCGATACCCGTTGCTTAGAACGAAGGGCTATCAAGACTGCCACGGAGTATCCAATAATTTCGAATGCATAACAATATTAGTAGAGATGTTTAGAATGCTAATAAATATGACTTGTTTATTCAAATAATTCGTTTCCGAGAACTCTTGTATTCAACGAATTTTGACCTCCCAATACGCGAAAATCAACCTTATTGAATTACGTTGTACCCAATTCAACGCAAAAGCCCGAAAATTTCCGTTTTTCTTCACCTGAGGAACAGAGCAAGCCATACAGTCCTCCTTTGTGCAGAGGGAGCGTTCCAGTATAACATCTCATAAAGCGTTCTCGATACAATCGACCCATGGCATACATTTGAAATGAACAATTCGCCCGTATGCTCACCCCGGGTAGGTAAAACTTGATTTGTGAGCGGAGAGATGACGTCTGATGCCGGATTTAGTTAAGGTTGGTACTATACTGTTATATAGAGATGAAGGTACCGCAACTCAGAAGTTGAGTTGTGGTACTTATACGCGAGTTCGGCTTTTTTTAATCTGCGCGACGAGAGAAATGTGTTTATTAAATAATGTATGTATGCATTTATTGAAGTGAAATTTCTTAAGAGTTTGAAAATCTGATCTGCAACCTTTTTGTGTGACGAAAAGTGGTGGGGGTAAACAATGTGATGAATAATTCAAATGTTTCCCTGTGATACAAAAGTTTCACTTCTATCGTGTGTCTTTACGACACACGATAGAACACGACATACGACTGTTTTTTTCGTTCCGTTGTAGCGTTATAGAGACCAAACGCGTGAGTCTATAATTTTTACGTCAATCGATTTGTCTTAATAATTATGCGAGTGTCATTGACATGACAGTAATCGAAATTCAATATGGCGTCATCCAGACGCCATAAGTGTATCATTGAATATTTTTTTGAAAAACAACTATAGGTTACTTAAATAATTTTTCAATTAGTAAATTTAGTAAATTCGTACTTGTTAGTAAATAGTTTTCCCTGGCACAGTTAACAAGTGTTTGCTATCTACGAGCTCCGCTGGCCTTGGGTTCTATTCACGGTAGGAACACCTTTTCACGGGTGTATGTAGTTCTGTGCGTGATTGTATGTGTGATGAGAATGTTTCATGCAACAGTACCGTACAGTTCGATAGAAGTCTTTGAACATAGTGTTGGATGTGAGTGTGAATGCGTTTGTTTGTTTGTTTATTATTAGGCAATAATATGGTATGGTTGACAAAATAAAGAATGGTTAGAGCGTATGATTAGGATAATATGCAGTGAACACAATGCAGTAGCAAAAATAACATATTGCTTATCAAGCATTAAAAAGTATGTACATAATTAAATTTATATTATATCTCTATATCTGTAATATTTCTATAGATAAATTACCTCAGTATATGTATGTAAACATAATCTGAACCTTAAAGTACAATTTATTCACGAGACCTCCAAGTTCATAGAATAGAAGCGTTATTATCCTTGCATATTTCAGCATTCGTGTGAAGTTATTACAGAGTGGGTGTTATTTAGTTAACATTATAGTTTATAAATAATACATTGAAGTTCTTTGGAACTGCTCCCTCATAAATGCTGCGTTTATTGTGTTAGCTTCGGAATCCCTGAATCTGATTATACAGACTAAATCTAGTATCGGATTTCGGAGGTTCATCTCTATGACTTATTGTTACAGCCGAGTATGTACCCTACCTGAATTACGTTTGTTTGTAATAAGTTTATCTTAAGTTAATAAATCTATGCTAAGCTAAGTATGTATTTGGCTTTTATATAATAAAATCTTAGCTCTGGTGGAGTTAGCTGCGCTTCTGCCTTCTATATTCAATTCAGTTCATTTATTTCAATTACACATTATACAATTACACTGGGTACAATGAAGAAAATTTCATATCTGGTTCCGGGTATATTTTTGAGTGGGATGTTAATATTTTTTCGTACCCAGTGATACAAGTCTTCGAACTTAGTGTAAGGAAGTGAGTGAAAAAGCGGTAAAAAAAATCACAAGGATGTGGGGAGGAAAGGGAGCCAAATTAACTGTTGCTAATTACACCAGTGTAAGTACCTAGCAAGCCGGGCGAGCGGAAGTAAAAGTTTTTTTAAAGCAAAAGAGAAGGGTTGGTTCAATTTGTTTTCAATTTATCCCTTTTCAGCATTTGTTAGGAAGCAGAAGTGTATTTTAATTTGTTCGTTTATATTTTTACCGCTAAAAAAATTGTCGTAAAGATTATTAAAGCAGGTCGCTAAAGACTCATGACGACCCATGACTCCCTGACTTAAATTACAGCGCTTATCATAAAGTTAAATCAACAAAAAATATATAGCGACCAATTCATGTTTTTCATCCAGACGAAAAAGATGGTGTTGTAAGTTTGAAGTATAAGTCTATCTGTGGCATCGTAGCACCCAAATGCTAGGCTGGACCGATTTTGATTCTATTCTTCTGTTTGAATGATGAATTTATAGAGAGTCTTCTCAGCTATCTTTAGTGAAATCGCTGCAGCGGTTTTCCATATATTAGAGCTTCGGGAATATTTTCAAAATTTTGCCATTGTTACTATAGGATATTTTGTTTGCATAAGAAATGTATGAGATTCAAAATTCAAAATATATTTTTTCGTTAGAATATTGAAATGCAATTTAGTAAATAAACAAAAGGAATTATTGCATTGAAATAATGCGAAAAGGAACATCAAGCAAATATGAAAAAATTGCGATTGGAAAACATTGCAGGAAATCAATCTAGAGTGCATATTAAATTATTGAAAATTAACTATAGGTAAAATAAATAATTTTTGTTTTATATTTCTTACGTTTTGATATAACATTATCTTTTGATGCTGTCATAATATTACCAAGATTTTAAATAACAGTGCTACTTCTTAAAATGTTGCTAAAATAAAAATAAATAAAATCCATTTATTTCAAGTAAATCAACCCATAAAAAATTACAAAACAAGCAATGCTTATCCAGCTCTTAAGCCCATGATCAACTATTAACTTTTTTTTACTCATAAACATTAGTTAGGCTCTGCTTATTTGAGAAACGCACAGAGAATCTAAAATAATCGAAATTTACATGATCGCCACAGATTACAACCAAAATAGTCGCAAAAAAATGAAATTACGAATACATCTGTCATAGATGTGTTCTTTTTAAACTGTTGAAACGATAATTAAACGCAAGCGAAGCTTAATAAAACCGACTTCACCGCTTTATCTTCGGAACTTTGATCAGATTAGATGTTCTAAACACGCATTATTCACGATATTTCAAGAACTACTGATTAGATCTTGATCAAATTTAAATGAGACCAATTAGAAAGCAAAATCAAATAAAAAAAAAAATTTTCAACATTGGTTCTTATGGAATGACGTTATGAGGTAAGACAAATAAAAAAATAAATTACATTCGACTTGAGTACCTCCTCCTTTTTTGGGAAGTCGGTAAAAAACGGACTCCACCGCTTTATCTTCGGAACTTTGATCAGATTAGATGTACTAAACACGCATTATTGACGATATTTCAAGAACTACTGATTAGATCTTGATCAAATTTAAATGCAACCAATTAGAAAGCAACATCTATCGAACAAAAAAAAAAATTCAGCATTGGTTCATGTGGAATGAAGTTATGAGGTAACACCGCCGTAATTAAAAAGTAAAAAAATTAATTACATTAATAATAAATAAATAAATTATATTAATGTATACCTGTCAGCGCAGTCCTCTTGAATCTTAAAAATAATAGAAATAAATACCTAGCTAACAATTTATCACTATATTATAACCTAGATTGGTAGGTAAGTTTTTTTGTGCATTTACGATAAACATATACAAATGATTAATAATATTCATGGTGGGCCAATATCTGATAACTGCCATTACTTGCTGTCGGTAACTGTAGGTAGCTTAAATGTCTACAGTTTCGATAAATTTTAAAAGTTCGATAGATCAGCTGACATACTTTAAATTTGCCGTCTTACCTCTTGGCAATGGCGGTGTTTAATTATAACGACTATTTAGGCACTTTAACTTTTAATAAACTGTAGCTAAGCAATTGATTAAAAATTAAGAAGAGTTTTTAAGTAAGATTTATAATTTAAAAAAAATAGGTGGCATGGTAAAAATAAGCGATTGTCGCCAAATTTAGCAACTTTTGAGATTTGAAATACTTGTTACGGTTATGAAGGAGCCTGCCTCTTTAAAGTAATGAGAAAATTTTTGGGGATATCAGTCTGTAATGGGCGGATCTTGCTCTTGCTTACGTTAAGTCGCGGGACACAGCTAGATCCGATGCGATTAATGGAAATTAATCGGGATAATATTAGCCTTTTCTACTGTCCTTTTTCGATTGCTCAACAATCAACATATCATCGATAATCGACCATTACCTATACTTAACTTAAAACGAGAAACAAAACAATCGGCAACACCGTGTCTGGCAACTAATTAAAATTTCCTACATACACATAAATTATAGCGCAATTCAATTAAACTCTGAATCAGTAGTTTTGCGAATGGTTTCTCCAAACGTATTTTAATCACAGCTTTAATTACCAATTACACTAACGTGTTCAACGTCCTAGAAGTCTATCCACTACTGGTTCCAGATGAATGCAAATAGCTTTATTGGTATGCTAGGTTATCGTCAAAATTGAATCCTTACGTTCCTGATGACTACTTAGGCTTAAAAGCTAACACGCAAGCAAAGCATAAAAAAAAAACAACTTCACCACTTTATCTTCGGAATTATAATCAGATTTAATGTATTAAACACGCATTATTGACGATAACTCAAAAACTAGGGATCAGATCTTGATCAAATTAAAATGGGATCGCATAAAAAGTACCAGCTTTTAAATAAAAAAATAATCATCAAAATCGGCTCACAACGAAATAAGTTATGAGGTAACTTTTGTAGTCGGTTAAAAATGAGAACATCATCAATACAAATCAGATCTTTTGAAACTAATATAGATCTTGAAATTCTTATCGTGGTTCGATGGCCAGAATATTCTAGCCTTTGTCGTAAAAAAAATAGATTTTGCTTAAGTACATAAAAAAGTAAACTTAAAATAATTGACCGAGCCAAAATACTCATTGGCAACAGTCAGTTATTCGAGTCAGTATCGCTTACATTTTGGGGAGTGTGCACAGGAATTCAAAACAACATCATCCATTTATGATTGAACCAGTTAGCTCGAAGCGTTTCGCTTCTACATCCGTATCATCGTTCATCATATGTTCGGTAATGCGAAGAAGTAGAACTTATTTGCTCACATTTTTGTTCCCGGAACGACTCCCATCTTCGTATTTAGAGTGAAATAGGTAGATACCCAAACACTCTAGACTCGAAGATAGATCCCAGGCAGGAATTACATCTTCAGCAGCCTCATCACTTTCTTTTAAATGAGATAGTGGTAAAACCTAGCATAAAAATATTTTACAAGCCGGGGAGACGAAAAATAACACTCTTTCATCTCATGTCGTACATGTTTACTCATTGAAAAACATAAGATTAAAAGTGGAGACAGTTGCTCGTTATTTATTAAGTTTCCGTGGCTTGCAAAGCAAAAATTTAATAACTGGCTCCATCGAGGCACTCAAACTATTACAAACTGTCTACTTCGCTTCCGGCCATCGTCATGTACGATAATAACAACCGACGTCCCTTCGGTTTAGCCCTAAAACAAATTTTAACAACAGCGTCAAACCTACAATGTATGCATAACACATAGTAAAGAGAACACCAAGAGTATTTACTTAAAATAAATAAACTAAAAAAAACTAATTCTACATTCACAGGCTCACACTTAGTTCGATGACTTGTGTCATGGATGCAGGAAACAATCACATCACGCACACAATCCCATTCGTGATTCCACCGGGAATCGAACGCGATACTTAAAAGGCAGACGCGCACTCAGCTAGCATTTCATCTTTAACTGGTTATTTTAAAAACAATGACAGGTTAATCGACCGTTCGGTTTTATTGACGTTGGTTGACTGAATATCAATTCGTTTTTCTGTTTTTTATATGTATTTATCTCAATTGGTCTAAATACTGTGTAGAAAAGAGTCGTGAGGTTACAGTACAAGAAACATATTACTCGAAAACATGAATTTTTTGCCACGACGCATTTGTCTTTCAATCTATTTAATTAGACTCAGTTAGCGTGCCATAAGTCTTTGAACTTAGAAAGTTGTATAAATAACCACACCTAGACCCAAAAGAGAAGCACAAAAGATTTATTTTTTACCTTGAAGAAGAAAAATTGTGTTCCTGGAGTCGAATCCAGTACCGCAACATTTAAGAACAGAGGTTTCCCTACAGCAAAGTTCTTTCTTTCTGGACCCTTTACATATGGGAGAAGACCCAAGTACGGTTATTATAAGGGGAATGCTAAATATTTATGGTAAATCTTTTTTCTTTTTTGTCGGAGAAATATTCTCTGTTAATAACCGTTAGGGGTTTTTCACAGACACTTAGTTTTTCAGGTCTAAACTAAAATGTAATATGTGAATTGGTATATTGGTAAAAGCATTCCACATTTGCAACGTTGAGTAGAACCCGACCTTGGGAACATTGTATGTTTTCACTGCACTCAAGAGGTTAGAATTAAATGGCACCTGACACTGAAATAAATAGATGAAATAATTTTCACTTACCCCTTTAGCGGAGCACTCGTTGTTGTTATGGTCAGTAGGGCACTTGGTGTGGTCAATGAAGGGGAAAATGGACGTGCAGGTTTGGTTGACACATACTAGGTTGTCACCGCAAGGAGTTCCATCGCGAACCAGCCCTAGGGGAGCTAGCTCCGAGTGCTTGGGCAGGCCAGTGGTGGCTCTGAAAATATTAGTCATCATTATTAAAGGATTCTGTAAAAGTAAGTTATTTGAAGTGTTTGGAAAGATTGCCCACTGTCTCTGGAGACTGGGCAATATTTCCCACAAAACACTTTCCCACATGTGTTTGTTTTATTAAGTTACTTGTGAAATATTTGTTCAGCATAACATGCTATAGTGGGCTAATAGTGGGACCTATTTTTCAAGTGTTTGGAACAGGTACTTGTAGCAGTGGAAATGATAGTCAAATAAACAAGAGTTCTTAGTTAGGATTAATGTGTAAAGTTATCTCGATGTAGAACAAATCTTCATGAAAATACGAGACGTAGAAGAGTACTTCTGCTAAAGGATAGAATAATAAAAAAAATAATCAATAATTAACAGCTGACATTCAATAGAAAATAACTCAAACAGTAGATCTGCTCTAATTTTTTTCGAGATACTCTGAGACTCACTTGCACTCGTACTCGGTGCTCTTGATGTTTATGACCGTTCGAGTGAAGTACTCGTCCATGCCTGACACGATGGGGTAACGGTTCCCGAGCTGGCACTGCAGCGACCCACAGCGGACGTTCCTGGAAACAATATCACGTTGAAATAACAGTCTTGCTATTTAAATTTAAGTCACAATCAAGTCCAGCAAGCAAAGCTGATACCATCCTTTTCTCGAAGTCACTCTTGACACTTTTGACCTCTTTTTAATTTTGTTTATAGAGCTAAGCCTCCAGCTCGCTATAAGCGTTTTGCTTCTACGCTTATCATCCGTACTGCGAGAGAGTGGAACTCATTGCCCGTGTCTTTGTTTCCTGAGCAGTATAATCTGGCAGTCTTCAAGTCAAGAGTTTATAGGTATCTTCTAGGCAGGCATGCTACATCTTCGGCCGCAACATCGCTTTCCAAAAAAAAGCTAGAAGCCGAGATAAACTAACTATACACCCGAATTATCTACTATATCTACCTTAAGTTTTATATCGCCAGTCAAAGTTCTAAATTTTGACAAAGTTCTAAACAATCAATACCGCAATGAAGAGAAACCACTGAGAGACCACACATATTCCTACATTATCCCTACACTATCTCTACGTTACCCAGCGTCATTTCTTGTTAAAAAAAAATGGAGACCTCAATGAGAAGGAAAAATTTCAAGCTGCTAACATTGTCTTACTTGATTCAATATCTGTCACACAATAACCTGTCTTAGTTTAAATGAGCTCTACTTATCTACTCTTAATGTCTCTTGATATTGGCCTTATACCTTAGATGAGCATGATAAACCAATCTATACAGATTGGTTTATCATGCTCATCCAAGGTAATTTAACACTGGAGTACACATGAATTAAGTTCTTCATCTAAATAATGCAATACCACCTGGCCGTGCAAGGAACAAAAGTGACTCACTCCATCTCGCATTTGATAAAGTTTCCGCTGTTGTCCTTCCCGCAATGACCCGTCACAGCTCCTTTAGAGTTGAACTGCTCAAAGCATTCCTTATCCGCTCCCAAAGTTCCAGGTCCCCATATCCTTTCACACTGAATGGAGAGCGTAGGACATTGTCCCGCGAAACAATATCCTTTGCCGTCTTCACACGGGTCCCCGTTCTTGCGATGTGCGTCATTGGGGCAAACACCAGACTTGCCAGTACAGGTTTCTTCTAGGTCACACTCGTTGGACGCATCGCGACAGGGTACTCCCCGGGGTTTTAGCTGTAAAAATAGGCATATTAGAGAAAAGTAAAAATGTACACGCTGTAATAGATAATTACTTAGAGACAAGTATTTAAACTGCTCGTTGGCTGAGGTGGGTGACGTCGACCTCCTGAGCATTGGGTTCGATTCCCGGCTGAAACACAAGTTTTCTCCCAACGGGAAATTTGTGTCTCTGGTTCTGTTTGTGATTGTGTGTATGATGTGAATGTGTCCGGCACCCACGACACAAGTCATCGAACGTGTGTTAGTGTGGGGCTGTTCATATATGGCTGACATATCTTCAGTTCGGTCGAAGCATTTCGATTCTACGTTTATCATCCGTACTTGTGAACGAGTGAACTCATTACCCACGTCTTTGTTCCCCAAACGGTATAATCGGGGAGTCTTCAAGTCAGGAGTGAATAGGTAGTTTGTTTAGTACTTAGTCTCAGTTTTACCACACCACCATCCCTGCTTATCTGTATTATTCTTTTCCATCCAAAGGTTGTCTGGAAGAGATCGCTCTTAGCGATGAGACCGCCCATTGTACCTATTTATTAGTAATTTATTTTCTGTACTTTTTCATTATTGGTGTCAATAAAGAGTTATTGTATTGTATTGTATCTTCTAGGCAAGATTGCTACATCTTAGGGCGCATCACTTTCAGTTGAGATAGTGGTAAAATGCTTGCCTGTCGAGCATAAAAAAATATCTCTTGATGAAAGGTTACACATACGACTTTAAATATACCACGCTGCCTAGAAACTACCGATTTATTCTAGCCTAGACGAACTCCCAAGGAATACAGTTCAGTGAACTAAGACGAGCTTGAATTCCCACAGCCACTTCGTACAGATAATGAACGTATTAGAAGCAAAATGCTCCCTGCAAAGATGGTGGGTCAACAATAAAGTGTGAGTGTGAAAGCGTTTTTTATTATATATAGTATACCCATAGTATTTTCTTTTACCTGACATTTCTCACAGCACTCCCCGGAGGCACACTGTGCCTCCTTGGTAAGCCGGCATGTGAACGGGTCGCAGCAAGGGTTGGAATTCTGGCATTCAGAGATGGTGCCGCAGTCGCACTCCTCTCCTTCGTCTAAGCGGCCGTTGCCGCATTGGTGGTGGACCACCAACTGTAACGATAAATTATATATAAAATATTAAGTAAAAATAATTACATTTATAGAAGATTCACTGATTCACTGACTAATCACAAAATCTTGAATATTCATTGATTTATGAAACTGAAATTTTGCAGGTGGGTAGTTTGTGGGTAGTTGACGTCAACTACTAACTATTACTTAATTTATGTAAAGTTTTGAAAAATATTTTTCGGGTAATGTCAGCTACTTGTATAAATTCTATTAAGCAGTATTCAGAAAAGTAATTTTATTTTGTGTCATTTTATTTAAATGAGTCAAACTCTTACATACCACGAAGGAGTTTTTTTACCGTTTTTGTTATTAAGCCACGTTTAGACTTGAAACTTTATACCTAACAAGGCATTTATTTTTTAATAAATTGCGAAAAAAGAATATCAAACTATATTATAATTAGTCAAAACACCACATACTCTTATAGCTAAAAACTTCCTAGAGACAGTAAACAAGTATAATTGTATATACATAAACTAAAAAAACAGCACTGAATGCCAATGTGGGTACATAATACTTCGCAGTTACAAAGTTGCTTAGTTGGCATTTGATGTAATAACTCCGTAACCGGGTACATTGTTGGAGAACAGGGAGAATCTCTTGCGTAACTTACTACCCAACTTCAGGAAAACAATTCTTGCTCTACGACTTTCATGCGAAAAAATACTTCAGTTTATCGGATGCTCATCTAGTTACCTCCTCGGCTCGAGGAAGTTGAAAACTTTATTGCCCGCACCGTCTATTTTTCTTCTGATTAAATTCATTGCAAGACTCAGGATAATTTACTTCTTGGTAATGTGAAGGGTTTGCCGCCACGGTTGGTTAAGTGAGAATTCCACACGAGCAGGTATCGAGAGCTGTTCCGCTGGGGATTTATGTCTTGTTCCTAATTGGAAAAATAAAAGCGAAACAAGAATAATTCTGTATATCAACAAGGCCAAAAGATACATTAGATTAGTGGGCCCTACTCGTAGAAAGATATAAATTCAATCCTTGTTTCTCGAATAGAAAGGGAATATACGCAAACTAACCCTTTTACATCTTGTGTGCTAATAAAACATGCATCAGTCGAAGGCGGGAAACATTTGCGTGTCTCGTCACTCAACGTTTCGAGACTTGAAACCCTGATGGTTTCCACCGTAAACCTCGCGGCACCTCAACAAATTTACATCGCACGTTGAGGCAAGCGACTGCGAGAAACCCGTGACACACCCGCCTCCGATAAATATGTAAGCGTACAGAATCGAAGTGGGAGAAGCAAGGAGCATTATCATTCACCGGTATGTAAATTTATTCCAATAAACCGTCCTGAGTCTCGTCCGTGTTATTATATATTCGCAAACGAAGAGATAATTCCGCGAGCGGGCAGCCCGCATTTCCATAACTTTTATTAAAGGAGTGGGCCTCAGGAGCGTTGGGGAACAATACGGTGGAGCTCTGATTAATTTCCAACGTGGAAATCTGTTTTGCATTCGGATGAACTGTGGCGTGATAATAAGGAAAGTGTGCCGATGACGCGCCTCGGTTGCCACAAGCGCTGCTGAAACCGAGTTAGGGCTGTCGCGGTACAGTTGGGATTTTCAAGGTATTGTCGATGAATTACAGTAATGTAAGCAACCTCGCTTGGTTTTCATGAAACCTGCTGCATATAAATGTACTTCTCAATATTATATAACATTAGCCATGCTTGGCAGAACTATAGTCAAAATCAACTGATTTGGGTGGACGTTATCAACACAACGTGTAACTAACTGCAATACTAGAATAGTTGGCCGTAGTAAATCCAAAAACTGTGTCAGTAGATGACGTCACACGTCCTCGAAAGAAGTTAATAATAAAGAAAGGATAATTTCATTGCTTCAGGCAGAGCAGTGAGTAGCTCAGCAGTTAGAGCAATAGGGAATGGCACCCTATGGCCGCGGGTTCAATCTCAGCATCAAGCGAAAATTTTTCCTTTCTAAATTTACTACTATATTTTCAAATTCAAATTCAATTTATTCAAAATAACAAGTGGGCACTTACAACAACGTAGACAACTTAAATAATATGACTTATTAGTATAGGTACATAAATATATGCTGTTGAACTTATAGGCTCTCTAGTTCCCACACTAGGATACCCTGTGTTGTGGGCAACCAGTCTCTTCCATGTTCAGGCACTTACAATTAAACTAATAAATGTTAAAAATAATTAATATTATAAGTCCGAAGAACAATAGTAGTAAGTCCCGCGGCTTCGCCCGACAAACGCGGACAAAGTCGCGAGGCATAGCTGAAATTCAAATGAGGATTTCAAATGCTACTTCAGATCTAGTCAGCCTTGGTTCCTATACATTAACAATACATTTCATAAGATATATTAACTTTTCTTCAATCGAATACATATCGAATAATACTTACAACCGATTTAATTTAACTATTTTGATTTGTAGAGTAGAAAAATAAATCGATCCTAACCTGATCCTAAGCTTCATTCGATCTATATGAGAAACGATTTATTTCTTTTCATCCTTGGGTATAGTATACATCCGCTAAATTTCAGCTTCACTTAATGCAATTTCGCTTTCATATTACTATGTACTGAGCGTGCTACGAAAATGTCTGAATATAAAATCTGAACATGCTCTACAATTCTGATCCTAAAATATTTAGGTTAGATTATCTTCTAGAAATCTAGTTTAAAATAAGTTAAGTCTGCTATTCTCTGATCATACTGATATCATTTTATCGTAAGAATAAAAAAGTGCTCGTTGCAATTTAGTTACCATGAGGAAAAATTTTGTTACAGAACATTCCCAGCGCAGACAACATGTTTAAACATCGACTTGTTTATACAAAAATATGTCAGGCAACATTATGCTGTTAAGGGAATTAGGCAGGAATATCTAGTTAATCTAAAATGCAGTGAGTTAGAGAAACAAAACTGTCGAGCGCTCAACTTTCAATGTGGTTTGGGAATCGTGTTCGTATCACGAACTTATCCATTTTGGGACTTGTTGATGCTAATACAACCACTGTTTAACGTTTGAGTTCAGAACTTTCAACATTCGGGTTAAGGACGATTTTCTGTGGCTGCTTGTAATTTGCGATGTTGTCTTTTGAAGTAAATTATTTGTTGAAATGTTGAATTAGAGCTAAATGGAGCTTTAGTCGTTCGAATCGTGCGGTGCTGGAAGTAAATTGTTAAAGTTGAAAGCTTCTTCAGATCGAGATTGTAGTAACGTTTTAAATCTAACGAATGATATCTATTGCATTCTTAGTAAATTCTGAGATCGACGAAAACTTGGTTCACCCATCCGAAATGTCAATAGTGAACCTTGTAACTTGTTTAAGATTGACTTCATCATGTCACATCTTCGGCCCATCATCACTTTCCATCAAGTGAGGTCAAAGTTTTGTTATTTCTTCAACTCGACAAAAACTTTTCAATGTCTTCAGACAATGAAACTTAAATTCATAGTAATAAAAACATATTTACAAATGTTATATGTATTTGTATATATTCCAGTAATTATGTGCTGCACGTTTATTGAACAATATTCAAAGAGACTGAATATAACAGAGGACTTATCCTGGTGTGGGATACAGGGCTACGAATAGTATTATGAGTATATATTATAATGTTAGTTGTGTAATAATACTTGTGTCGATAAAATAAATTATTATAGTAGTAAATTTAGAAACGAAAAATTATCGTTTGAGGCGGGGATTGAACCCGAGGCAATAGGGTGTCATGCCCCATCGCTCGATATTTTTTTCCTTTCTAAATGTACCACTACAGTTCTGCTTAGCATAGTTAATGCTATATAAACAAAACCCAAATAAATTGTTTTTATTATTTGATTTCATTGACTAGGCACAAGTTGGAAATAAACTAAAATCTTATAACCAAAGCACTTGTAAAGAGTGCTTATTATTCGGTAACTAAAGTCAAAACTTGGCATCTATTTTTGGCTCGGTTATCCCAAGTCCCAAAGATCAATATTCGAATGGATGAGGCGACTACAGTACACGATGTAGATGTAGAGTTCAAGGCCAGTCGGACGTAGGCGATTCTTATGATAATGAGATGTCCCCATAAAACGGATTTGTGATTGAGCAGTCGGGCTGTAAGGAAGTCATTGAATACGTAAGGGCTTATTAGCTGAATTACTTTACTGGACGGGTACACAATGTCTGTGTATTGTTAAAGCTGTAGTAGAAAATTTTGAAAATATGCTGTACGAGTAAATATGTTTGTAAATACATTGATATTAAGGACTGAAATTGCAGCTGAATTTACATTACAAGTGTTAGAAGTTTACCATCCTCAATTACAAAAAAAAGAGTCGCCAATCACGAAGTGCTTAGACAGCTATTCTTTAGAGCCAATTCCCTAGATTATGTGAATTTACCACCGTTGAACACCTGCCACCAGGCGAGCTCACCTGATTTTAACCAAATGCAAGCCTGCCAGAAAAAAATACACTTAAAGATATATACGGAATATAGTTGCATTTTCCTCACTATAGATAGACAAAAACCATTTTTAATAAATCAAAAAGTTATTGAAATTGATATTACTACATTAAACCTATAAACACACGTTTATCGTCGTCAGGAATTAATGAAAAAAATGTCTGCAATCACGTAATTAAAAGTAAATTATTCACAAAAAAACTTTCAGAACATTAGTTTTAAGTATCGTGCCTCAAAAATGTAATATTTCATATCGTGTTTGATATGAATCCAATTTTATCAAACCCTCAAAAACATTACCTCGTTAGGCTTGTTCAGCAGACAAAGCCCCTGCCCCAGCCGCAGTTCGTTGATGTAGTCGTTCTTGGAGCAGTCTGAGAACTTGTATGGCTGAACGTTGTCGGAGCCGACGATGGACTGCGCCATGATGCAGCCGTGCCAGTCGCGGCAGAAGCACTGTTCGCGACCGTCGTCATGGCCCATACCTGTCAAATACATGACACATACTTGAAATAGATAGATAGATAATACTTTATTGATCCACTTTATAAGATGAGATGATGCTTATACGTAAAGTATCACAACAGGCGGCCTTATCACTAATAGCGATCTCTACCATGAAATAAACAACGGTGATAGGAAAGCTTTCGAATAGCACTACTGTGGACAAATAAGATTACCCTCGCAAGTTTGGTTTTTTTGTCAATTTTACTATAACAGGCATGATGACTGGGTAAAAAAAAACAAATCAGTCCTTTAGTTAGATTATTAAAAATATTGGGCACGTATCTTATCTTTTGTCAATTAACAAAAAAATACAATAATAAAGAGCGTCAAAGTTTAAGAGTGGGGGGCTCGTGACGTCAGGCCTAAGCAAAAGTGTACTGAGGCGTGACGGAATTTTGACGCACTATATCTTCGTCATGAAATTTTTTTGTTTCATTGACTAGAGAAAAAATACGTGAGCTGTAATTTTTGATAATCTAAGTGACGGACTAATATTTTTTTTTACCCAGTCATCATTCTTATTATAATAAAATAGATTATTTATTATTTATGTTGCTGCCGCGAATTTAGAAGTTCCTGTTAGACTCTACACACGTAGTTAGATGCGTGGCTTGAGTATTACTACAACTTTTTGTTACACGTTGTATAATAAGCTACCAGCAGACCTTAAATAAAAACAAATGCTATGAAATTTCTGATAAACCTAAAACGATTACTAATAATAAAAGCATGCTACTCAATACATGACTAACTTAAAAGATAATCTTTCAATTTTATAAATAAGATTGCGTTCTCTTCTCTTCTAAGTTTTGCGCCTGAATATGAGATTTTATACCTTTTGGTACCTTGTACTGTATATATGGAGGCAACAAAGAATTTGAAACTGAATCTGATATGGCATAAAAAATCTAAAGAAGTCATGTGACAGCGTACCTATATTATGCCCGATCATGTGCGCCATGGTGCCTGCGAGGAGGTGAGGCTCATAGGTGTTCGTGTCCACGGAAATGCCCACTGATTTGGGCGTGCACAGCGTGTCCGGGACGGATATACCCGACTCTCCTCCCGGGAACGTCAGTCCGCTGTAGAAAATAAAGATGTTAAGCATAATATATAGTAGTAAAGCAAGATATATCACAGATAAATTACAAGTGAAAAAAATAAAAATTTGAAAATAGCTCTGTCTGGAACACAGATCATATAGCCTGGAGATACAGTAGGGCTTATAGTCTTTGATCTGGAATACGGCTGCACCTATTTTCAGTAAACATAGCTAAGTACACTCTTGGTCAAGTCACATAGCACTGAGTACCGCGGTCTAAAATGTGATGGTATACAATATTTTAAGTGTTATTTTATCTTCTGTAGTTAAATTTTAGAAAAATCTTGTTCTTCAAAATTTTAATTATTCTAGACATCAACATATTCTTCTACACAACAATTTACAATAAGCACTAAAATTTACACTAATTAAATTTAAATTAATAACTATTTAAGAAATTTATATATTGTAATGTTTCATATTATTATTGTACTTATTTACGAGGTCTTTCATGGGAGTACATTTGCATGAAATGCCTCAAAAAGGCGCGTTAAATAATGTGTCACTACTTTAAAGATGATGTTGTTACTCTCACTACCTACCTACTTTTAGCGAAGGCTTCTAGGCGACCTATCTTTGCGATTATGCCATTGTATAAGAATTTTTTCACAGATTTTATTTTATTTTATATTCAACTTTTTTTTTTGGTACTACCTATTTTGATATACTAGCCCCATCATACCCTACTTCATCTGAGCAAAATTATATTGTACAGAGAAAGTCCCACATCAGCATGGGTTTGCTAAGATACGAGTATATTTCCAATGTTACTTTTATGTGTGTTATACTTTTGCACAAATGACTCTCTTTGATTTTTTGTTCCGTCACACTCCATTTTTTCACAGTTTTAATATTAGTATTGTAAATTTAAGTGACAATAGTTGGGAACTTTGAGTCGTTATAGATCCTAAATCACCGTTCGAAATTAAAAATTATAATAGATGATTTTAAAAACCTATTCAATGATACTCTACTGGACAGATATCGTCGATTTTCTATTTTCCACAACAAGGCGTCTGGTTGTCTCTATTTTAAATTTTGATTACTACCATGACAAACCGTAGGTTTGATACCTATCGCAATGCTATCATGCATCTATTGACACTCCATTGATTAAGACAAATTGACTGACGTAAGAAACATAAAACTGACTGACGTAAGAGACGTAAGAAACATAAAAGTCGGCGCACGCGTTTGGTCTCTAGAAAACCACAAAGGAACATTACTCTCGTTTTATCGCGCAGTCGGGTAATAATGGTCGAATATTATTCAGCATTGCGGTTTTTTTAATTTTCCAAACTATCATCATCATCTGCAGTTGGTAAATAGTTCTACACTAAATCTAGATAAAATAATATTCAAATTAGAACGTTAAAAACAATTAGGCGCGTCGCTTTGGCCATAAAAATTATAATAA
Source organism: Lomographa bimaculata (assembly GCA_948107665.1). Taxonomy (NCBI): domain Eukaryota; kingdom Metazoa; phylum Arthropoda; class Insecta; order Lepidoptera; family Geometridae; genus Lomographa; species Lomographa bimaculata. The sequence goes on from OX403589.1 coordinate 19,354,626, forward strand.
CCGACCTCTGTAGAGGGATAACTTCGGATATGTAAGAGATTAAAGCCATATGTGGGGTATTACGGGACCCCGGCTGAAGAGAGGCGTTATGCGACCCCAAGCTGAATAATGTTTGGGGTTATGCTCTTTGAGCCCAAACTTCCCGGTAGTTTAATAATAATTCATGTATTTTGGTGGGTCTTATGTAAAAAAGTTCTGCAACGGATGGGGAAAGGATTTGGCAATTTGAGTGGAAATATATACTTATATTAAGATATGCTCAATCTTATTATATATATAAAAGAAAGTCGTGTTAGTTACTCCACTTATAACTCAAGAACGGCTGAACCGATTTAGCTGAAAATTGGCAGGGAGGTAGTTTAGAGCCAGGAGAAGGACATAAGATACTTTTTAAGAACGTACATTTCTTTAAATTTTTTTTTTTACATTTCTACATGCATCCTATGAACTGCCCGTTGGCTAAGTTGAGTGGGCGTCCGCCTTCTAAGCAGGGGTATCGGATTCGATTCCCGACGGAAACACGAGTTTTCTCCCCAAGGAATATTTGTGTTTCTGGTTCTGGTTGTGATTGTATGTGTGATGTGAATGTTTCCGGCACCCACGACACAAGTCATCGAACTTAGTGTGGGGCTGTGAGTGTGAAAGCGTTTATGTTATGTTATGTTATGTTTCCATTTTCTCATACGTCACTCGGATTTGGTAAAGTACTAGGCAAACATAAACATGAAGGTTGTAATAATATAGTCACGTGACATTGTAACGCATGCCGGGTATGGCTTCCTAAATATGCACATTCATTGACTGTTAGGCGGAACGAAAGTCGCCGGGACAGCTAGTATTAAGATATTTGATTTTTTGTGAGTGAACTGAACTCATTTTGTATTGCTGAATTTAAAATGATATCTCAAGAACCTACGAACAATTATACCATGGGAGTATAATAATACATAATTTAATCTAGATAACGTTTAAAGGTAACCTATTAAGTTTTAAATGTATTTTTTTTCTGCCTGCAAGTCAAGTGTGAATTGTCTTGCGAATCTGGCAGTAGAGTCATTAACTTTCATGAGTGCCTCTTTGGGGCCCATGTGAATAAACGATTTTGATTTTGATTTTTGACAAGCATACTACATCTTCGGCCGAATTTCACTTTCCATTTGGTGAGATAGTGGTCAAATGCTTGTATAACGAGCATAAATAAACCAACGTGTTGGGACTCACGGTAGTTTTTGTTGGACTTTCCGAATAGTTTCGTGCAGGTTGGTTTAGTTGAGTGCCCTTTTTTTTTATTTATTTAATAAAAAAAATACATACAGTTTATAGTAGGTACAGTACCATTAAACCAAGAGGTTTGTGTTGGTACAGTCATTCGCACAGATTCACACTGTTAAGCAGTTACAAGATTTTAATCAAATTTTTAACTTAAAATTGACATACACAATAAACATACAAGTAACCAGATAATTTTGATAGAAATTTTCTTGGCCATCACCTTGTAAGAAGGGGTTCGATTTCCATCGGGAACACAAGTTTTCTCCCAAGGGACATTTGTGTTTCTGGTTTTCGTTGTGATTGTGTGTGTGATGTAAATGTTTCCGGCACCCACAACACAAGTCATCGAACTTAGTGTGAGACTGTGTTGTTTTATGTTTATGTTATGTAAAAATATGAATAACACTCGCGATAGTTTTCAAACTCTAATTTACATGTAGATGTATGTATGTAGAGTTTGGTTAATTACTTTTGAAAACAGTATGCTGCTACTGTACCTACCTAATGTACCTAGGTACTTTGTTTAAATAGTAATGCACACTGCACATGCTCCGTAGTTTCTGTTTGTGTGAGAGGCTAGCAGGAATGCTGCTATGCAAAACAAGTTGAACCAAACAACGTTAACATTGAAGAATTTACACAGTGCAGGTATGCTTCGGTAAGCTTCAACATTTTGAGTAGAATCCTGGGAAATGAATAGGAAATAGTGTTTTTTTTTATGTTTTAAACAAACCATTACTATTACATTGCGGAATAAAAAATATATTTAGTTAATAAAATATTTCTGTATCAAAATAAATATTTTAAAAATGAGCAGGTTCGAGCAATTCTAAGCGCAGCCGTTTTGACATTCTGTGACATCCATGATTCTATCATCGATGCCGAAAAGGACAGTTTTACTTATCATTGACATCATAAATCTAGAATTTATTTCTATAGTTCTTCTAATTCTATAGTTATAAAGTTCTTCTAAAATTTTATAAGTAAATAAATTAGGACTTATTAATCAGAAAATGAAAAAAAAACGTGACACAAAGACAAAGTACGAGACCGTTTTAAGTTTTAACTACTATATGCCGTAAGTGTTGTCGTGTAAAGGTCAGATTACTTGAACTTCTTAGAAATTGCCTCAACTATTAATAAATTGGCAGGCCGAGATACCTGAAAAATATGTGCTTAGGTTTAAAATTGTTTAATTGTGGCTCTGTGGGGCGGGGCTATCTCTCAAATTCGTTTCTAGCAAAAGCCTCCTACATGTTACTTCCAATAAAGTTTGCGATAAAAAACAATTCCAAACATAAAACAGGATAATTTATACGCACCTGATTTAAAAATATTGATGGAAAAAATACGCAACTTTTCGAGGAAACTCGAAATTTCCCTCCTCATAACGCCAGGCCGATCGAATCCGCGAAGTTGGTAACAAGTCTGATAACGTCGGGCCCTTATCGATAACGTCGGTATTGCTCGCCCGGGACGAGCAGACGAGCGGAGGATCGCGACGAGCATCGATTGCAGGATATCCGAGATTATGTGAACATTAGCGCAATTCGGAATTTGAGGTAAGGGCGACGGACGCGATAAAATGTGACGGATGTCGTCAATCACGATCATAATTTATGGGGATAACTGGCACGCGACGAAGTTTTATCGATTTAATAACTACTTTGAACTGTTTTTAATTTTAATAACTACTTTGAACTACTTTTCCAGTTGGCTTAGATCAGTGACGTTTACCTTCTAAGCAGGGGTATCGGATCCGATATCCGGCGGGAACACAAGTTTTCTCCAAAAGGATATTTTTTGATTCTGGTTGTAATTGTGTGGGTGTGAATGTTTCCGTCAACCACGATACATTAAGTATCGATCTGAGTGTGAAAGCGTTTATGTTATGTTACTTACAAGTAGTTCGAAATAAGACATAACGCCTACTGATTTATGCCGAAACCGTAAACAAAACGTTTGCGCGAGTAAATTTTGCCTGTGATGCCATCTAGTGACAGCTTAATGGCCTAACGTTGGTTTTTTACAATACGTGTCGTTATTGCCTATTACCTTTTTCTTATAATAAGTTTTTTTTTGTTTTTAGTATAAGTTTTTGAAGTTCAAGACATAAGCAAAATTATACATAACTAGCAACTTTGAAAATTGTAAATAAAGCCAAATAGACCTTGGGACAAAATATGTCAATAACAGTGACTTTGATCCTACCAAATTGTATTTTCTAACATCATTTTTTTCGTACTCTATTTTCTAAACTCTTTTCAACGGCAGTAATTTAAAAACGAAGTATCCCACATGTGCGAAAAATTAAATGCTGTTAAACTACTTACATACCTAATGCAAAAAGACTTGGTCGGCAGTGTGCCTAAAATGCTGGTTGCGTTATTTCATCGTTCAGCGAGACTTAATTGTCAAAAAATACAATCCAGCGTTGTGAGTATTAAGCCACATTAGTTGGAGTTATTTTTGCATTAAAATTGTACAGCTCAGTCAGAAGAATCAGTGGGATTTCTTCATTCTCGTCAGTTGTGTAGCGATTATTACGTGAAGACTTTCAATCGACATGTTAACTGCAGTATTCAGGGATATAGATGTCAGTAAACATGTGAAATTTCAGAAAATTACAGAATTTTCAACTTGACAAATTGCAGTAGAATTAGCTTATTTATGTAAAAATGCTTAACAGGATGAGTCCAGTGCATGGCCGGGTGAAAAAGACATTTTTCAAAGTTGTCTTGATTTTTTGAGTGAAACGCTTGATTTTCAACCGACTTCGAAAAGGAAGGTTCTCAATATTTTTTTATCCGCCTAAGCAGAGGTATCGAGTTAGATTCCCGGTGGTATCGCAAGTTTTCTCCCCAAAGGAAATCTGTGTTTTAGTTCTGGGTGTGATTGTGTGTGTGATGTGACAATCACGAAACAAGTAATTAAATTTATTGGGAATGTTAGTGTTAGCTTTTATGTATATTTTATTTTTAACATTTGTATCAAAATAGAAAAACGTTTGGATGTCGTAAAGGGCGTTCAATTTTAGTTTAAAAGATCTCCAATACCCGACAAAGGCGCTACATTAACACTTTGTCATCTGTCTAATTGGAATAAAGGTCTATAGATATTACTTCCGGTTCGTGACCTTCCCATTACCCTCGCAAGTACCTGCGCACCGCTAATTTCGGTTAGTGACTATCCTCTGGTAACATAAACAAGACCGGCAGCGCTAGAAATTGGATAAAATTCTCGTGTTTGTAGACGAGTGCCTCGGGCGAAAGGGTTCAGCCTTCGTTCTATTTAATTCGTCTGCTAACGGTTATTACATTAGCTTGGTTTGTTTAAGTTCCTATTGGCCCCAAGAGAACGAACAGTATGGATATAAATTGATTGCGAAATAAATTATATTCTAGCTTGAGTTCGTGCCCCGAAATTTTAGGCACTAACTAATGGAGATGGGAATGTCTGAAAGTCCAAACGAAGCGATCTATCAGCGATGATGCGATATTTTATACGAATATTAACTGTAGAAAAGTGTGTAAAGGCTGTGGCAAGCATGCCACATCTTCGGCCGCATCATCACTTTCCATCAGGTGAGATGGAGATCAAATGCTTGCCTATCGAGTATAAAAAAAAATCCTTTTATTATGGTTGGTTAGCCCTATTCGTTTTTACTCCACGGTCGATTTCCGGTTGGAGCATTTAAGGCGAAGTTTGTTTATTTATTTAATCAAGCAACTTATGAGCGTCCTTATGTTGCGTAGCCAAAAACTGGAAGTGTACAATGTTATATCCAAAATTTAAGATCAGTTCAAAAAAAAAAAAAATGTCCTATGACCCCATAATATGTTGTAAGCAGTAGTGTAGAGCTTTAACTAGAGATACGAACACGCTAATTCTAAGCAATAAAACTTATCTTTTTACGTTATAGTTGAGGCTACAATAACTCTACCGACAGTATCAATTCAATGAAATCTGAAGTATCAAGTGTATACAATATATCGAGATCGCTGTATGACACCGCGTCACAAAGTTTGACACTACCGATATCAAGTTACACGTTCCCGCACGTGGGACAAAAGCGCTGTATCGAGACGCGGCCCCCGTAAATATTTGATGGGCATCAATCATGCAGTACACCGGGAATCGCATCAATAATCCGCGAGTCCCGTAAAATCGGGTAACATCGCGTAACTTCACGTAACCCAGTACTTTTGCGTAACCGGAATCCGCGAATTCCATCGCAGATGTCGAAGTCGGGAGTTATGACAGGGGGACGGGAGGAAGCGATTATCTCCGAACTCGGAACTCGTAATTTGTAATAATCGGCGATAATCGACAGATGTGTTAGGAAATGTGATCGTTATAGATTACGAGTGGAGATGGAATAAGTGATGGGAATGTTTTCGCAAGAGTTTTTCGCACGGAAACTTGGCTGGTGTAATAAACACATAGCAATTTCATTGTAATTATAGAATTAGAATTAGAATTAGAATTTCCTTTATTGTAAACTGTGTAAATAAGATGGTATTACAAAAAATATAATATTATACAGGTAACAACAGTTTGCCCGTTTCGGGCGTACAATAGTGTGCTCTACAAATTTAACATACAAATCTAAATTGAATGCAACAGTTTGTCTTAGTTTACTTTGATGATTAGATTAGTTCTCTTAATTAGAATCAAATCAGATAACGATGTTAGACTACTTAATAACTTTACTTTCTGAGCTATATGGGAATTATTGAACTAGAAATCGCTTTTAAATAAAAATATTAATGAAACCCATAAACTATACAAAAATATATCAATAACTAGAAACATTAGACGATCAAATATTATTTTTTCAATATTAAGTGAGTATATTTAAAAGTGCTTCACGATAGATCGATTCGATTTTAGAGGCTCAAATAATACTGTCCCGTTAGATAGTGGGCAAATGCTAGGACATCAGAAAAAAAATAAGCGAGACGAGATCTCCGTTTTCATTAAACTGCCAGCAGTTGAGACCTGTCCACTTCGCAATCCTCTTCAAACGAAAGGGGTATACCAACATCCGCCATCAAACGATTTCATAGAAATATCTACGTATTAAAAGCGAGAAATAATTTCTCAGTAATGTTTCCTAACGGTAAATGCTTTCAGTTAATCCTTCAGAGCATTTCCAGGAATGTTAAACGGTGGGTCTTTGCTTACCTTTAGTTACATTTTGCTATAAGTGTTTTTATTAATTAATGGAGTGTTTAACTGAAGTGGATTAGTTTAATTTTATTTTCAGTATATTTTGTTTTCTATTGAATTCTGGGTGTGGTAAGCTTGCAGTTAGCATTTGTTTCGATCTATGAGTAGAAGTAATTCGGGTTTTGATGCAGTGGTACTTAGTGGCGTATCGAAAAAAAGGCGAAATTCACTTGTTTGAAAATGGTGAAATTGTTGGGAAATTTGGTCTTTTGTGAGCATTTATACAAAAAAAAAACCCCACACTAAGTTCAAAGACTTGTATCGTGGGTGCCGGAAACATTCACATCACACACACATTACACCCAGAACCAGAAGCACAAATATCCCTTGGGAAGGAATGTGTGCTCCTGCCGGTAATCGAACCCAGGACCTACGGCGCAGAGGGCGGGCACCTGTCCACTGCGCCAACTGGGTCGTCACCGGGTCGTCGTAAAAAATATTATAAAATACAAAATTTCCAATATAAATGCAAACGAAACAATTTGTATAATCGAATTCTATTTCTTTCGTAATCGATAACATGAAAAATAGTAGGAGCTCGGATTGTTTAAAAGTAGATAGATTTACCTCGCGGATTTGCTTTTTTTCTCTTCAAAGGCCTTGCCATTAATTCTCCTGTATAGTGCTGAGAAGGTTCAGAACGAGGCAGAACTAATTACTGAATAACTTTGTTATTCTTAACAATTAAGCGCCAATATAATTAAAGTATATTTTTTTAAGAAAAGGTTAATTGTGTTTTTAAGTTAGACATGCGTGCCGCGACTTGTGAATATAGTTCCCAGAAGAAAGACATCGTATATGCCCGAAACCTGGTCGGAGCACTTGCTTCAGACAATTAAACGTGAGTGAGGGCCAGTAGGTATACATTATAATAAAGAATAACACTTACGATAGTTTTTATACTAAGCTATACCAGAATATACTAGAGACTCACGTGAGCAGTTGCGTGGTGTCCTTCTCCACGTTGTAGAGCTTTCTGGCTGTATAATCACTGAACTTGTGGATGGCTCTGGTGATGTCCTGCTTTCGGTCTATTTCAGCTTGGTTAACGCTTTGCCAGGATTCGATGTAGACGATTGATACCCTCGTGTTAAGTGTGCGGAAGTACTGAAAAAGAAAGAAATACTGTGTAGAAACCAGCAGAATGCAAAGAAGGAGGTAGGCTTAATTTTTTTCTATGAAATAATTCTCTCCCTTATTTGGTATATTTGCTACAAATTTGTGAAAATGTTATATAGTTTGTTTAATCATCATCATCAGCTTTGTTCGTCACCACGGTGGAACTCCAGGCCTCTTCTCATTGGGAGAATTTTATTCGACTTTAATTCACTACACTGGTTAAGTACGTAAGTGGTGCATGACACATGTCCTCAAATTTTGCCAGTCTCGGAAATGTGGTTTTCTTTCACCATTATTAAAGCCAAGCGGGACACGAACCAGGGTACGTAGATTTTAAATTACACGGCTAGAGTTCAGCCACACTCGCTCTTCATTTCCTTAGAAATTCTAGTTTAAACCTTAAGGTGAAGTAGGCTCCAAATTAGACGATTCATCCTCACGAATATTAAAGAATTGACTTTTAAAAACGGTCGATTAACAGCATTTTTTTATGTGTAATAAATGTTCACAAAATATTTTATCCGGATATGTTCAGCGATACACGATTGAATAAATTTGGCTCGATGGAAAAAATATTTAAACTTTAGGCTCCAGTCCGCCAACTCAATACCAAGTCGCCTTAATTGCTTTCTCTAAAAGTCACTTCAATTATGTCTAAGTAAAAAGTTATTCTTAAAGTACCTTGATTTTAATTCAAGATAATTTTACTCATTAATTTATCCGAGTGTAGGTTTAAAACATGTTTCGGAGCGAGCGCCCAATTTTCATACGAACGAAGTTATCTCCCTTCGCCAGCGCGCAGTGTGTTGTCTAAAAGTGGACCAAGCGGGCTTGTAATATCAGCCTTGTTCCACTAACTTACTTATGAAACGTTTACATACACAGATAGTATGGCTTTATTATTTCAGTCTAATTATACTAAAAGTAAGAGGTTTTTCTCGCTATCTTAGGCAGTAGTCTTTGAAATGTTAAGCTTTCATTTACTAAAATATGGGTGTATACTTCTGTCTTTTTTTTATGCGAAATAGGCAAGCGTTTGTTCACTATCGCATCTAATGGAAAATGATGATGCGGCTCAAGATGTAACATGCTTGCCTAGAAGATACCTATTTATTCTTGATTTGAAGACCTCCGGATTATACCCCTCGGGTAACAATGACGCAGGCAATGAGTTCCACTTCTTCTGCTTCACGGAAGATGTAAGTAGAAGCAAAACGGTTCGAGCGAACTGGAGGTATATCAACAATGAATGACGTTAGACAGTTTGTCTGGTTGTTAAGTAGCTCGATGCCTTGTAGATAACTAAGTTTTGTGCTGTATAGATTTATATAGTTTTAATTTAATTTTAGGGAATATAGGCAATTGGTTTGTACATTCTGTCAGACATTTAAATCTCACTATATTCCCTATTGTTTCTTTGAATCGGGCATAATTTATGTGAAATAAACATCTTTAATCAACACTTTCATTCTATGAGAAAAAAAAAATCATGACAGATAGGTAAGCATTTGGCCGCTATCTCACCTGATGGAAAATGATGACGCGGCCATGAAACATGCTTACTTAGAAGATACCTATTCACTCTAGACTTGAAGACTCTCAGATTACACTGTTCTTGAAACAAAGACGCGGGCAGTGAGTTCCACTCCTTCGCTGTACGGATAATAATTTATACATCTTTATACTTATAACAACAATACATAAAGGTCATTTGAAAGCTCCGACCGTATTAAGTCACAGTTCTACAATAGAGGCGAGATAGCAGAAACGGTACACGAGCATCGTCTTGTTTATTTGCGCTTACACTTTGGTTCCAGTGTCATCCTTTGTTACAACAGTTTTAGTATATCCGGGTTAGACCTGGTTTTATCGCCATCTTGTTACTATTTTTTTACGATTTTGTTACTATTAAAAAAAACCGGCCAAGTGCGAGTTAGACTCGCGCACGAAGAGTTCCGTACCATTATCTATAAAAAATCAAGATTTTTGTATGGGAGCCCCCTTTAAATATTTATTTTATTTTATAGTATTTGTTGTTATAGCGGCAATATAAATCCATCATCTGTAAAAATTTCAACTGTCTAGCTATCACCGTTCTTGAGATACAGCCTGGTGACAGACGGACGGACGGACGGACCGCGAAGTCTCAGTAATAGGGTCCTGTTTTTACCCTTTGGGTACGGAAAACAACGCTTTCACACTCACAGCCAACACTAAGTTCGATAACTTGTGTCGTGGGTGTCGGAAACAGAAATTACCCAGCAATTTTGGGGGCTGAGTCACCCACGTCTGTAGGAGGATACCCCTTAAGTCTGACTCCCTACACGTGGTCCCCGGGTGGTGCTAATCAGGCGACATTTGAGAGGTGGTAGAGCATTTTGTGAGTTGCTCGCCTGGCATGCTACCAAAGTGGCTTACCACCATCAAGTTGAAAGTCTGCCGCCAAGCCAAATACGGTGTGCCGGCAGTTATCCTTGAGAGCCTGCGTATTCCAGGTCTAGTGTGTTTACCAGCTTCGATCACATCGACACTTACCATCAGGTGAGATAGTGGTCAAACACTAGCCTGTCACAAACAAAAAAAAAAAAAAAAATGGTCCATTTCATTTTCAACCATTTTTTTATCAGCGTTTCACTATCTCTCTTATTTAACAATTTGTTCGCCCCGAATTGAAATCTCGCGCCTACATTTTTACTAAAAGAGAAAAACTTTTGAGGTTTACGTTTATAAATTAAAGGATTTTGCTCCCCACTTATATATATATATATATATATATATATATATATATACTCGAAGCCAGAGGGTATGAGCATAAGCTCATATCATCTGGCACGATACCCATATTTTTTTTTAAAATGACATGGTGCCATGCCTTTTTGGGTAGAGTTTGGGTTCGTCTTGTAGATCGAACTCTAAACTAAAGAATTTCGAGTAGAGGACCGAGCGTATTGAAATAATGAGTAACGACTACTTCGCTAGCATTTATTATGTAATTTCATTACTCATTTACCCTCATTTCTCAATGACAATCCAATCTAATGTGAAAAGGACATTTACAAAACCACAGACCACTTTAACGTGAATTTAAATCCGTGAATTTGTAAGCCAAAGCCAAGCTTCAGAAAGTACTAGAACCCTTTGCCATCCACGGCCGGCGACGGTCATAGAATAGCAAACTATAATGGGCTCAGTAGATTGTAGTCGTAGTCGCTACAATGGGACACGAGGGGCTAGCAATTTCCCCTTGCACTCGGGAGAATGATGTTTAGAATATATTTAAAGTCGGACTTTATTTGGGTTGACATTTTTCTTGCGATATACTCGTTGGTACTTATATAATTAAAAGCAAGCAAAGCTTTAAAAACCGACTTCACCGATTCATCTTCGGAACTTTGATCAGATTAGATGTATTAAACACGCATTATTGACGATATTTCAAGAACTACTCATCATATTTTGATCATATTGAAATGGGACCAATTGGAAGGCAACATCTTTCAAACAAAAAATAATAATTCAAAATCGGTTCACGTGGAGAGAAGTCATGAGGTAAAACAAAAAAAAATCAAGTCGACTTGAGTACCTCCTTCTTTATTGTGAAGTCGGTAGAAAATAGCGTTGATCTAGCTCTACATGTTGTGACATCTGATGTAATAATTCTAGTATTTGGTTTCTTCTGGGATTGCAGCTGGGAGGTAGCTCGTTCCATTTTCGTAAGTGTAAATTACTCTTATTATTTAATTACATATATGCTTTCACACTCACAGTCCCACTGTAAGTTTGATGACTTGTGGCGTGGGTTCCGGAAACATTCACACACACAATCATACCAGAACCAGCAACACTAATTTCCCTTGGAGAGAAAACTTGTTCCCACCAGGCAGAAACCCCAATACACCTGCTTAGAAGGCAAATGCGCACCTTACTAATCCATCGGGCAGTTCAAACTTGTCACATTCAATTAAAATAACATAACATAAACGCTTTTACACTCACAGCCCCACACTAAGTAGAAGATGACTGTGTCATGGGTGCCGGAAACATTCACATCACACACATAATCACAACTAAAACTAGAAACACAAATTTTCCTTGGGGAGAAAATGTGTGTTCCCGTTCGGAATCGAACCCGATACCTCTGCTTAGAAGGCGAACACTCATCCAATTAAACCAACGGGCAAATAATATGGGGAAAATTTTGCCCCATTTAACTCTAGGTGATAATGACGAGTTTAATATTATAATTAGCCTGCAATTCCACGATTGGTTTAATAATTTATCCGTGATGAAGTCAAGTTTTTCCAAAACTAATGTAACCTTTAATAGCTAATAATCTATCAAAACTGAAAGAGTTCTTACCAAATCAGCAATATTGGCAACTTGAATAGCGTCGTGGACCACTTCTGCTCTCGTGCTCCCGTTTCTTCTGTCAAACATGGCCTTGTCTATGACCAAGGCGGTTTCTATGTACTTTGTAGTCTCTCTGACGTCTCGCTTCCTCCGATTTGGTGCACGGAGACCTGCATCCTGCCACCATCTCCAGCTATTCTCGTTTTTTGTGACGATCGTGTCTCTGAAACAAGCGCTGGCGTTAGTTACCTGGGTATGGTTGTTATTATAGTACACTATTACAAAGTTACTTTATATAAATAAAGTAACTTTGTAATACATTGTTTTGTGGACTTATTTTGTAAGATAAATAAATGCATTTTATTATTATTTTTTTATTATTATTCTTGACCCTCCTTAAGTCCCGTTAATTAATAATCAAACTTTTGGGTTAGGATTTATTAGATCAAAATAAATGTATTTATTTTATATTTCTTGTTATTTGCATTTATTTCACTATATTGTATACATTTGTATATATTACTCATATTTTTTAATGTTTATTCATAATTTATTTCGCAGGTTTGCCTGAAAATCAGCGTCGAGTTTTGTGCTTGACTTTTGTGCTGAGGAAAACCCATTTCGGCATGCATAATATGTGTATAATATATAAATATAAATATTATATAATTAATTATTAGTTCATAAGTGTTTCAATGTTATTGTTATATTTTACGTGTCGAAATAATTTATTTTTCTTTCTTTCTTATTTATCGTGTACTATATTATCCGGTGAACCTAAAATTGTGGGATTTCCTTTTTCTTTTTTCTAAACCAACCCGAATTGAGGCGAAAGAAACAAAAAAATCTAAGCAGTCTTTTTTGAGTTTTTGTGAGACTCATGCACGGCAATTAATGCTTATATAACACTACACATCATTACTTATTCTTGAGTAAGTCTAATATTATCTGCTGCTTAAAGGGTTAGCTGGTAGGTTTAAAAAGAAGTAAAAGGGTCTCTGTAAAGGGTTAAGCTAGCTTTTCTACACTTTGTGTTATGATCTTAAAATGTTCATTTGTTGGGTGAACAAAATTAACTCCATCGTCGACCACATCGTCGCTTACCATCAGGTGAGATAGTGGTCAAAAGTTTGCCTATAACAAATAAAAAAAAAAAAGAATAAAATATAAAAAATCGTTGCTTGTAATTCCACAACAAGCAACCTACCGCCCTCCTTAAATCGCACCGTTCTAAACTTTAGACAGAACCACACAATTTAAGTCATCCTAAACAGTTAAAGAACACAGAAGCCCATAAAGACCATCTACACCCTAACGTGGCCCGTATATTTCCATCTCAAAGGTAAAAGAATCATTTTCCTCAAACATTCAATTACAACTTCTCCTATCTCGTGCACTCAGACGTCAAAACACAAAAGCGCCGTTAATAATGTAACAAAAAACCGTTTTAAAGCTATTAAGGATGGCGAGTCCCTTTCCCGCTTAATTCAAAGATGGCTCCTAATCAAGTTTATCTTGAAACCATCCTTCAGGGCTGCCATTATCGGAACAGGGCTTCCTGCCCGGAATACTTCCGGGAAGGTCCAATTGCTGGCATAAATAGATATCATGTGATTACGGGGCTGATGTGGGTCAATAGTGTTTTAAAAGCGGCGTAGGGCACATTTTGTTAGAACGTAGGTATAGTTCTTGGACAATCGGATGTTTTTTGTGTTAGTAAGAAAAGGGAAAAACAAGACGCTTGTTTGGTGGGAAGCAATTTTCCTACTTTTGAACGACAAATTTAAAATATTTCGCAACATTCGAGTTGGAGTGGAATGTAGGCGAGTTGCCAGTGTAATTACCTATTACACTGGCAACTCTCTCTTTCAGTAGAAACCAGTCATACTAGCAAAGTCTTGTTATTCAGTTGTTTGAAAAAAAGTTGATAATAAAGCGATGACGCAAAAAATACGACTATCTCGCTATTTATGTGATAAATTTAATTAACCATGGATTTATTTAACTTGGGAAATTTCATTAAGAAGCGTTCAAGAATTACAATTCATTTAAAAGTTAGTTAATATGATTGATGACACTCTTATTGTTTACAATAAAAACTAGGCTATTATCAAAGCATAAGCAAAATTAAAAAAAAAATTACATTCATGAAAGACAAAAATTCATCATTCTAAAAAGTTATTTTTTCTTTTAATTTTGGCTTCGCATTCTTGTGCATTTAGCCAGTGTCAAGTAATAATATATTACAAGTGTTTTTAGTATTAAAATTCCTAGTCACAAGTCACAGTCAAAGTCAAGTAAAAGAGTAGTCCAGCCATAGTCAAGTCATGCCCTACTGAAGTGGTAGAAACTTTACTAGAACTTCTATAGGAGTAGTAGTCTATATTTTGTAGTAAAGGTCCTAAAAAGTTTTGAGGTAACAAACAAAACATACAACATTAATTGAAAACCTACTTTAAAAAAAGGTACAATATCTGATTTCAAGGTTCAGTTATATATAGGGGATATCTCAGTACACACACACTTTAAACTATAGTATAGATTACAACCCAACGACTTCACCTAACTTTACTACTATTTTTTAATATGAATAGGCAAGCTTTTGAACACTATCTCACCTGAAGTGACGATGCGGCCGAAGATAGGACATACCCGCCTAGAAGATATATATTCACTCGAGACTAGAAGGCTCCAAGATTATACCGTTCGGGGAAACAAGACGCAGGCAATGAGTTCCACTCTTTCGCTGTCCAATTGTTTGAATACGTCTTAACGTCTACGTTATCTACACAGGTTCCAAATGTAATAAAATCATCTAGATACATTCTTCATACACATATGTACCGTACTAGATAGAAGATTGATTAGAAGAGCCAAGTTCAGCTAAAAACGGTTAAATTCAAGGGTGATATGTATCTGAAACATCTAGAACAGAAATTATGGCAGTTAAAACCATCGCGACTTAAGATTAACCGCCCAATTAGTAAATTCATCATCCTTTCAGCACAGCGCCTGTTACTAGCAGGTTTCCCGACCCACTTCTGATTTCAGCACTAAGCCTTCCTCCTGCCAGAATATAATAGAATTAAAATCCGCTCTCATTCCCAGGGTAATATGACAGCTGTCTCCCAGCCCTTAGGAGCGTTACCTATCTCAAGCTCCCGCAATACGTTCCGTAGACAATTGAGTTTGGAAAAAGCGGACTTAGGGATAATTTAGCTGGAGAATTAATCCCTTTGGGATTATTTTCGTGCGGCGTAAGGGTGGGGGATTAGGCTGCTGTTGGTGACGGTAAAGAAGTGCGTAGACTTGGTGAAGATATTTGTGATTAATCGATTTTGGTTATATATTCAACATAAATGGAATAACACAATCGTCACGAAGTGATAGGTCATCACAGTCTATTAAAATGTCATCTTATATAAAGTTATACTTACAATGCCTTCGCTTGACATCTTTGAAAATATTATGCATGTTCGCAAAAATATTGATAAATATAAATTAAGGAGCGACGCACACAATCTAATCCTACTAATATTATAAATCCGAAAGTTTGTGTGTAAGTGTGTAAGTATGTTTGTTCCCTCTTCACGCTTTAACGGCTAAACGGATTTGGATGAAATTTGGAATGTACATAGATTATACCTAGGATTAACACATAGGCTACTTTTTAACTTGATATTAGCGGGCAAAGCCGCGGGGCACGGCTAGTGCGCGCATTTAGATAAGGCAAAACATATAAATCGTTTATGGCAAATGGGGTTAGATTTTACAAAAAAAAACCTAAAATCGTAACTGAATTATCCTAGGGAAATTTCTAATCAGTTATAAAACGGGCATTAATAAAGAAAGCTTATTATAAAACGATTCGGATAGAATTGACTACATTAATGACAAGGATGTAATAATACTAGGAAGTAACTGCACAAGCACTTTCTAGCGACTAAGTAATATAGATAAACTAACTATAGATATAGTTTAGTGAACTTGTAATTATTTTTCAACTAAGTTACCAGTTTATTTTGCTACACCCTTGCAGGGTACATGTACCTAGTTTTAATGTAACTGTATGTTTGCAATAAAGAATCTGAATATGAAAAAAAAAACCTAGGTTAACATAATTAAGTATTAGTGTTTAAGAATGATTAAAAAAATAATTATGAAATAAAAATGCGCCGCTGAGGTTCTATTATTCTCGAGATGGCTGTTATTTTGCGAATCTGGCAGTAAAATCATTAACTTTCATGACTGCCTCTTTGGAGCCCATGTGAAAAATCGATTTTGATTTTGAAAGGACGACCCAGTTGGCGCAGTGAGTCGCTGGTTGAGTCCAAACTTATGAGTCTCGGTCTATCAGGTGAGATAGTGGTCAAATGCTTGCCGATGCAAGTTCGACGCGACTTGGCAGATGACTTGTCTCATTTTTAACACGAATTTTACTAAAGATGCAATCATAAAAAAACAATTACTAACGACGTGAATAAAGTCTTCTTTAGAAATAACACCAAATTTAAGCCGGCTGCTAGTATACCCTTGGAGAAATACGTCCCTCCGCCCATCTGTCTTCGGCTTTGGGTGTGCGTGAGCAAAGCAGATTTGTCAAGAGGGCGCGCCTTTATAAATGTGCCGATAAACATTCCTCCGTCTGTACACCGCCTAAATAACGTCCTTAATTGATGCCGAGACGATCTCTGAATGTTTGCTGGTGTTCTATAATTGGTGAGTGACGGTGTGCTTAAGAAGTAAAACTTAGCATTATCACTTTATGTAAGTATAAACCTGTCTAAAACATTGTAAGGAAAATGCTTTTAAAGTTCTGACCACTCAAGTAAGACATAACATAAAAACAAAAAAAAAAAACTGCGTTAAACAACATCACTGTTTATGTGTTATATATTTTTGAGATGCTACTTTTGAGCTCTTCCGTTTGATACCCATAATCATGGTATTTGTCTAATTTTTTTTCACTACTTTGCGGAGTACCACGCACTCAATTTTGTTTTTTTAATCCTAAGCTAGGTTATGTTATGTTATATTCGGTTTAAAACACGAAAATTTTGACTTACTTTGTAGTCAACTAGTTGTAGTCACGCGCCGAGGCCCGCGCCGCACGCCTCTGCGTATCGCGCGTCTGACTCATCCTGATGAAGGACAACTAATTTGTCCGAAACTAGTTGACTACAAAGTAAGTCAAAATTTTCGTGTTTTAAGCCGAATATAACATAACATAATGTGTAATACTCACGATAGTTTTAACACTAAGCTAGGTTATTTAGGTTATATTCTATTATACAGTAGACCTAAGACAAATGGGTCAAACGCCTTTACGTTAAAATCGGTTTATAAGTTTGCACGCTGCGAGGGAACGGTGAAACGGTAAAATCGTTACCCGCCTTTTTGCCTCGCTGTAGTTGGGTGATAAAACGAGCATTTAATTTGGGACCATATTTTGAAAAACGTTTCCCACGCTTATTTCAGAGGCTATCAGTTTAGATCGGGATGAAAATAGCCTATATATGTAAATGTATGCAGTAGCCTAATATTCTGCTAAATCATAGAGCAGTATTTGCGTGATCAAGTGACAAACTAGAATATAGATAGATAGAATTACATATAGCTGTGAAAGGAGACTCGTATGGGAATATGCATCTTTTTTTGTACTTCCAGTAAATTTTTTACGGTCATATATCGACAATATAAAAAAAAATACAATTTTAATCGCGGCTATTTGGATGTTCCTTTTGAGATGACTTCCTAATGACTGCCGCTAATGAAAGGTCTTTGACAACAAACAGGGGTCAGCATTTTGCTATTTTTAATTTAACATTACTCACAGTTGTTCCCCGTGGCTTCGCCCGCGTAAATTAAGTAGCCTATATGTTAATCCTGTGTTAGCTAAGCACATTCTAGATTTCATTTAAATACAGCGGAAGAGAAAACAAATATACTTACACATTTATAATAAACTTTCGCATTAATAATATTAGTGTGATTTAGTTTTAGTTTAGTGTGATTAAGAAAAATGTTTCATTGTTGTAATTTTATACCTAAAGATAAAATAATTAAACGCAAGCAAAGCTTAAAAAAACCGACTTCACCGCTTTATCTTTGGAACCTTGATCAGATTTATTAAACACGCATTATTGACTATAACTCAAAAACTAGAGATCAGATCTTGATCAAATTTCAATGGGACCACATGAAAAGCACCACCTTTCAAATAAAAAAAATATCATCGAAATCAGTTCATAACGAAAGAAGTTATGAGGTAACTTTTGAAGTCAGTTAAACGAGAACATCGTCAAAGTAGTCCACAAAATAGGCATTATTAACGATATTTCAAGAACTACCGATCAAATCTTGATCAAATTTAAATGGGACCAATTAGAAAGCAACATCTTTCAAACTAAATACAATCGATTTCAGTAACTCATCCTTTTTTGGGAAGTCAGTAAAAACAAGAGTACTTGACCTACACTGAATTACGCATATTCCTTGTTAATTATCACCTATTTGATACATAAGACGCTTAGATTGGCGATCACATAACTAATTAAGTGATCTATTTATCGAAGCAGTTAATAGAGATACCGTATGTAATTAGTGCTGTTTGATACGTCAAGCTTACATGATGTGACCATTAGGATATTAGATATATAAGTTAATTAAGCTTCGATTTGTGTCACAGAAAGCTAAATATACTACAGTTATCCTCCATTTAATCCTACTAATATTAAAAATCCGAAAGTTTGTGTGTAAGTGTGTAAGTATATGTTCCCTCTTCACGCTTAAACGGCTAAACGGATTTAGATGAAATTTGGAATGTACATAGATAATACCTAGGATTAACACATAGGCTACTTTTTAACTTGATAATAGCGGGCGAAGCCGCGGAGCACGGCTAGTTAATCATACTTTAGGTGAGATTGTGGTCAAATGCTTTGAGCGTTAAAAATGACAAAAACTAATCTTATTTAGTTTTTTCGTCTCTGATAGCGTTTGGCCACTATCTAACCTGATGGTAAGTGATGATGTGGTTGAAGATGGTAAATCCACAAGGCCTAGAATGAGGCGTTTTGCTTCCACGTACTTTATGCGTACTGCAAAAGAGAGGTCCTCCTTGCCAGTCTGTGTTCCCAGATAAGTACATTGTTGTAATATTCAAGTTGAGAGTGAATAGGTATTTATTATATTCATATTATATTTTTTTCGTCCGCATCGTCACTTAATATCAGGTGATATAGTGATTAAATATTTGCCTATCATAGATAAAAAAAAAACGATTTCGTACGATGCGACGGGCTTGAGCTTCCGGAAAGATGTGAATGAGGAAGAAGGAATGATGAAGGAAATTCAAGTCAATTCAAAATCGATGCTAAATTATCATACAGACGGCTGTAGGAAACATTCAAAACTGAAAGCACAGTTAATATCCCTTGGCGATGAACTTGTTGTTCTCAATATGCTAGGCGTTATAATAAAGGCGGTATAAAGGTCAGACTTCCCTAAGCCATCCCCATCAAAAACTGATGCATCAGCTTCTACTGCTTATACACATTCGGAAACACTTTCGCGTATATCATCACCATCATCTAAAACAGCTATTTTGGAACAGCTTAGTTTACGACCCAGAACCATCCTACGCATAAAGAAGCTGGGATGGCTTGGGTAGAGTCCGTCAGGAGGAAATGCACAATACACCCCAAGCGGGACGTCAATGCAGGCCAAATTATCCCTACTACAAATTAGAATTAGATGGGCGTTATATACTGAGACTGAATACCTATGATGCAAAAATGAGCACCAAATCATGAATTAACTTAGACAGTTGTCGTAAAAACGAGTGTTTCTAAATAACTGAATGTTGCTCAAATTGAGTAAATTAGAGAAAATTGTTTATTTCAGTATTCTGGTTGAAATTCCTATACATAAATGTATTTGGCACGTGTGATTATAATTAGTAGTCTGTACGATGCAGGTGCACGTGCTTCTAATAAAATACTCTTTTTGAAAGTATATCTACTTTTATAATGCAAACTGCAAAGGAGTGGAATACTCTGCCTTCGTTCTTGTTTCCCGATAAGTATAACTTAGGCCTCTTCAAGTCAAGAGTGAACAGGTACCTTTTAGGCAAGCAAGTCCCACCGTCGACCGCATCGTCGCTTTCCATCAGGTGAGATAGCGGTCAAATGCTAGCCTATTTTTCATAAAAAAAAATGTACTTGTATAACTAACAATTGAACACAATTTTCGTCGTCCGCCGAAACCTACTTAAATAATCTCTTACTTCACGAATTCTATGATTCAAATTCAAAATAGTTTATTCATAAGGGCCCCAAAGAGGCACTCATTAAAGTTTATGACTCTACTGCTATTTTAAATGATATTCACTGGGTATGTTATTTTACGAAGAAAATAATAAAAAAGTTGAACGAATAAAACGTCTATTTAAACTCGTTGAAAAGAGTTGATGGCATCTATTTCTAGTCAAATTAATCCGCCTGAATCAACATTGTATGAAATAAACTCATTACGAACTCGAGAGCTGTTCATTAACTTTTCAATATCAAATCATCTATTTAAAGGATTCATTCAATGGAGGGTAATCTCGGTATATTTGATCCTTGGTTATAATCGTTTCTGACCTACTTCAAAAAACGATCCTTTTATACTGAAAATAATTACTTTCTAAAACAATACAAAAAAGGGTATCGGCCGCGGTGGAAAGAACGAGCTTTCTCGCCCAAAGTATGGTACAATATCACAGTCTTATTTTTTTAACGAATTCACACTCACAGCTCCATACTAAGTTCAATTGATGACTTTTGTCGCCAATCACATACAAACTCACACCAAAAATCAAGATCACAAGTTTATTTTGGGGAAAGAGTGTGTCCACCGGAATTCGAACCCGATATCCGCTTTTAGGTAGTTTATTATATAAATATATCTTATTTGATTGACATAAATATTATTACACAACTGACATCCGACTAATATTATAAATCCGAAAGTTTGTGTGTAAGTGTGTAAGTATGTTTGTTCCCTCTTCACGCTTTAACAGCTGCACGGATTTGGATGAAATTTGGAATGTACATAGCTTATACCTAGGACTAACACATAGGCTACTTTTTGACTTGATTATAGCGGGCGAAGCCGCGGAGCACGGCTAGTTATATATACACAGTCATAATTCTACGTTGAGAAAGATGTCTCGTTGCTGTTACTAACATTAAAGTGCTATTAGTGACAAAACTGTAATTATTTAGTTACAAAATTATTTGGTAATGACTAGCTTATTTTGTAAAAACAACGTGAATGTAATTTTGACAAAAAAATATTATTATGTTTTTAAGAAATTTAGTATTCTAGCTATTTCATACTATTTTTTTCTCCGTGTATATGATTTGCCTATCATGAATAAAAAAAATTAGAAAAAAAAAATTGCGCGAGCGCTGCTCGCTAAGAAATGGTGATAAAAGTGTTGCTTTACTAAGATGAGCGCGTAGTTCAACCGTTCCATCACACGCCAACTTACTTAGGTCGACCTCTAAACGCCTCTGAAATGTCAATGACGTCATTAAAATATTCCAGGAGATACAAAATTCAAATGAAATGAACGAAAGAGCTCTTCCCTTATCTTTGAAGTAAGGTTTTCATTTCCTTTCTCGGTTTTAAAATTTCACTCACGGATTCGTCGATTGAATGAGGGATTATTTAATTTCGTTTTGTATTGAAATACTCTTGAAATTAATTTTGGTATATATATATATATATATTTACTTTAATAATTAAATTAATTAATGAAATAAGTTTATTGTGTCACAAAAGACAAAACAAAAAAAAACAGTTTATAAAGAAACAAAAGAAAGCAAAATAAAACAAAAAGAAGGTTCACCTTAAAAAAACTGTTAAATACAAACTCAAAGTCGATGGGTTTATCTATTTCGTTCAGATGTTCTTATGGCCATCTTCTGTCTACATCTTCAGACCAGCTCCATGGTACCATATCATTGTATTGTCACATGAGTACACCAAATTGTCTAATTTTGGAAAAATTGGAGGTCTAATTTAGCATGCGAGATTTGATTCAAACCGTCACCCGGTACTCCATACTACTCTACAGACCGACAGATAGACAACGGGATATATGGAATAAAAGAAAGTGAAAATAGCAAAGGAAAATTACGTTTCACAAAGCGGTATATACTCATGGCGCGCCTCAGGGTCGTACATAAATCTTGATCTATTATTAAAAAAAATATTATTATTATTTTTAAATTTTTATAATCCTACTAATATTATAAATGCAAAAGTGTGTGTTTCTGTGTGTGTGTGAATGTTTGTTACCTCGTATCTTCGTAACGAATATACCGATTTGATTAAATTTATAACGTAGATAGTTTTTATGTAACCTACATTCTAGCATTTTTTTTCATCTAGCCAACTAAAGACCACCATTCCTCCAAGTCACGATACAGTAAGACCTTAAACATGACTGTGCATGACAAAGATGAATATTTACACGGAATGCACGTCGGCATAGTACGTATTGCATTCACGTACAGAATATAATGTGGAGCTTTGTGTGTGTAAAGGCTTGTGGATCGTGTTGTTGACAAGGGTTAACTATTACTAAAATAACCCAAAGAGAGACAAAAATCGTTTAGGTAATAAGATTAGCAAGCCGAACCGTGTAGAGAAATCATGCAACAAACGTGCGAACCCTTTAAAAAGCGGACAGTTTATAGGCTTTTTTTTTCATTTTGGCTTCGCAATATGTGTGCATTTAGCCAGTGTCAAGTAATAAAATGTATCATTTTATTTTCTTTTAATTTTGGCTTCGTAATCTTGTGCATTTATACAGTGTCATTTCATATTAAAAGTCCTGGTCAAAATCAAGTAAAGGAGTCAAAATCTAGTCATAGTCAAGTCATGCCCTGCTAGGCAACATAAACATGAAGGAGGTAATAAAATTATTAATCACGTTTTTCATATGGTATTTAACTTGCAACCATAAACGTAAAGAAGTATAATTTAACGCAAGCAAAGCTTAAAAAAACCGACTTCACCGCTTATATTTTAGTTTTGGCTTCACCGATTTCGATAAAATTTATACCTCTGAAGTATAACCTACCAAACAAAAAAAAAACATTAATATCGATTTATAATTGCCGGAGATATCGCGTAAAATACATACAAAAAAAAAACATACAGTCGAATTGAGAACCTCCTTTTTGGCAGTAGGTTGAAAATGCATTTTTCTTTACGTAGCATTGCAACGCATGAAACAGCAATAATTTATG
The DNA here is from genome assembly GCA_948107665.1 of Lomographa bimaculata. Lineage (NCBI taxonomy): Eukaryota > Metazoa > Arthropoda > Insecta > Lepidoptera > Geometridae > Lomographa > Lomographa bimaculata. The sequence goes on from OX403589.1 coordinate 19,377,905, forward strand.
GTCTAAAACTATCAGAAATTACAGCTATTAAATTAAAAAAAAGGGGAAAGCTTAAAGTCGGTTTATATCGATCAAGTTAGAGTTAAGTTAAATTTAAAGTCATTAGTATGTAAAAGTATCAAGATTAAGTTAAGTTTCCTGCGCAGTATTAGCATAGTGCATAACAAGGTTTGACCTTATTTGAATACTTTTTAGAGAGAATAAAGAGGACTCTACAAAGGACTCTATATATCCGAATATCGTAAGAAGTTCCAGTGATTGTCCAATTGTAAACTTAATAAAATTTTATTAGAAAGGGGTTTCGCTTTAAACTTCGCTCATTTAAGGGGTCATTAACGTTTATTTAATCACAGTTCTTGCTTTCTTGTAAAGTTTACTGTGCATTTTAGCCATATAAACATAAACGCTTTCACACTCACAGACCCACACTGAGTTCGGTGACTTGTGTCGGTGCCGGAAATATTCACATCATACACACAATCACAAACAGAACCGGACAAATTTGCCTTGGGGAGAAAACTTGTGTTCCGGCCGGGTATCGAACATGATACCCCTGTTTAGAAGGCGAACTCCCACCCAACAAAGCCAACGGGCAGTTAGCAAGCCAAAACATGCTTTTACAAACACAGCCCCACACTAAGTATAAAGAATTGCGTTTTGGTGTCGGAAACATTCACATTACGTATACAAATTCACTCAGAATTAGAGACACTAATTTCCCTAGGGGAGAAAACTTGTATTTCCGCCCCGTTGTGAAAAGTGGAAAGGAGTTTTTTTATTCGTAAGCAAACGTTTGACAACTATCACCTGATCGAAAGTGAAAATGCGGTCGACGATGGTGCAAGTTTGCCTCGAAGATACCTGTTCAATGGCGACTTTAATAATAACTCCAAAGTTCTATATCTGAAAGTTTGTGTGTGCGTGTGTGTTACTTACACACAACAACTTAGTAATTAAGTATGTGACAGCTCTTCAGCTAAGATCCTGAAATAGGACAGAAACTACTTTTATCCGAACTGTGCAGCTTTTGTAGGATAGGGTTCATTCGTTAAAATGTTTAACTTAAAGCATTTTTGTCTCGCATATCCTTCTTTTTTGAAGACGCTTAAAAAACTTCAATTTGTGTAAGCTGTAAGCTCGTAAGCAAATCCGTCGATGGAATAAAATCCGTACATTCCTCAGGGGATCCCACCCGAATATTTAGAGGGCGCCTTTTCATCAGCCGGCGCCAACAAATTGGGTGCGGTTGAATGATTTATGAGGTATAAGTGGTGGGAATAAGGCGCACAATGCCTCAGCAGTGGACGTAGTAAGGCAGGAGTAATATTATTAGCTGTAAATATTACTCTGAAAGCTTTGCGATGACACAGTTATACAAAATTGAGACATACTGAGTACCTTCTAAAATGCTACCATAACCAGCCACCATGTGTACCAAGACAGTGTACAGTGCTTGCTTATTGTGTGGACTGAATTTTTAGGCCGTCTGAAGGTATCAGGCATGCTTTAGCGACTGTTGTCTTATAAGCATATAATGATTAATAAGCCCGAATCACGGTTAATGATTACAATGGTACACGTTTTCTTACTTTTCCATTTTTAACGTAATGCTAAATTATGCAGCATTCAAGTTAATAGATATTATCTACCTAAAAATTTAAAAATCTTAAAATACTCTACCAAACAAAAAAAAAATCATCAAAATCGATTCACAATTGGCGGAGATGTTGCGTAACACGTACGTATGTATCTACATACAAAAAAACACAGTCAATTGAGAAACTCCTTTTTTGAAGTCAGTTGAAAAAGTAATAGGCGTGGATAACATAAGCAGGCATCAAAAGTATGGCATAGCGTCGAAAAGAGATATTATAATTATTTTATGGCAGTTAAAATGACAATTACTATGTTAATAGGTTCTACAATTTTGATTTTGTACTGATTAGTAAGATTATGGAATGTGATTGTCTCCCAAAGGTTCAACCAGAGTGTTCAGATTACGCCCTCCGAATCAAACAATTTTTAATTGTTGTTATCTCGTATATTGGACATTATTTTTTAAGTGAACTTTCGAATACTTTGCTACATTTTCGGATGGTTCACAAGCATAACATTTTATACATATATATAATTTTTGGCCTCAGCAGGGCCAACCAGCAAGGACACCGACGCCCCATCCTTACTACGCCCACATCATACAATGGTCTACGGATTCGTAATACCCTACGTTGTATCGTAAATATCGCCTTCGAATAGTGATGCAGAAGTCACGGGCAAAGTAGGGCAGGATAATAAAGTTATCATGCATTCGGTCTACGGAATATTGGGTCGGTATTTGGGGCGTGATGATATTTTTGAGTTAGGCGAGTCAATTTGAGGCTTGTTAAAATGAATAAAAGAGTTGTACGAAAGTAAATTGATGATTGGTTTTTATGTGGGGTTATCGAAATTGGATCTAATTTGTAATTTGATATTTACTATAAGGAAAAGTTATTGCTAGGATTTTGTAGATAGTTAAATTAAAATCTATATATATAAAAGAAAGTCGTGTTAGTTACACTACTATAACTCAAGAACGGCTTAACCGATTGAGCTGAAAATAGGTGGGGAGGTAGCTTAGAACCAGGAGACGGACATTAGATACTTTTTAGGAACGTCTCTTTTTTTTTTGTTTTTTGTAGGTGTATAAAAATAATTTTCTCATACGTCACTCGGATTTGGTAAAGTACTAGGCAAACATAAAGATGAAGGAGGTAATAATATAGTCACGTGGCATTGTAACGCATGCCGGGTATGGCTTCCTAAACATGCACATTCATTGACTGTTAGGCGGAACGAAGGTCGCCGGGATAGCTAGTAAAATATAAAAATAAACTCTTTCACACTCATATTAAGTTCGATCACTTATGTCGTAACGTAGGTGCCGGAAAATTAACATCACACACACACAATCATAATGAAGTAGGGGGTATCCCCTACTTTGAAGTGATTATAGTTACAACGAGCTTCAAAGTTTGGTGACTATAATATTGCTCCATCCTTCTACAGCACAGTCTATTACTTCTGTGTTACTTTCATATTCTAATATGTTTTACTGAAATTTTATTTAACAAATATGTTTTTTTATATGATTGAGAGACGAAACGAGCAATTCGCTCGCCTTATGGTAAGCGTCACGCTTGCTCGTTACAGCTCAGTTACACCTATCATTATGAACTTTTATAGCTCAAAACACCGCGCGACATAGCACTGCGCTGGTTACCTCGAGGTATAAAATGTTAAATCTCTTTAAGCCATGTAATTAAACAAGAAAAATTGCCTTCAATCCGGATTACAGTAATAGTTGCTCACTATTGCTTGGCAGTTGAATGTCTGGCTATGGTGTGCTGGAACTACTCCAGGCGGACTCTCGAAACTCTCGGAAAAATGACTACCACTGCAAAACTACGTTGCTAAACTACCTTTCTACGTTGATTTAATATATAATCACAATATTATTAACCCGATTGATTGTTTTGACGACCCAGTTGGCGCAGTGGACAGGTGTCCCCCTCTGCGCCGTGGGTCCTGGGTTCGATTCTCGGCAGGAGCACAAATTCCTTCCCAAGGGATATTTGTGTTTCTGGTTCTGGGTGTAATGTGTGTGTGATGTGAATGTTTCCGGCACCCACGATACAAGTCTTTGAACTTAGTGTGGGGCTGTGAGTGTGAATGCGTGTGTTTTGTTTTGTTTGTTTTGTATGTGAGTGTGTACGTATGTGTGAATTTAATTCAAACGAGGTATGATGGTAACCACTGGATATCGTTCAAAGCTTAGACCTTAAAAGGAGTAATGCATCTATACTACCTATGTGTTAAATTTTATCAGAATTACGAGCGTAGGTCATAGTATATTTTCATGTTGCCCTGTGATAGAATACATCGTTCATCACTTTGAATGCAATGACCAGTATTTCAATGAGAGACTTCGACAGATGTCAGGCTCATATCCGCTTCTAAATACACTGTTTGCAATTCTAATATTTGTGCAGCGTACCGGATCATACGGTAAAATATAGTAGCAACTACAATCATATTTTACCGTGACATGGATTTCATACTCTATTTTTTTTACTGATATGTTTTTTATGATAGGTATGTCCGACCGTTGCTGATATGGTCCAGAATGGTAAGCAAACGAGGCCTAAAACGTGAATTGACATTCGCGCAGTTTGATTTTTATTTTATTCAGTGATGTTCAAATGAATTTTCGACTTTAGTCTGTTTTTTTTTCGAATTTTACATGGCGTCTTTACCGATTTTAAATTATTTTAACCATACGTTTTTTATAGCGTATAATTTAGACGGCCACCAAAAATTCTAAACGGTTACCAACATAAATAAATGGTCACCAAATTACGTTTCCTAAAATATTATGAAATAAATATTTTTTTTCGTTTACCTTCGTTTACCTACTGTTATCCGATTCGGTTCTGTCACAGGAAATCTTATTTTAGGAAATGTAATTTGGTGACCATTTGTCAATTTTGGTAACCGTTTAGATTTTTTTTGGTAGTAAAATAGGTACTTTTTTAGGCGGTGTTTAAACAGAAGCCTTTTTTATATGTAGTAGTATAGTTTTAACATATTGTTTCCCGTACTAGCACCAAGTAGTGATAGAGGCAGATAATTTATCAATTCTAATTCTGGTATTACAAGAATTGGTGGTAGCTGGTAAATGAACGTGACAAATGCGAACGAAGCCGCAGCGTCCAGCAAGCAATATATTATTACAAAAGGACTATTTATATAGAACTTGTTATGGGTCAGTAGTGTACCTTAATGTAGAGCCATCCCAAAGGTGAATACTCCATACGTGATCCGACTTGAGTTAAAAGGGTACCTACAAAAAGATCCTCTATGGTCTATGATATATTTTTATTTATTTAATCAAACAATTACAATATGTATAACTTAAAATTAGAATATAATTGCTAAAAATTAAAAAAACTATATTATCATAAAATTATAATTAATAAAGTTATTCGTGCTTGTTTGCCGTGTTACGAATGCTTAGCTTCAGTTCCGTAACATTAGTTTTTTTTTACAATATACCTTCAATACTCTATACTATTACGTCTTCTAATATCCCATAACTTGGCTCGTACGACTGTACTTACCAAACAGTCACATTATAGGCAGTACGTACACTAACAACAACTACTACTGAAACTATGTTGGCGAGTACATTCATGTTCCGAAAACACAAATACGCGTTTGTTCGTGGCAACTGTCCGTGCAGTGTCATAATTAATTTGAATTAGTGGAACGGAAGCGTCGATATTGTGCGTGTAAATTATGAGCGGGCGTCGAGTTTCTGCGGTTAGAATTGAATTTTAATGTATTACCTTAATTTGGCATGATCTTGTACTATTTATTATTTAGTGGCTAAGAATAGTCATATTTTTTACTATTGACACCTTCTGGCTAAATAATAATGATTTCATCATACGTATGGTATAATTTCTCAAAAGTCTTGTCTTTAACTTTTAACTAGGTACGTCAATAATAACCAATGGAAACACAAGTTTTCTCCTTAAAGAAAATTTGTGTTAGTGTTTCTGGGTGCTATTAAATAAATAAAATATATTAAAATCATATTTATTGCAGACAAAATTTACCATTAACTATTACACACAAAAATAGATAGACACAAAAAATACAAATAAAAGTGAAGTAGGTATGTTACTGGTCATTTCCTGTTCCTATCCAGATAAAAAAAAGGTCCAATACTTATATATCGGGCTCCCAAAGTTGTCAGAGATAAACCTTACTATTCCATTATTGTGTGTGTGTGTGTGTGATGTGATTGTTTCAGGTACCTACGACACAAGTCATCGAACTTAGGGTGGGGATGTGAGTGTGAATGCTTTTAATCAACGATATTACCTAAATTCCGTAACATATTAAATAAAGTTGACAGTTGACCAGCACATGCATCATGCCAACACGACATCCTCGAGAACTATATTATTTACAAATAATTTTTCACAGAATTAATAGAAAGTTTTTTGTATGAATAATATTCTAGAAATCGCGCTGTCTTTGTTAACTTAGGTATATTTTAAAATGTAACTTACACGCACTAACTCAAGTTTGACCTTACCGAAATACAGTTAAATAGTCGAAGGAGCTCTTTCTGCGGACCAAGTTTAAAATTATTTCCTCACATAAATTCAAATAGAATTTATAATGAAACTACATTGTGTACTCTGTCGAGAAGTAGAGCTAAAAAAGCGGTCAAGTGTGTGCGGCTCTTGTGAGACGAGAGCTCCGATATTTAAAAAAACTTTAATTTAAATTTGGAAGTGCTACACACATATTTATGCTAAAAAACGGCCAATTTTAAATGGGAATGAACTTTTTGATGTCAAGTAAGGTAAACACTTTTTTGGGCAATCAATCTACACTCAGAAACGTAGACACTAACAGTCTTACTTATAAACCCCTCTTAATTTTTAATCAATTGCTTAGCTACAGTTTAACAAAAATTTCACTCATAAACGCGATTTAGCGTTAAGTAATGCTTAAATAGTTGTCAAAATTAAACACCGCCATTGCCTTGTTTAAAACTTACTAAGAGGCAAGATGGCGGGTCTTATATAATAGTTCTAAACGGTCTTTCTTTGATATACCAAAGCATTTCGATGCCGAGTTTCACACAAGTACATCTGTATATATTCGACTATAACCTCTCGAGATCCCAATTTATTTTTTACAATAATTCACGTTCCAAGTTATTCACATCGGAACCCTAAAACAGTATGAAAAAAATTCAAACTAGTTAGGAACTGAAGTTGGGTACATTATTCACTTCTAGTTGAGTTTGCAGTTTGTGATTAACGAGAGAAAACCTCGCAGTAGTTCGGAGATGTGTGACGGTAATAATGCCGTCTGTGAAGTAAGGACGGCGCTGGTTACTTTATGGTGTCGACTCACTAAGCGCAGTGGGCAAGCCTCAACCCTCTGCGCTGTGGTTCGACGCCCGGCAGGTTACAATTTTCCTTCCCAAGGGACATTTGACATTAATAATAATATGTATGTTTAAAATATTGCAAGTATGTATATTGATCATTGCCGCACCACCGATCACTTTTTGTTAAACTTTTTTATCCTCTCCATCCTAAGGTTGCCTAGAAGAGATCGCTGCTTAGCGATAAGGCCACCGATTGTACTGCTATATTGTTATTTTTTCTATTGTTAATTAATATTTTTCTTGGTATGCAATAAAGAGTATTTGTATTGTATTGTATTTGTGCTTCTGGTTCTCGATGTGATTCTGTGTGTGACATGTAAATGTTTTCGGTGTCCACAATACGAGTGACGCAAGTGTGAATAAGTTTGTTTGTTTTTTTTTATTTAGAATAAACTGTCTCGTGGTTTCGCCTGTGTTGACCGTGGAAAAAAGTTGATTATGATGAAAAATAACAATGTCATAGAATTCTTTGCAGAATTCCGGGATGAAAAAACAAAAACAAAACAAACGCGTTCACACTCACAGCCCCACACTAAGTTCAAAGACTTGTATCGTGGGTGCCGGAAACATTCACATCACACACACATTACACCCAGAACACAAATCTCCGTTGGCGAGGAAAATTGTGATCCTGCCGGGAATCGAACCCAGGACCCACGTCGCAGAGATAAAAAGTATATGTGTTACTACCTATGTGTTACTGTTGATCCAGGATTTCAGATACCTCCTTAACAATTTAAATAAAATTAGTCTAGGCATTTCAGCGTGAAGAAGTAAAAATACAAGCACACTTACAAACTTTCGCCTTTATAATAATAGTGTGATTATAATAAGAATTCATCAAACAACAACTTAGTAACAAGCATAAATTGTAATTTTATTCGTTAACTCCACTTTTATAAGTCTTAATACTCCAATCATATTCTAAGTGAATTTTAATCTCAGCAAATTAATCATAAGTTTAAATGGATTAAGCTTTTTGTTACACTTTTATTGTAGTTCAAAATATTTGAATAAATTACGACTGGGTTTAATCAGGATTGAGGCCTGGAACATTTGTAGAGGGTGAATTACATTATTAGTGCGTCTACGTGTCCTAATTAGATTTTTTTCAGGTATCTATAAATATTTCTATAAAAAAGACGTGTGGCACTCGGGGACTGCCGCGGTAAAGCTATTGCATAGCATTTTTTATCAACTTATGCAATTATAATTATTTATTTATTTTATTTATGCAGTATTTTTTTCCTGCCACCTAGAGGCGAGTTGCTGAACTAAAGAGACAAGCGTGATATTTCAAAAAGTCATTAAAAGTTCTGTTATTCATCGATAGATGGCAAAACTAAAAAGTATCACCGCTGTGCCGGTCGGAGTGGGGGGTGTTAGGTTATTTTCGTTACGGAATTTCTGGATTCGGTCTCCACGCTCAAGGCCCGCGATAGAAGCTATGCAATAGCTTAATAATCTTTCGGTGAAATTTGCTAAATCTTAACTAAACCATTAATAATTCTGTTACAATAGAATAGAATAGAAAATTATTTTACACCTAAAAGTTCGTGTACTTGTGTATATTTTGTGATACTAAAAGTTAGTAGGGTTTGATATTTCGTCAACCGGACGCACTTACGAGCAGATTTTTAAACGTGTCCAGCTGGTGATACTTATAAGATTAAGTATTAGCGCGTTTTCGGTAAGTCGCGTTTCTCTATCGCGCGTTTCATTTCGATTTTTTAACGACATGACACTTTCTCGTTACGTCGCATTTTTATATCGCGCGTTATTTTTTGATTTCTTAACGTCATTACACTTTCTCGTTACGTCGCGTTTCTCTATCACACGATTTTCGATTCGAGCTCCCGAGCAACATTGACTTGCTTCTTACAGCTCCACCATCCGCTCGATGACATCAACCAATCACAACTCGGGTTCCTACCCGCCACTTTTTAAATTCCGCTCTATGATTGGCTGGCTTTATCGGCCGACAGTGGCGCCATGAATAATCCAGACTTACCCACATAAAAAAATATTTATTGATATAAAATACCAATTATAATTTCTAATTAACAAATCCTGACACAAATTACCACAGGGTTATTTGTTGAGGTAAAGAAACATTTCGTATAAACAGATATACGAAAATATTCCTTTCTCAATTTTTATAGTAAAATAACGTATGATAAAGATTAAACTCACATGGCACCAGGGCCGTCACTCATCGGCTGTTCCACGAAGGAGAGGTGCTTCGTCCTCCGGCTCTTCGGTCTGAACTCAAGTTTGTTCGCGCACCCCTTGTTCGCCTTCGTTCGCGCCTCGAATATCACATGTGGGTGCTTCTGCTGAAACAAACCGTTTTCACGTGTTTTGGTTAAAACTGAACTTTGTTAAGAGAATGGGAGGGCTTAGATTCGTAAAAAGAAGAGACAAATAGCTCTGTAGTAGGTACAAATTCTACGCTTGAGCTTGCCGTGAAGGTAACATCGTTACAAAAACCATGGTGATAGGTACATCTAGTAGGTACCTTTGTATATTCTTGACCCTGTACTGGTATATAGTCGTAGTCTTCCACCCTTAAGTAAATAAAATCTGTCGCCAAGCTCAGTATCAGTATATTCTGAACTTACGATATGTTCACCTCTGCAAAAGAATGTCTTATCTAATAGGATAGTGATAGTAAAACGCTAGAGATAGAAAAGAAGTGCTGGGACTGTATATTATTATTTCACTACAATATAATAAAATAAGAATGCTACATCTTCGGCCACATCAACGCTTTTCATCAGGTGAGATAGTGGTCAAATTCTTGCCTATGGAGCATAAAAAAAATTAATGGCACGTATTTGGACTAGCAAAAGGCATAGTATAGTAGTTAGTACGTACACAAGATCTCGATAGATGTGCAGTAGTAGATAGATAATAGTTTTTTCTTTATATGAACGTTTAAGCTCGCAGTTGTACAAATTGCAGTCGAATTACAATAGAACGTATTAGATTTAATTTAAAAAATATGTTATATAATTTCACCCTGACATAAAAAACTACAAATATTCACGTTTAAAAGCGGTTTTTGATTCTTGATTATTAATTAAAAACTTGTTTTATTTAAGCATTACATATTTATACTTATTTAATTCATGAGTATATAGGTATTCCTAACATTATTATATTATATGGTGTAAAAGTACAAAAGCGTTTTGTCTATGATGTTACTAGCCGTGTCATGTGGCTTCAACCACGTTTATGAAGTTAGAATGTAGCCTATGTATTGAACCTTAGTATAAGCTATTTACATTTCAATTCCGGTTTTTATCCAAACCCATTCAGCCGTTACAACGTGAAAGAAAACGTACAAAATTTACACACAAACTTTCGGATTTATAATATTAATGTGTGTGTGTTTATGGAGAATAACATAATTAGAAATTATATAACTTTAATCACACAAAAGTTTTACTCCCTCATTAGCTAGGATTAAGTCAAAAGTCTAAATCACAAATTAATTTTCAGTGGAACTATTACTCCCCACTAAACAATAGTCTTACGATTTATTGGAATAAGGCTCAAAATCGTTAGCTTTAATTAATAAGCCTGTTGAGACGTATTCTAGACGACCTTGCGACCTCCAAAAGGCCAAATTAGAGGAGGTCTGTTCAACTCGGTTACGTAATCAGTAGATTAGCAGACTTCAAAGTCTCGTTGACTTTTTTGAAAAATAAATTTAGTTGAAATAAAAATATAGCAATTATCAATTATGTATTTCAAATTTATGTCTGCCTGGTAGGTCCCTTCACCGTATTACAAAACAATGCTTTGATTTATCAACCGACTTCAAAAAAGGAGGTTCTCAATTCGACTGTATGTTTTTTTTTGTATGTGTGTTACGGCGATATCTCTGCTAATTATGAATCGATTTTTAAGATTTTTTGTTTGGTAGAGTTTAGTTTCGAGGTGGTCCCATAACAATTTTATCGACATCGGTCAAGGCAAAACCGAAATATAAGCGAGGAAGTCGGTTTTTTAAGCTTTGCTTGCGTTTCAATTATTTTGATTTGTCTAAAATAACGACATGTTTTGAATTATTCTAACCAATTCTATTTTTGTGTTTAAAACATCAGTCCGTGGCCGGAAATAACAGTAATTGAGTTGCGTGAGGTCTCAAGCCTCTCCCTTGAGGTATAGGAGGATTAACTAACAGATTACATGTGTAATTAAAAAAAAAAAAATTGTTTAAAATACGATAATCTTGGTTTGTGTCCCATTTTTTTTTTCTCAGTGTAGGCAAACGTTTGACCACTATCTCACTGATGGTAAGCGATGATGCGGTCGACGATGGAGCACGTTTGCCTAGAAGATGACTATTCACTCGCGACTTAAAGACTCTCACATTATATTTATCAGGAAACACAGACTTAGGTAAGGAGTTCCATTCCTTAGCAGTTCGCATTTGAATGTGTAAGCAAAACGCTTCGTCCGCATGTGTAGAACGTCTACTATATAGCGGTGTCGCTTGGGAGTATGTCTGGATGTCCGATAATAGAATGGGGATGGGGGAATTAGATTGTGTGATTCCATTGCACACTCTCCAAAATGTATCCGATAAAATACCGAGAGACTCGCCACCATGGCTTCTCTCTATTGGCCTTTCAAGTTATTTACGAAGGTGGTTTAAAACGGCAAATAAACATGTTAAATATATTGATTATTTGTTAATTTAGTAATATGTAGGATAATTATTACATACCAAAAACCTCTCGAGACGTCATTCCAACCGATGAGACGATTGTCGTCTAGTCGTTTGCGCCGAACTGATATCTCGCGCCTATATTTTGCCTTATAGAGAAAAACTTTTGAGGTAAATTGCTTATGACTTTTTTAATATATAATAATTGTTTGATTTCTGTATTTTTTGTTAAAGTAGGTACAGGATATAATGGATACTAAACGTTTCAACGTTAAGTTTGATGCCGTTTTTTATAGAGACCCCGGGAAAAAATAAGTCTAAAAACAATGACTTTGGTGGCCAACCAAATCGTTATTTTCCAACATAATTTTTTTTTAAAACCGATTTCGTACTTTACTTTTTAAGTCCTTTTTTTTAACAATACAAGGATAGATAAAAATTAAAAATATTTTGCTCTCCACTTACATGTATTGAAGCCCCCTTTATATTTTAATTTATATAATTTGAAATGTCATTTCTGGCTTTGGGCCACAGTTTTACATATTATATGAGAATTTGAAGTCATTCGCCTGGAGATCTCGCTTCGCATGATCTATAGTTAAAAAGTATTATACCTTTAGTACCTAATGTCTTTATTAGTAGCAAAATAATAAACATAAACATTGGTTAATAAAATGTAATGCTACATAAAAATTAATTACTCGCCTACATCAAAACATGCACCTAATTACATGACCATACTGATTTTCCTTTATAAAATTGGGAAGTTAGAGATCAAACAAGAGCCGGCAATCGAGGATCTCGCCGCGAGGTAAATGGTGAATTACATTCAATGAGAAGCCAATCAATAAGCGAACTTGTGCAAACTTGTTCCATTAGCGGGCACTTCAGCCGGCTCTGGGGGGCCGGACTAAGGACGGGGCGCAAGTGAATAAAAGGCCACGTGACCCTTCAGAAGAATAACTAAACTATTTGATGTATGCTCAGTGCAGAGTAATATAATTATCATTGTAAAGATCACGTGACGTTTACGTCTGCCCCTCAATAAATAAAACATGAAAGTGCCAATGTGAATTTTATTTTAGTTATCTACCTATCAAAGTTCAATTAACATTACTCATAAGCCTTAATGAACTGCCTGCTAGCTTAGTTCGGCGCGCGTTTAACTTCTATGCGGATATCGGGTTCGATCCCCGGTGAGAACACAAATTTTCTCCCCAAAGGAAATTTGTGTTTCTGGTTCTAGGTGTGATTGTGTGTGTGTAATATGAATGTTGCCGGCACCTACGGTATAAGCCTTCGAAATCAGTGTGTGTCTGTGAATGTTTTATAAAAAAGCGTTTTATAAACACAGCCTACATTGAAATTAAAATAAGGAACGTTAATAAAATAATTAATGCGTGTGTATGCCCTATATAAGGAAAAAAGGGTCAAGCGCTAACTTTACGTCCACACGAATTAGCAAATTAAATAAAAGTTTTGCACTAATACTTGACAAAACTATTAAAACACTGTCATCGCAACTGTCAAACTTCCGTAGCTTTCACAGACTCAAACTGCATTTCTAATGTCAAATTTACTATCAACTTGGCCCAATTCTGCTCTCTACACCTTTATCAAATATTTGAATGTTGGATACGTGAAAATTTTAATTAAGGGGCATTCAGTTTTAGTTCAAAAGAACTCTACTTCAAAGATATTTTGATCCCCGAGCGGTATAATCTGGGAGTCTTCAAGTCAAGAGTGAATAGGTACCTTCTAGGTAAGTATGCTACATCTTCGGCCGCATCATCACTTTCCATCAGGTGAGATTGTGGTCAAATGCTTGCCTATCAGGCATAAAAAAAACAAAAATAAATAATCCCTTGCCCCCATTGACCCACCTGAAGCGGTCTCTGCCACTTTAGCACTCAGGTCACGTCCTATAGACCGGTCCTATTTTATTAGATCATTAAGCTCTTCAACGTGTCCTGGCTGTACCATCAATGCGGCATTGAACGGTGCACCTGAATCAGGTGACCCTCGCCATTGATTGAAAGAAGTAGGTTATATGATTAAATATAAGAAAAGTATTGATATATTAACTGCCTGTTGGCTTAGTTAGATGCACATTCACTTTCTAAGTGGTATCGGGTTCGATTCCCGGTGGAAACACATTTTTTTCCCCAAGGGAAATTTGTGTTCTGGATGTTATTGAGTATGTGAAGTGAATGTTTGCGGCACCCATGATACTGGTTATTGTACCTAGTGTGTTGTGAGTGTGAAAGCATTTATGTTTATTATATTTGTTTGTTAAGATTAACTATTTATAATAGTTAAGTGGATGTGCCCATTAGAATTGAACCTGGTAGATTCAGTTATAAGACAAACATTTTCTCTACAAAAAGTTAACTAAAATGAGAAGAATGAAATGTCTCGTTCCAATCTGCTTACTAAGAGCAAACAAACAAACAACAAACGCATTCACACTCACAGCCCCACACTGAGTTCAAAGACTTGTATTGTGGGTGCCGGAAACATTCACATCACACACACATTACACCCAGAACCAGAAGCACAAATATCTCTTGGGAAGGAATTTGTGCTCCTGCCGGGAATCGAACCCAGGACCCATGTCGCAGAGGGCAGATAGTATCTGTAAAAAAATTTTTTACCTATCCATTGCGCCAACTGGGTCGTCAGCAGTAGAAGACGATACATTTATTGTATACTTTTTTCGTTTTAAGATTACCTTGTCTACATAAAAATGTAAGAAAGCTAAAATAAATAAGAAAGATCTGTCACAAAGCACCAAAGATCAGGTAGCTTGAGAGCTACTGCCATTTCAGGATTAGCGTGCATACCTCACTCGACCACATCATGACTTGCCAACTGGTCAGATCGTATATCATACGATTGCTAATTAAACAAAAAATGTGAACCTAAGACCTTATCACTTTAGAAAGTTAAAGTTAGTAGGTATTGTTAAAAATAAGCAGAATTAAAAACATAAATGTTGAACAGCACGTACTATATTACTAAAATTACACACAAAATACGAAATAGAAAAAGGGAATTATTACTGAACCGTTCAATCTTTAATCCAAACCGTACCTACCCTCTTAAATTTCGTTTGTCGTGAAATTCATCCACCACAATACACGCGTCCCGAAGTTGTAATCATTCTTCAATTCCAGATAAGACCGAAATTCTTGGCCTGTCCCAATCCGGCAAAAATGTTCCAAATATATCGAGATGCGCTTCTTTAGGTCTTAAAGGTGCGAGATAAATAAAACATATTGGTACGAAGCAGATGTGAAAGAGTTCTGAATGTAGAGCACATTTCGAGGAGCCAGCCATTCAGAGAAGCAAGCTGATAAATTGAATTAGAGAACCAATCACGACGCTTCTAAAAAGGCTCCTGAGTGTGGATCGAGTGCGTGAAAAGGAATATGGGCTTCCATTAATCGCGGGAATGAAATAAAAGCTTTGAGCTACGCAATTACAAAGCTTTCAAGTGCCTATGCTTTATTTGTTTTGAACGTTCAAATATGTCTTTATTAGATAACTGCTGTGACAAAATGTAGGACTAGACTGAAGCTGGCTATGTTAGCCACATAGTTATATACTCCTTGCTGTTTTAGGATACAACGTAAAATTGAGACTAAGATCAAATCGCACTAATAATGTTAATGCGAAAGTGTGTGTGAGTGTGTTCAGCTTAATCGAATGAAACGACTTTAAATGTATATTGATAGATCCATGATTAACACATAGGCTAACTTTTTACTTGATTAACGGGGGCGAAGCCGCGGGCACAGCTAAGGAAAATTAAATAAAGATGTTAACACTAAATTTGTCAATAGGCATGATATTATAGTCAGTTAGATACTAACTATACCATGCCTATGGGCAATATATTTACGTATAAATTTAGTAATCACGAATTAGGGAAGTATCTAGTAATCTATGCTATAGGTACGTAATGATATTATTTTTAATGTGGCTTAGCAAACTATGTGCATTTGGCCATTGTATAATTTAAAGTTATAATCTGCTACACCAATATCTACACTGCATACACATTAATACCCTCCAGTATATCAAGACACAATTTCCCAAAACCTACCCCATGACATGAACAACGCATTTTTTGCTTTCCTAGCTCGTTAACTGGTCACTTTTGTTGCACCTTTCCGCAACTAGCGGCTGCGGCGGCGCCACAGTCGCAACATGGCCGCCCTGAATGAAAAATGGCGCCAATTTACCGGGCAAACGCGGCTAAATTGGATATTTCTCACAGTCTAAACCTCCAGCGGGCTGGTCCCAATGTTTTTACTATTCCAACTCGGTTTAGGTTGTTTTTATTTGCTGACAACGGCCTGTTTTGTCGAGGTGCCATCTATGCGGAATTGGAGTGGCAACTTTTTGTTATTTGGACAAAGCTTTGCATCCAAAATGTTAACAAGCTGTCACGTTGCTCTTTCTCTTTGATCTTAATTAGCAGAATAAGCTCTGTATGCTTAAGAAGATAAAACGTTATGTTCACTATTGATAGTGAGAACAGCCAAATTTTGACACCTTCAAAGTTTGACATCTAATTAACCTGTAATTTTGTTCACTCTAATCCTAATTTAGTTCATATAGATTCATTCGGTTCTTACCCGCTCAAAAGCGTGGACGTTTTCTCGACTCCGGATTTTTCGTTTATCACTATAGCAAAAGTCGGGCTCTCTATTTCCGCATAAAACTATCATCTTTTCGATTGTGCGGTGATAATCGCGTATTTCGCAAATATAGCCTACTGTAGGGCTGAGGAATGAGGGACTTCGAGAGTGGACACCGGCAGCAGCGCATCCGCGCTATTTTTCATAAACTTAGTTAAAATATGTATAGTTGTACTTTGACTTAAACTTCACGCGACATAACATATTTTAACTATTGAAGGGCTATCGGATGTTAAATTTTTATGTTTAGGTTTGGATTTGTTCAGATTATGAAAACATTAAAGTGATCAACCAAGCTATTAACAAAATTATACTAACCATTCAAATATCGTAAAAAGTAATGAGTTTCAGAAATATCTAAATATTAATACATTATTACATTCAGTGCGCTCGTTCAATTGAGTCCGAGGGTGGGTGCACCAATTAGAGAACTTCGCAAACGCCAAACTTATCCTAATGAGAAAACTTTGCAGATCGCTCATGTATATTTTTGCTTCTACTTTTTCAGAGTATTTGACGGCTCGAAGATGTTTTATGAGTCCTTGCAGATGTTAATGGTTGACCTTTTTGTTATGAAAATGTCCTTTGATGACTTTTCGTCTCAAAAGATTTTGTTAGGCACAAGAATTTTGATAAAATTCAATAACTAACAATCAATTTGTATTTTTTTTACATTTTACCTATCCATCAGTGAAAAAACTGGCATCTCAACAGTAGCATTGGCAAAGAAGTTATAGTTACTTTTTAACTGAGACATTATCTAATTTTAAGGAGATAATACTTAAGGTGAAGTAGGCTCCAAATTGGACGATTCATCCTCACGAATATTAAAGACCTTTAAAAACGGTCGATTAACAACATTTTTTATGTGTAATAAAATTTTCCCAAAATATTTTATTCGGATATGTTCAGCGATACACGATTGAATAAATTTGGCTCGATAAAAAAAAAAACATTAAACTTTACTAAAAAACACCAAATTTCCCGTTCCTGTCAGTGGAATAAATCAACTTTATTCTGTTTCTATAAAAGATATTTTTTACAGAAAATATTGGGTGTAATCCCAACAAACATTCAAACCTCGTTGTGAACAAAATTTTTTTGTAAAAGGGTAAGATTGTTTTAAAAAATATATGAAAGCGCGCACGCTGACTAAGTAGGCAATTCTACAAGGCTACAGTTTGGCTCCAGTCCGCCAACTCGATACCAAGTCGCCTCAAATGAAATCATTAGTTTTAAAAAGGACTCTCCTATTTGAACCAAATATTTTTTTACAACTCAAATGTTTGATAGTATCTCTCTGACGCAATTGATTTAATTGCATAAAGGCACAGTTTCAAACTGCACAGAACTATGCAAGTCTTGACAACCAATAACAAAGCGAGGCTGAATTGTATCTCCTACACTTAGGCGCTAGTTGCCGTAGTAACTATGTCGGATCATGCGACGTGAACGTGCAAGTTTGAAGCCTAGGAAGGTGCTTATTCGCATTGCTTGGAGTTTGGAAACTGCAATTTTGATTTGAAGATTAGATAGAAGTTTAGCGAACGATGCTTCGAAGATGTTTCTCGCCATTGTTCGTTTTATGTTTCATGTTATCTTATAGTGCAATAATATTGTTGCATGTTGTTTTTTTGCTGCACACTATTATCTAAAGAACTATCTTGATGATATTTCTAAGTTACTTCATGCTTTGTTTATTTTGAGACTTTCTTTACATTAGTGATAAATTTAGAAAGGAAAAATTATCGCTTGAGGCAGGGATTGAACCCGCGGCCATAGGGTAATATGCCCTATTGCTCTAACCGCTGAGCTACTCAAGCCCTGCATGAAGCGACGAAATTATCCTTTCCTTATTATTTCTGTACATTTCATGTAATATCACACTCATCTCTATTTAATTATACTACTTATATAATACATATGTAATTAATATGTAATTACGTATATCGACTTAAACATCTACACGAACTGTAACATTTATTGCATTTTTTTTCTATAGTCATGCGCAACTAATGTTGTTTATCATAGAAAGGAAAAAATTGCTTGAAACTGAATTTGAACACACAGTCATAGGGTATGTTGCTCGATTTTTGTAACCGTTGAGCAATCCAAAAGTTTGTGTGTAAATATGTTTGTCGCTTTCTTCTTGCTTCACGCTTTAACGACTGAACGGATTTGGATGAAATTTGGAATGTACATAGATTATACCTAGGATTAACACATAGGCTAGACTAGACACCTAGGATTAACACATAGGCTAGACTAGACACCTAGGATTAACACATAGGTTAGACTAGACACCTAGGATTAACACATAGGCTAGACTAGACACCTAGGATTAACACATAGGTTAGACTAGACACCTAGGATTAACACATAGGCTAGACTAGACACCTAGGATTAACACATAGTCCCGGGCGAAGCCGCGAGGAAATTGGAGAAATCACGGAACATGAAGTAAAATAAAATTAATAAAACAAACAGTGCTAGACGCTGTGAATTTACAAACGCCACGTTAAAATAGGTACCAAGACGTCTTTAATTTTTTTCCTTAAAGGCCTTGTCAAGCCTTTGTATTTTAGAAGTTTACAACAAAGTGTATAAGCAGGTCCGTCAATGCCAATCTTGTTTATCTCTAAAACATATAAATTATTTACAAAAATGCTTAATTATTTAGGCGGAACTGGTACACCTCTCCAGAAAAAGACTCGAGGAAAGTAAAGGTAAAAACATCTAATGAATTTCATAAATAATGAAGCAGAAATGTAATATAGAGGCTCAAGTTTTTCCTAATTAGTAAGCCAGGAAAAAGCTTTAGGGACAATACTATTTTTGTTTTATCAAATGTTTTCCTGGAAAGGGCTATTTTTGGATATAATTATTTAGTGAAACGAACTTCCTTTATAGCCATGGATATTGATCAAAGGAAGTAATGTGACATTTTAGCTGTTGTGTAATTCTGTTTCATATCTTTGAATGATATTTGATCAAGATTGTATTATTGCGGTAGGTTGGTTTTGAATGTTGTGTACTTATCTGATTTCTTATTTAGAGGTACGTTATGAATTTCCTGTAATTAAAGTTTGTTGTTAAATTGTATTTCTATTTATTTATGTAATCGTGATAATTTAAAATTATAATTAGGTACCTATTGAAGCAAAGGGACTACTACTGATATCTATCATGTATCTATCGTTTAAATTGTACATTTACTGTAGAGTGCCTACAACAGCGATATCGAAATGTCGTGGCGAAAGAAGAAATAAGAGTAACATTTTGGTCCTAACTGAGATGACTAAGCAGGGCCCCAAAACTTATGATATTTATGTCATTTGTCTGTCCCGGAATAATATTTATATAGTTAATGTTTTTAGTTTCTTTATTACAACATAACTTGCAATACAAAAATTCAAATAAATGTATATTCATTTAAAACATAAATATAAATGTAACCACGCCGACCATACTAAGTTCGATGACTTGTATCGTGGGTACAGGAAACAATCACATCACACACACAATCACAACTAGAAACACAAATTCTCCCTATGGAGTAAACTTGTGTTCCCCAGGGAATTAAACCCTACTTAGAAAGCGAACGCGCGTCCAACTAAGCCAATGGGCAGTTTGTTCACTTGTATTCCCAAAGAGTCCGCAAAGAAATGCGTACAACCTACAAAGGTGTATAGGAAATAAAAGTAAAGTAAATTCAAGCACCTGATGCTTGTGAAGCAAGACGGTAACAAAAACAACGAGGTGAGCACCCTACAGCTACTTCCAATTTCGGCATTACCCTCTCTGCCGTACGTGATCACAGTATGATAATTAGGGACGTGCTCACGTTGGGCTACCTATGCATATGCAGTCCTCAGCAAACCAAAAATAAAAGAGTATGACCTTTTTTTGGCTACTTTTAGGGAGCAACCAGGTTATGTGAGATTTTTACTCACTAAAACCCGTTCGGTGGCCAGCCGCAATGGATATTGAAGGGCTTCAGGATCTCGCTGAACGCCACTGGAACCCTTCTATCTACCTTGCTTTTAAACTCTTCTCGGATACACTGCCATTTGTGCCTCCGTTTTGTTGCAACCGCGAGAATGCTGTTGAAGGCTTGGCACCACAACAGTGACCTCTCACATCCTTTAGCTGTACTTCTCGGGCACCTTTGAGTGGTGGTTCGAGCCCTAACTCCAACTGCCACGTGTCCAAGGGACTTCTATTA